>OLKM01000084.1:431865-605317 GCA_900291075.1 Melanogrammus aeglefinus
AGTCAAATGCATAACAAAATCCCCTTACGACATAATTTTATCATGGATGTATTACAATATCATCGGTCAAGCACACATTTTCCTAAGGATTGAGTTATTGCACAATGATTCATTGCATTTTAAATGCAACTATGGCAATCTAAACTAAAATTAAACGATATAATGAATCAAGGCTAAGACTGATGAGCATTGCATATAATAAGGCTCCAAACAATGACTGCCTTGAGTGGTGCAGAAACTTTTTTTTCCCGCCCAATATAATTGCTTGTCTACTTGATTCAAATGCCCGGATTACCGTAATAGATTACCATACAGCAGAACTGTCCAGCCCCTGGAGAGTTTTGTAATTGAGTTCCCGTATGCTTGAAAAATAGCCAACCTTTCCCGGTCGAAGACTATTAATCAGACTGAGAAAGTGTTCCGAGTCGTATACTAGCGCATATTAAACCATTTGGGCCCCACGAGCACCGACAGTCACTCTGAGAACTATAAAAGCAGAAATCGTTCAAAGCATTCAATTTATTTTTCGGAGTGCTACAATTGTTTGTGATTCTTAAATGATTCAGATCAACCAACAGTTTGCGACACAAATCCTCATAAAGTAGGAGTTTAATTAAATGAAAGTGGCATCATGTGACTCACCCTGGACCCCGGGGTGGTGTCCACTGCCGTTGACGGGGCACCCGTGGAGGACTGGCTGACCACACTGGGGGTCCTCTGATTGGCCAGTTGTTTGGACATGCGGGATTCTATCCTACAGGGGAGTAGTAGGGGCAGAGCACAGCACTAAAGATCAATGAGCCGAGTAGGCAGGTAGCACAGGGACTACTTTCTTCACACTTTATCCTCTCTGTCAGCACAGCTCGGAAAAACTCAAATACAGTTGATGCCTGAGTTGTCAGATAGTGGCGGATGTGACTCCTTCCGGCCCCTGGCCCGCGATCCCCCAAAGAGCCAAGGGCTTTACACTCGATGAGCTGTCTGTTCCCTGCACTCCACTGGGCCTTGCTCAGACAAAGAGTTACAATCATCATAGATCATTGAACAAGATACACACGGACACAAATGGCAGGAAAAGTGCTAAATCATGTACACGCACACACACACACGCACACGCACACACACACGCACACACACACACACACACCGTCTGTATAAGTATCTTCATTACAAATCACATTTCACATTGTCATCAGAATTTCTTCGATAAAAAAATAACCTATGTAGAAGAAATAGAACACGTAACAAAAAGTATACACCTATATCTTGTCATTTGCTATCGTTTTCATTTCATCTATCTATACGCTGTAAGATAGATGAGCAGGAATCAGAGCCAGCTGTGGAATCCAGCATGCCCGCAATGTTGTGAGCATAGACGCTGAAGAATTAATGGAGGAAGGCAAAAAAAAAAATCGATATCTCTATGTGATGCAGGACCGCGGGGATGTGTTGCAATATGGAGCAGGAAAGGTTTAAGCAGCCAAAGTTAAGCAGAGCATTGTCGCTGCTATTGTGCTGTAGACAAAAAAATGACAACAAAATAATACACCTCATTTGCTTAGTAGCTCACGTGATTGTCTGTCCAAACTCCAAAGAACAGTTTTGTCCGTTTTTTAAAACGATGACACATCTACCCTATACTACGTGTGTCTTTTGTTAACACGTGGAAACATTAGGAATGCACATATATAAAGGATTTGTCATGTTGATTTAATGTATATAATAGAAGTGTTGAAGTAGAATGCCTGTTGAACAGGTGGGAGCGATGTATCGTTTTCATCAAATGTCTCACTACTTCAAAGCCACATAGTGAACTACGTCAACATCTCCTACGTCAGCATCTCCTCCGGTTGCTCAAACAGCTTGGAAAGAAGCTGAATGAAAATGTGACCGCAGTCGGGGAGAACAATAACATGTTGACCTTGGAAGGTCAAACAGTCTGTGATGTATGGAACGTTCCACCCATGGCATTGTGCTCAGTTAAACCTCTACATGTGTTTGCTTTTAATCACAAAAGCCACGATCCTTTTAAACCTGCAATATGTCTCACCTTTACTGCAGTCAATCCCTGTTGTTCAAACATAGTGTACTATTAGGACTTTCCAAAGGAAGAGTAACCAAACCAATCCAACAATGCCTCAATAAGCATCAACTACTAGTCTCATAGAATCGTGACTGCATATTTGGTCTGCAGTGAAAAGTACTGAAACTGTGTGATGGCAATGGCCCAGGTAGTTCAATAGTATTTAGTGCTTGGATGACCCAGAAGGCCAAGGTCTTCCTGGCTTTGATGGCCTGCTTGCGACAGGAAACGGTGTGTGTGACCCCTACAACAGCACTGCCATTGGAACCCTGTATTGTTCTGCCAGAGGCAGGGGGGGGGGGGGGGTTAAAGTGAAGGGCTGGGCTTTTGAGACGAAGAGACTAGGGCTTAAAAAGTAGCGGTAGAACTTTGCTGAGCGGGGAGGATCGCCTATGGTTTAAAGCATAGCAACGCTCTGCTCCTGATGCTGGAGGCAGGCCAGTGTTTTTTGTTTGTTTGGGGGACATTGCTATGACGACAAGGGCGCTCTTTTTTTTTTTAAAGATTTATAAGCATTGACCACCAGTGCCACTCAATCAGATCCTCTGGAGATCTGTTGTGCGAGAGAGGGGTGATGTTTTACATCAAACAGCGCCTTTCTCTCCCTTTTATTCCTCCTCTCTCCCTCCCACTCACTGAAAGTTTATCCTTTCCCCCAGCAGGTGGACCTGGGGAGTTGGGACGGGTGATATATTGTTCAAAGTGCAGTAATCAATAACCAACTCAAAGACCCCGGGACAAGGAACCTTCTGCCAATAATGGAAAAGAAGTTCAGTATCGACTCTCTACCCTCTCTGTCCTCAATTTGAAACCTTCTCTTAGGAATAAAGGAGGTCTGCACCATTAGAAATCAGTCCCAGGGACTTGGGGAAACCTACTTCCCTACTTGGACCACGTGGGCCTGTCAAACGTGAACATCATGAGGGCATGTGCAGTGCTTCAATGCTGCGTATTTACATAGGGCGCTTTAGGATGGAGGTCGTCCCTGCAAATCCTCCATGATTTAGCGTGACGCGATCACAAGCATGACCTCATGTTTGAAGTAAGATTATTTATATTTTTTAGGAAGATTAGCAACACCAGTAGGATGTGTTATACAACTTCACCGTTGACACCCTTGCACAAGGGCATCTACCCGTTGGTAGTTGTCGGAAGGAGTTGTTCCAATATAAATAGTATTTATATTCTCAAAGGGTCATACAGGTCTATTCTCACGGCTCCATATTTAATAACGACACACTGCAATGTTCAGCCCTTATAAGGGCAAGCTCAACTCAAGAACCCAAGGGGAAGAAGAGGAGCCCTTCAGAAGTTGGAAAGTAACAACACAGTGAAATGTGGTAGCGTTGAGCTGGGGTAATCATGACAGAGCTTGGCTTTTCCTCAGTAAATATAACCATTCCCACATTCTCGGTACATCTCCATCTATTCTCAGGATGTCAAGCTTAAAGAGATCAGCTGTGGCATTATGAGCCAAGAGAGCGATTATGTTACTATTGCAAGTATGCGCGGGAGTTATGCATTAACTTTTGCCCTCCCGCGGGCTCACGGCTTGAACACACAGAGACAAGAGAGCAAGGCACAGGGTTGAACAGAAGTTTCCGTTGTGAGTGGAGATGAACCTCCGCCGTAACTCTACACATCTCCTAATCCCAGAGACGGTGGAGGTCAAATACTATGCCCTCTAAAGATAGCTAGATTAAACAGGATCGTACACCTGTTACTTTACATTCTGCCGTAGGGTTCAGCTTTCTCAAACTCAATAACAACACATGCTGGCTTCACCTAACTACACGACCAATAACTAATGCAGACAACTGTTTTGAACCGCACGCTGTTGACTGACGGAGCAAATTATGCCTCTCTGGGCACTTGGGACTAAGTGCACTAATTCAAATGGAATGCTGCCTATTTAAAGTCACATGCCTATTGCTGGTCAAGTGAAGAAATAATAAAATAGCAATGTTGTTAATGCAGGTATTTCATGTGTAGAATCCCAACTGGAGTGAACTGAACATTGTTGGATGGGTTCCAATTACCTGAAGATCTCCTCTAATAAAATGACAACCATAACCAACTACAACATTTTCAATAAATTCAAATTCATATCCTATTATTATTATAGCTTTATTAACGTGTCATTATTCTAATAGTCAAAGAGAACAACATAAGATTCACGATCCATGCAAAGCTCTAAATAACTTAACTAACTTACTTATAAATCATCATTTGGACCATCATATCTCTTTCTGCCAATCAATATCCTTTTGAGTTGATCACCTAAAGAGTTGAATTAACTTATTGCTTCCAAGGCAGATCCATGTGTCCAATTGTGGGTAATTCATTTAAATATAAAGGCACATCTAAGCAATAGTTTGGTCATCACCATCTAGTCCACATATTGACCTTAATGAAAACACTGGAAACTCCCATCACCTGTTAGTGTGATGAGTACCACCATGGGTCCGTGCTACTGTGAACCAGGTGTCAGTCTCTCATCCCCCCAGTGCTTTTCCCAGTAGACCACACACCAAACCCTGGACTCCAAACAGGCTGTATTTTCTAATGCCTCGGCTCAATAACGTCAAACCTCCACAACAGTACAGACCAGTGCCACTTTCACCCTGAGAGGAAGATAAACTCACTCACCTGTCCTGCAGTGTGTACTCTGTGTTTTCAGGAGATATCTGACCGGTCACTGGGTGTCGGAATGATGTACTCCTCTGGTTGTGGCTGCAGTAGGGAGGGAGAGAGGGGAGAGAATGATAAGGAGGGGAAGATAACCTCCAAGACAAAGTGAAGTTAGTGTCAGGATCACCACCATCCCCCATCACCACCCCCACCCCCACCCCAACCCTCTCATCACATCCATCAATCAGAGGGGGTTTACAGTGGGCTGTTGGTGGGGAACGTTTGACCATGACCACATGTTGTGTCCATAACAACCACATCCCCTGCCAACTGCCGAACGGGTGATGCTGCTGAACCCTGGTCATGACCGAGGGCTTGTATTTCACACAAACGGGGAGGGTCAGCACTGCTCGCCCTAACCACCCACCATCCCCTTTATTGATTTCAATTTCACGGCTCCATTCATCGCTGTAACTTGGACGTTAAAACGTGTCAGTGACGACGACGGGGGGGAAGGTGTCAGCTGTTGCTTTCAACGCTTTATTAATGTTTATGTTTGTTTACACGCTAGATAACCGTAACAGTCATCGCTGTGTGTAAATCTACCGTTGGTTTTTCTGCTTCATTGACCACACACACACATAGTCAGTTGGAACAGGCCCGCTATGCTAACTATGTCTGTATTGGATATGATGATATAATATCTGAATAAATAACATACATAACAATTGGTTACATCTTATTATTAATTATTTCAGATTATTGTACAAGCTCCCTGGTTATGATCACAATCGTTGCCTTTTATTTGTATTGGTCCGTGTGCTATCGTGGTGAGGGGGGTTTGTCATTGTGCTGACTACGGCTCATTACATCTTGAGGGACTGAGATGACAAACACAAGCATTTCTCACACTGTGCCGTGAGGTCAGACGCCCATGATAAATATTACAGCTCTTTGGGCAAACTAAAGAGACATGAATGACCGGCCGATGCAGTCAAGATTGAAACAGGGTTTAATTACACAAAGACTCATGGATATTTGCTCACGCATGTAGGCTATTGCTACATTGCTTTGGCTTTTGAACAATTCAAAAGCGTGTAATCTTTCTTCTATACGACCGTAGATATCTATTTGTACTATATTGCATTGCCTCCAGGGGTTTTGATATCATGATGAGAAAAAGAGAACCATTAATACAAGCTTCATGATAACCATTCTATACTTTAGAGGAAAACCTTAGCTCTGAGTACACACACAAAGTGAAATAGTGAGATGTGCTTGAATATCATGCAGGCTGTATTGCGCATAGTGCAATTACTATTGCCTGTCAACGACAAGCGTGAATGCAACACTTCTCATGAGGGAGAGACCTAAGGAGGGAGGGGGCAGAGAGGGAGTGGACAGTTATTTTTGGCAGTGTATTTGTCAAAATATTTTCTTCTCCCTCTCTTTACTCACTGATCTTACCTACAATACCTTTATATATATATAAAATTATATAAAGTATATTTTTCCTTTATAATCAATCTGTTAATGTTTATTCCAACATGTCAGAGATACTCTCAAGTTGTTGTTGTTTTTTTTACGATGATAGCACACAGCATCATCTCAAATAAATAATTCTAATTACATTCACCCTACCCTGCTCGTGTTACATTTCATCTATGTGTGGAAAAGCTGTGATTTGCCAGCAGTGAACAGGATATGTTATGCAAGATCCACATTTAAGACAGCACAGCATTCTCAGTGTCCACTACACACCTATGTGCTGTGGACTGGCCAGCGTCTGCCGGAGAAGCTTGGGACAGTTACTCTATGAAGTACAAGGGTACTCCTCCTGCATAACTATCATTAGAAATCATTAACTTTCATTACCTAACTTATCAATGCCTTTCATTGCCCTCATTACCATGAATTACCTCTCAATGCCTTTCATTAACTTTCATTACCTTTTACTAACTGTCATTACCATTCATAACCTAGCTTTATGTAGCAATACCTAGCATTCATTCTATGCTTTCCTTTAAAAGCTATTTTTTTATTCTTCCGATTATTAACCGTTGAAGAGACAGTAACGCAGAGAGAGAGTGGACCCATGTTTGCAGGATAAATACTGCAATGCAGTTTAAGTCCAGCCAGAATGTTGCAGCGGTCCAACTCAGAAAACAGGCTGCTCCAAAACACAGCCACACACACTGGGGTCACACACAAGCATAGACCGGCTTTCCCCGGATGTACCAAGGGTATAAGATAACGACGTGTGCATAATGAATTTGAGTAAACACATAACGCTCTGAAGGGCAGCCTATGTGATTTGCTTAAAGAAGCGCTGGGTGAAAGAACGCGCCGGTGCCCTATAGCGACCCCAGGCGGCAGAGGGAGGTACTACGGCTGTAGAGCAAGGAGAAAATGAATGTGTGCGTTGACATTTAGAAAAGGTGGATGCTGCATTTTATAGGCGTCATCGGAATTGCTTCTCTACATGCAGTAGTTCACATAGAAGACAAACCATAGCACATATGAATTAAAATGCGGACATTGAAGGACACCGGCACGTTTACATTGCAGTATACAAACACATGCGCCCGCGCCCACGCACACGCACACGCACACCACACACAGTCTGCAGAGCATTGTTCTGGTAATAGTGCATAATTTGCGGGGCCCTCGGAGCCCCACAAAAGCCTCCCCTGTTAATTATGAATATGCATTCTTTTGAGGCTTTTGTTTCAGCCGCATTACTTCTGAGCTATTTGTCAAGGAATTCACCACATCCCCATTTACTGAGCAAATACCGCAGCGCCGCCGTGGCTCTGTGCATTAGCAACAGTTTACATGAGCCGTCCCGACCAGAGACGCACTTGGTGCTGAGGGAAGGTTCAGCCCCCCTGCCTGGGAGAAGGGGAGCCGTGATGACAGTATCAGCAGGAGAGATCCACTGCAGGGCTTATGAAATATGCATACGATCATTACAATATAGAATGACGGTTGTAAATCTTGGCTTACCGGCAATTAAAGTACAGCTCAGCGTAAAGCTATAACAAGGATTTGCTGTATATGGAGATGATAATGTTAAACGTAATATCCATATTTAACTATTTGTATTTCTCTTTAGGTTATATCTTAACCCCAAGTAAGAAACAAACTAATGGACTAAAGATGTAAAGTCTGCTCGAGATTTGACCAGTGATAAAACAAAATGTCTTAATACCATAACACAAGTAATCTGCATAGGTTCCCATATGACTCATGTGTCCACATCCAGTGTAACAACCCTAACATTTCATGCGTGTAGGGGTACTTCGCTGGCTGTACGTCATGGAGAAGCTGCAGGTCAAGTAGAGCTTTCACTGATAAGGACAGGCAAGAATGGGGGCATCCTACACCGTGATGGGGCCCCAGGGAAGACCCCCCCCCCCCCCCTGTTGGTTTACCATGCAGTGACACTGCAGTGTAAACATGACCTGGAGGTTAAGGTGAGGGCCGAGTAAGGCTACTCTTCACATAGATCAACACAGGTGTTCAATGCGCAAGGGTGTTGTTGCTGAAAAAATTACTGAAAGGAATACAACTTCCAAAAGAGGGTGAATAGGAGGCTCTTAGTGGGACGGAGCTCCAACACGGGTCCAAAAAACACTCCAGCAGCAACATGTAGGAGAGACGTTGAAAAATAATTCCGAGCTCCAACATCCAATATGTCCTCCATCGCCGTGCCTTTTTTTTCCCGCCGCCGCTGACCAAAGTCCAAAAGGTCCAGCCCGTACAGAGCATACCAACTCAAAGCATAAAGCAACAGGCTCAAAAGGGTCACTCCTGTTTAAATAGTGGATCTCATTTTTAGCAACAGGGCGATGAGGGTGTCTTGACCCCCTTAGAGCCATACCCCGAGCAAACACCAAACAAAAAAAAACACCAAAATAACCACCACAAAACCTCACCCTCTGAACGCACAGGCCCCGCTACCATTTTCCGAAACAAACGCCAAGCCAAACATTTATCAACGTCAGGTCACAGTAAAGAAACTTTAGCGGAGCAGTTATTTCCTCCCCCGATATCCGCCGGTGCATTTCCATTGACCTTACTCAGCTCTAGCACCAGAGTGAATCATTGACTTGCCGTGGGTCCCGGGTGCTGGGCTGGGTGTTGCGGGGCTCCGGTGGGTCGGCGGCGCGGGGGGCAGGTGTGCGTTTGCAGAAGCAGACTCTCATAGCATACCTGCCGGCATCCACACGGAGCAGCAGTGCAGAGCAGCGGGGGGGGAACAGCCGTGCACAGCGGTGGTCTAGAGCACTAAGTAGAGAGCGCTGATCTAGAGCACCGGTGGTGGATGTGCAGGACAGCCATAGGGCTAGCGCTCCCTCTGAGGCATGTTGTCTTGTCTCCGAGGAGAGCTTTACTCCACAGCCAGAGATCAGGCCGCCTGCCATGAGAGGGCTTGGTTGCTTATCTCCCCCCCCCCACCTTCCTCCCTTCCTGCTCTTTACCTAATTCTCTCTCTCGCCCACTCTCTCTCTCCCCCACCGTGTTTGTGTGTCTTTCACTCTCTCTCTCTCACTGTGTGTTTCTCTCTCTCTCCAACTCTCTCTCTGTGTGTTTCTCTCTCTCTCCAACTCTCTCTCTATGTGTTTCTCTCTCTCTCTCCAACTCTCTCTCTATGTGTTTCTCTCTCTCTCTCTCTCTCTGTGTTCTCTCTCTCTCTCTCCACTCTCTCTCTATGTGTTTCTCTCTCTCTCTCCAACTCTCTCTCTATGTGTTTCTCTCTCTCTCTCTCTCTCTCTCTCTCTCTCTCTCTCTCTCTCTCTCTCTCTCTCTCTCTCTCTCTCTCTCTCTCTCTCTCTCTCTCTCTTCTCTCTCTCTCTCTCTCTCTCTCTCTCTCTCTCTCTCTCTCTCTCTCTCTCTCTCTCTCTCTCTCTCTCTGATTGTGTGTGACACTCTCTTCTTCTCTCTCACTTCCTCTTTCTCACTATCTCTCTCTCTCTCTCTGCTTCCCTCACGACTATAAATTACTCTACCTTTAAATTAATCAAACATGGATCAGGGAAAACGGGAACAATATGTGACCGTGTGAGAGGAACTAGCACAGTTTCCGTTGAGCTGCGGGAAACCGTTCATCTTTTCATCCCATTCATTCTGCTGTTATTTTCCCAGCACGAGATATCTCAACCATTCTGCAGTGATTTTCTTTCCCATCGCAATGGCTGTGTGCTGTTATTTTAAATCAAGGTGTTAGAGCATTTAAGAATGACTTCTTGTCATTCTCTTAAGAATGACAGAATTGGTTCGGAATCAAATTCTGTAGATAACATTGGCACTGGCAGAATGAACTGTGGAAGCCTACTCTGTAAAAAAGGGAAACCAAAGATCTTGGCAGGGAATCATAGCGAATGGGTTATTATTTATAACAGCTAAATATTTGGCAATACTTTAGTCATATAGCTCTATGACCCACAGTTGACTCAACCAATAATGCTGACACTCTGATAAACTGTTACAGCATAGAACAGTCCCCTTCACCCTGTTTAATATTTGCTGTGCGGTTCAGGTGAATGGAGAATTCCCACTCATTATGTCCAAAGAACACAAAGATGACTAAGATATTGATGTAGTTGATACTTGGAGTCATCTTCCCTGAATCATTGTTCGTAACAATGCTGACCGAATAGACTGCGGTGATCTTTCAGAGCGGATCTGAGAAAAGACAAGGCACAAAGTACAATTAACTGGCTCATTGATCATCTAAGTCGTGCACTTCTACAGATCTGCAGAGAACACACAGTCGTTTGAGACAACCGAGTTGAAAGTGTAATCAAATTAGTTGCAGCACATTCAGAAGGAATATCAACTTGAGCTAATCACGCCATTTCCAATGCTGAAATTACTAAAGCGGTAAAGCGGAAAAGCTTTTACCTATACCAACGGAAACAGAAAAGTGTTGGGTATTTGTATACCCCGTTATTGGCTTAAAAGTCTATCAGGAAACCATAAATGTTCATGAAAATCATCAAAAACCAATAGATAACGAGAGAACATCCACGAAGCATGACAACACAGCGGGTCAGCATATGTAAAGTGTTTGCACAGCGATAATATCTAATGGGAACGCCTTTATTTCACAATAACGCGTACGGATCGAATACTGTCTGAGGCGGAGCGAGACATACAAATTCTGCCGCGGTGCCTCACTAATCTGGGCTGGAAATGCACCACATTTACCAGATAAAAAAAAAAAGGCCTGTCCCACCCGCAAAGGGAAAAGCTTTCCTCAGTTCCAAGTAGGCCTACGGAAAATCGTTATATCATTACAATGTTTATATTGCAAACTTCTTTCAACATACAATACTCATATACCTCATATAATGGAGTACTATGTAAATATTTAGGAAAAGGATTTTATGGTAAGATCCTTTTATGTCTTTTCCCACCATTACAATTATTCAGAGCTGGCATGAACGGAGCTGCCAAGCCGTCCAATGAGCCCATCCTTTAGTGAACAATAGCAGAGACCCTGAGCTGGGATGACATCAGACTCATGTTATTACAGCCTCGGTGAACAGCAGCTATGTCTCTCTAGCCAGGCATAAAGCCATGAGAATTTCAAATGACCAGAACAAAGCTGTGCTCCCCGCAACCCTCTCAGTGGGAGTAGGGAGCCACCCATCCCAGCAAAGGCCCTGCCATGCCCCATGGAGGGCCAACAGAAGAGGGCATCGCTGGGGGGTGTGGGGGGAGCATTAGGGTGGCCCATTAGCAGTCCCTACACACGTTGTTGTGACACAGCACCTTTCAATGCAGTGTCAGTATCCACGTCGAAACTTGTTCCAAGAGGGAGGCAGACAAAACAAATCAATTCCATTGCAGGTGATTGTGAAAGTAGCCCAAGTTTGGACAGGGGTGAAAGCATGGGGTAAAGACACATAAAATAGACTCTGACCATGATTGAAGGTAATAATTGTGTCAGAATGACACTGTTCCGACCTGTAATGCAGATGTCGAGCCTGGCGATACAAATATGTTTTTTACAGACAATTTCCTTCCCGTCCACTCAGTAGGAAAATGTACCTATAAAGGCCGTCTATAAAAAGAGAAAACGAAAGAAAGAGCGAGTTGAACTGATGGAAGAAGATTAACTGCAAGACCAAGAACAGCCTGCTCAGCAGCTTCCCTTGGCAGCACAGACTGTCTTCCCTTCTCCTCGCTGCCGGCACCTTCTCCAGGGACTACCCATCCTAGTGCTGCCCCACTCCGCCTGGTTCAAAATTCACACCCATACAATCTGGCTCCCCCTTGGTTTCGTTGTGATGAAGGTGTACCAGGGGGGGCCACTCCCTGTCATTTCTGGAGCCGCTGGCTACAGCAAGGAGAAGGAAGTAAGGAGAAGGAAGAACAATTTGGCCAGAGGGAAAACATTAAGGCAACATATGCACATCAGCACTTTCATGATCTCCACTCACGCAAAATCATCCCACACTAAAGATATTTAAGTGGGGTGTGTTTGAGTCATTTATCATTGCACCGACTTTTATCGGCCATCAAATCTGTTACCGTGACTTGCATTTATTTTTTGGAGGATATTGATTCAAACCTTCGCTGGTAAAATAAACTAAAGCATCTTATCTGTAGGTGGGCTATATAAACCCTGCCGCTGGGCTACGACAAATCAATGGTGGTGGAGCTTCAGGTCAATATTGAACAGCACAGATCGATCGGGCTCGTCTTATGCTGATCATTAATTCACAACTTCCCCAAACAAAGCATTTAATGTTGCATTCAAAGAGTAATAGAGCCAAGAGGAGTTAGTTATCATAGTATCCCGAGTTACTTGCTTAGTTAGTGAGTTGCTTTAGGGGACATATTGTTATTGAAGGCAACAGCTCAAGTTGTGTTCCTGTTTGGATAACAATGAAATTGCTAACTGGCAAACCACTGTGAAATAAATTGAAACAAATGATTCATGTGACGTGAGTTAGATTTTTTTTTTTTTTTTTGACGTTTAGATTTGTTTGTACATACCCAGCACCGATTTTTTTTTAATATACGTAAATCCTTAGAATGTGGGTATTTAAATTCAAACTGGGAACCCCAAAAATATAAAATATTCTGAGGAACATTCCTTAATATTATCCTTTGAAAGGATGAAAGCAACTCACTAAATGACCAATGTCTAATGAATGACTCTGGGATGTTTTGTTCCATTTATCACTATGTCTAGCTTTAATTGCAATTGTGCTGCTTTAATATAGGCAGCAATGAATGTTAATACATTTAAACAAGATCAAAGACGCAATGTATAACATTTCAACTATCTCATAGCTTAAAATCACCGGGAAATATCTGTAGTCAACATCAATGATGATTACAATATTCTTGCTATCGACCCTCCCAAAACCCCTCCCACATATGCCACCCACAAAGCCCAGCAATGCTAGTTTGTGCACACAGTTGCACAGCCAGTAAGAGTGGACTGCCTTAGAGTTTTAGAAATTCTGTAGTAAGTAGGTAAGAAAAATGCACACAATTAGGTCTCACGGCCTATAGTCTTATGTAACTTGCTTGGTCTAACACAAGGTTTTACCCATGGGAAATTTGGGGTTTGAACACTTGTGCAATACCAATATGTTTGATGGCTTCTTTGTTAAAGTAACAAGCAATCTCAATGAAGTAGCTGAAGATCCATCCAAAATATATCTTTTGACAACCCTGACCCCATCCTCCTGAGTAGCAATCAAATTTTAATATAACAGAAATCCATGATATATAAGTGTCTCTATGTAATGAGAAAGTTAAACTGCCATGGGAGATTTGTTTCAGCTTCAGAAAATCTTTTATTATACCTTATGGACAATAGTTTTGAAGAAACTATTATATAGTTTTGTAGAATAGTCTGCATCAAAGGGAGGGACCTTCTTGCAGGTCCATTTCCATTTCTTCCTGCCCGACTGATCAGGTAATCCATACAGATGTTCCGAATGGGACCAGAGGTTGAAAAGGTGCTCACCTGACTCATATAAAACATAGTCCCTCAGGAGTACTAAAGGGTCAGGAAGCGTGATCATCAAATCCTACATTCCTTCTGCAAGCTATCCAAATGACCAGATAAAAGCCATGTATAAAAATGCAATGAATACTAAAAAGACCAACAATCCATCCACAAGAAATCAATGTCAACAACTTGCAATGCTTATGTATCTGCTCCAAATACAAATGTTTGCTTAGTGATAATAATCCAATATAATGTAACGCTATGCATATAATGATAATTATATTGAATAATAAAAGTTGGCACTGCTACAGTCCCTAAGATGTGTACATCTAGATGGTTGTTACAGTGTCTAAACATTGGCATTCGTGTGTTAACGCTGACCATTGCACTCCACCACTTTTATGTTTTCCATGACTTAAGATTAAAGCTTACACTGTGCTCATTGCAGAACGTACTACAGGTCATTTTTTGCTATCGTCGAGGATAATTGCTAGCCTGGCTTCTTTTCTCCAGCTGACACAGCCATCTTTTACAGACTAGTATACTGGCAAATAGAAAGACGCTACACCTCGCTCTACACACTCTGCAAGTAATTAATCTTATTCCGATCAGCTACTCAGTCTAGATCACAACCTACAGGCAGACTGTAATTAGGACATCTGACATGATGCTGTGGTCTTGCTCAGTCAGCCAGTCAAAAGCACTGCTTTATTTAGCAAGGTAATAAGGTGATTGCTAGGGTCACGTGTGACACCATGACGGGCGTCTTTGTTTCATCTTCCACAAAACGTGATCGTCACAGCTACACATGGCGCCTCTCAAGCATGACAAGAGACTAATCAGACACGGCACGTGCATTTATGAACACGCGAATCAAATGATTGACCTTGCCCTGTCCTTGGTTTATTTATGTCTCAACGACTGAAACAGGCGAGATGTGTGTCTCCTGCATATTTGCTGCAAGGATGCACATTTCCACCCATGGGGAAGCTGAGCGCTCAGGTGGGTTAGGGCGCTGGGGGATAAGAAGACACCAATTTCAGGCATAAAAGAGGGCCTGGGAGTCAGTGGGCTAGAGACATGCTCTGGGCAGTAAAAGAGAGTGTGTGTGTCTGTGTGGTGCAGGGATGGTTGGCAGCACGAAGAGTGGAGGAGATAGTAGGCTGGGGTTGGGGGTGAGGGGCATTTATGTCCAACCGCACAAGATGAAGCCATCAAGAGGCTGGAGATTTAGAGTGAGCTGGCCAGGCGAAAGACAACTCCTCATAAGTCATCAGAGGGCACTGAAGCGTGATTCATTATACTCTGCAGAGACAGTTTCCTACCAGAGCATCAGCACTAGGCCTACCCCTCCATCTCCATCCCACTGCAGGGGACTAAGATGAATATTATCCATGCATCATAATATACATATAAACACGTGTTTTATTGCATTTACCCGATCAAATGTACTGTACATCTGAAGAGACTACTGAAGAGTGAACCGCAACACAAATACCAACGGAAAAACACCAACAACATGAAACAATATGCATTTGTGCGCTCTACGGACCAAACCAACCACGGCCAGTGAAAGTGATTTGGTGGCGTGGACATGAGCCGGCCAAACAGGAAGACATTTATTCCTACTGGGTCATTGACTTCCTGCACACACCCTTCCCCGCCCTCTGATCTCAACCTCCTCTTGGAAAACACAGGAACACAGTGGACAGTGCTGGAGGTCTCCACACGCACACACACACACACACACACACACACACACACACACACACACACACACACACACACACACACACACACACACACACACACACACACACACACACACACACACACCCATACCCACACACACACACACACACACACACACACACACACACACACACACACCCATACCCATACCCATACACACCACACACACACACACACACACACACACACACACACACACACACACACACACACACACACACACACACACACACACACACACACACACACACACACACACACCTATCTGCTGTTGCAGTGGCGGTATCCCTAGTTATGCTTGCTGAACATTGGTCATCCTGTTTGCTTGGATTCACGACAGTCGACTTGTGTTGCAGGAACAATATCATAATTGGACTTTAATTGAATAAATTGTTCTGCTTTAGTACCTCAACTGTGAAAGATGCATTACGACAATTTCTGCATTTTAGTGTTACAATTATAGAGGAGTTTTCACCCCGGTGTCAAAAACATTTAAATCTGTGTCATGGTAATCCTTTCACACGCATGTTAATATTCATGAAAAAACATGTCCTAGTTACGCATTTTCCCCTCTAATACGGTTATGGACTTGTGGTCAGAAAATAACAACAACACCAACAACAATAACAACAACAACAACACCTACTCTCAAGACACACTCGCTATTTATTTGTGTCAACACCACTAAAATTACAACCACCATAGACGTGCCAAGCACATGCGCACACACATGCGCACACACACACAATCTGGGAGAAGGTCACTGTTCATCTCATCAGCTTGAATGTGTTTCTTTACATTTCCCAGAGGAAAGGAGAGGAGAGGGGAGGGAGAGAAGAGGATGAGAGGGCTGAAGAAAAGAGGAGGGGAGAAGAGGGGTGAAAGGAGAGGAGGAAGCAGGAAGCAAACCCATTAACAGATGGCCTGTTTCTATACAACTCGATTAACTCCCAACATATGAATACCATACGAGACAGAGAACTGTCACAACATCCGCCTGGGAATGAAAGTATCACAGCGCAGGTTCAATGCATGACTCATGTAGATGGAGTCTCTGGACAGGCTGTTCTCAGCCTGACCATAGAGGGGCAGGAAAAATACCTCCTTTTACTAAACTGCTTGGCAACAGACGCAGAAATATGACACTCAGTGCTGTGACCTGTGACTCGCACACGGACACTGTAAGGTGATTGGTCCAATACCAGGCTAATAGGCATCTGCTGCTGAAAAACAGATTTTCATCAAAATGATAACTAGGAAAGACAATACCACTTAGAGGCATGTGTGACTGATGATGATTGGAGGAAAAAATAAGAATGATAAAATGATCTGTCAATATCAATATTCTAATGGGCCAAAAGCAACAGTTCAGGAGTCTGGCCCTCTGTATAAGGCAGTGAATTGGCAGTGAACAAATGGCTTCAGAGCATCAGCACGGGACTATATCGTTAACATGCAAGACACTATCTACATCATATAGATAGTTGACAGATGGGCCAGGCTCCATCATAACAACAAACCAATTACACGACCCGAGGTAGCAAACAAACCATAACTCAAAAATGTAAAAGCTCATAACAAACTTTGCGTAATGGCAAGACGTCCGCATTGTATTCCGACAAACAAAAAAAAAACCGCAGTGTTCTCCGCCCCAAGGGGAGGCGATAAGACGCACAGGTTGATGGAGGCTCTTTAAGGAGAGGGGCCGTCACTTCATCTCACCCACACGCAGCGGAACAGCTTACACCTGTTAAACAGCTTGGACCACCCCCCCGTACCCAGCCCCCCCCCCCCCACCATCCTCAGCTCGCATCCATTACACCAGTGAGCCGCACGCACGGACCCAGTGCACTTCTGTCAATCCCCCCCAGGGCTATGTGTTGATTAGAAGTGCACCCTACCTGCACGCCCCGAGGGCAGCGGCCATGCAGTGACACCCCTCCGCTGCAGGGCCCGCACACAGCATCCTCGGCTGTCCGTCTCCTCAGCCAGTTTTAGATAAGAATCGCTGTGGTTCTTTTTGGTGCGTCAATAGATCCATATGAACGAGCAGCCGGGCAGCATGTCCGCGCCAACCACAGGAATAAAACACAAATTCTGAATCTGCATATGTGTCTGCAAAGTGCACGGTCCTCCTCACACAAATTGCATATGTTCACAACTAGATAATCTAGTCTGATCTCTGATCTCGCTAAATCCTGTGACATCAAAAATAAATCAAACCTCAGAAAAAAGGAGGGCGGGGGAAAACACAGCCTCGGTGATCTGGATAACCTTTGAAATGCAAAGTCTGCACACATGTAATGAATTAATCATGTGATACGATTAGGTAGCCTGTTGATGGTTAGCCCGTTGTCACTCATATACACTCAATGAACATTATACAGTGAATTTGCCTAAAGATGACATAAAGTATCACCACAACTCATTTGGGAATGTAAACATGCATATTTTAGGACATTGCCTTTTATTATTTCATATATATATAGATATATATTTGGTTGCATTTTGACATTTGACATGACATTTATTCCATTAAAACCATGGTAATTTCCTAATGGGTCCTCGCTCATGCATCTGCACAGAGGCACGTTGCAGGTGCAGAGGTGGACCCTTATCCCCCCCCCCCTATGTACTAGACATGACAAGGGAAAAGGTAAAGGGATTTTATGCTGGGATGTGACCCATCAATCCTATCTCTTATGCATTTTGGAAACTGCTTATTTTCCCACCAAATCCCCCTATAGCCTCTGGCAGCCTAGTATCTCTAGTATCCACTGTGTGTAACCGTGACAAGCTAATTCAGCTCCGCTTCGAGCATCGATAGGTGACCTGACTTCCCATTTGGGAGACGTGCGTGTGTTGCGTAATGAAGACCAGCAAGGTGCAGACACACATGAGAGAAGAGCTTCTGTATGATGGCTTATCTTATCGTTTTTTGTTTTCTGTCCCTGGGAGATAGCCCAGGTCTGGTGACCGATGATATCAACAATATCATCCCACTTTAAAATGAACTGGAAAATCACTGGCCACATAGACGTAGAGAACCGAATGGTGGCCAAACTCCAGCAGGCTAAAGCCACTACACTGTGTATTACAGGAGGTCTGGGCCATTGCAGAGGACTGACCCATGCACTGAGTGGATGGACAATGCCAGGGGAGCGTGGCTTTATTGCATTGTGCCCGAGGCTAGGAAATGGTTATCCGTATCGAATGTAATCCCGGGTTGTTTTTTTGCTCTTCAATTGTATCCATGGACCATGGCGGTGATCTCACTGGTGGGTATTTAGGCCTGGAGGCCGGGGGGGGGGAGGGGATGAATCATGTAACAATCAGATTGAACCCCCCCCACGCCCCCCTCCTCGCCCCAGCACCCCATGTTGTGAGACAAGTCAAATCCCCTTATACTGTCATGTCAGCAACATTAGATCATGGCTGTGAAGGCCCATGCATTTGAAGCCACAACACATCTTAATGTGTGCACTTCTGCATACACATGCATGCACCACCGCTCACACACACAAAGCACATCAAAGCTTGCAAATCCAAACATGCACACTTTCCAGTACTCAAGGACACGTACACAGAGAATCTTTAAAGTGCTAATCGAATTACTGAATCGCAAAAATATGTCCTACGTGCAAGATGCTTTGGGAAAAAGACAACAGGGAGTAATTAAGTTGATATCAACGCAATAAATTCCAGAAGTGAAGTTAAGCAGTCCAGAGGCTCTCGCTGCTTTCTGCGGTACTGCGGTGGTGGTGGGTGTTAATGCATGAGGGCTTGTAACCACTCCTCCCTTCCATACGGTTTACTGCAGTTTGTTTACTGCAGCCCAGCCTCTTAGCTTAGCTGCAAATCTATAGCATCCCCCTTCAGAGCCCTCTCGGGTACACCATGAAATTGCATGCACCGTCTCATAGCCGCAGATCAAAAACTAAAGAAGCAATTCCCTTTCCTACTCTCCTTAGGAGCCCCCTGTACTTGGTGCACTGCACTCGCTTCCGCTCAGCGTATTGGACGTTTCATTCTGCACCTCCATTCTCTCTCTCTTCTCTACCCTATCCCTCGCCTTTCTCCTTTTGTGCGATGCACTCAGACAGCGGAGTCAAGCGTGTGTAGGACCGTGCCTGTGCGTGCATGTGTGTGCGTGCACACGTGTGTGTGTGTGTATGTGTTTGCATGTGTGTGTGTGTGTGTGTGTGTGTGTGTGTGTGTGTGTGTGTGTGTGTGTGTGTGTGTGTGTGTGTGTGTGTGTGTGTGTGTGTGTGTGTGTGTGTGTGTGCGCATGGTGTGTGTGTGTGTGTGTGTGTGTGTGTGTGTGTGTGTGTGTGTGTGTGTGTTTTTGCACGTGTGTTTGCGCACACGTGTGTGTGTGTGTGTGAGTGAGTGTGCGTGCGCGCAGCCGCGCATGCGTGTGTGTGTGTGTACATGCATGTGTGTGTGCTTTTCTGTGTGTTATCAGCTCTGTGCTGGGAGCTAGCTGTAAGGGGCTTAGCCTGCAGGGGCGGACCCTACCCTACAGTTGTCATTACAGTGTCCCTGAGCAGAGATGCAGCCAGAAGAGCCAAGGAGCCACACACTCGCTGTGGAGCGAGCCTCACACACACGCACTTAACCTGACCCAGTACATCTAGCCTATTACTGCAATGCTCAACAGCAGTGATGGATATATACACACAATCACTGTTAACACCGCAATGAAAAAAATCACACACACAAACAGTGTTAAAGTCATATATACAAGAATATAAAATAACAAATGCTTTAAGAACTGTTCATTTTTTAGCATTGCCCTTAAAATCCCTTCAACAATAAATCAGAGTTAGTGTATGATTTTAAAATGTATCCTCATGAGGACCTTAGCCAAAATTCAAATCCTTCTTATATGATCAGAACAACAGAAAAAGATGAGTTTAATAAATTGCTTCCACCTGGCTAAGATGTTTACTGAGCCCCCAGTGGCAGATGGGTGGGAGGGCTCTTCAGAGGCTTTTCTTCTCCTGCACATTGTTACAGATTTTGGAGAAGAAAGCTTCACCACATCTGGCTCAAATCCCGGGACATTGGTTAGTACAAGAAAGACTTTACCAGAAGAAGAAACAATCCCTTCTCTGGAATGTCAGCTCCAACAGAGCAGCTGATCCTGAGAACGCCATCTCCCTAACTCAGAGGTCATGACCTTGATAGGGAGAGAATGTACTCCCTTTTCAGCATTGTGAACCCTTCTGTTAGATATCATCATTATGACTTTCCCTGGAAATGACTCTTCCCGGAAGAGACATGGGAGCATTCACAGAGGTCAGCTTGTATTTTACTGTTAACCGAAAGTCCTGTTCTATCCTGGGTCCTATTGCCCTCTGCACAATGTAAAGTTCCTCATTTTTTCCACACTGAATCGCTCCAGCACTGCATTTAGCAAGGACATGACCTCTAGAGCAGCTCAGCATACAAATGAAGAGTTGTTGGCTGTATGCCACCTGGGGCACCGTGGTGAAGGATGCGAGAGGAGAGGCAGGACATGGAAAAGGTCTGATTTGGTGGTCCTATAACACAAAACATTGAGCTGGGTAGAGGTGGCACTTTGGCAGACACCAATTAAGACTACTGGGCACGACAACATGCCCCAAAAGGTACAGCTCCACGTCTTTAGAAAGCATTTGGCTACTTCACCAGCAATCAAATCCAAAGACTAATTACAAGCGGTGTGACAGCCCTCCTCACCTATAGACACAGCTGTTACCCAGTGGTCCGGCATTAACCTATTGCTCAGGGGGAGAATTATCTGTGGCAGAGGAAGGTTTTGTCCTCTCAGCTCAGCTGGACGAAGAACCAAGCAAGCACAACATTTATGTCTACATCATAACATGAAATGTTATGATATAGGCCTTTGTATCAGAATAATGTTAACAATTACCAAAGATAAGGTTGTCTCTGGTAAGATGTATGGCATTTAGACAGGCACGCCTGAACAAGCTCTTTGAACAGCCATTTCTTAATCAAAGATGCCAGTAATAATACAAATAAAGTTAAATAAAATAACCATGCCAATAAACACAAAGGTTTTGTTCGGAAGTTGGTAAAACACTGTATCCGCCGCCTGTACTGCAGAAGCTACCATATTCATATTTCGGTTTAATTCACTAAGGCAAAAAGCAAAGCGCTTTAGCTAGTCAAGAACTACTATGTCTTTCAGTGTGTGAGGAAAGTTTGAGCGGAAGCAGATGTGTTTGTCTGTGTCTGTGTGTCTGTGTGTGTGTGTGTGTGTGTGTGTGTGTGTGTGTGCGCGCGCGCAGGCGTGTGCGCAGGCGTGTGCGCAGGCGTGTGCTCTTCCCAGTGAGCAGCTGTTCTTGACGCTGGAGGGGTGTGGAACAGAGACATGTAAACAAGCCCATTCCAGCAGTGCTCTGATATATTGGCTTATAATTGAAACAACGAAAAGGACTAATAGAACTATGGGCCAAACCAATCGACACACACATAAAACAGTATAAAAGTCAGATTGGAATGGACAGCAAGCGGCTTTGCTGACATCGACACAGCGGCAATGAGCTGTGGTAATGAAGCTGGACCATAAGCGATCCTGCACCAATACACATCATACAGCCTCGCAGGTCTTCAGTCACAAGGTTAGCCATTCAAATACATTGCGCTTAAGCGCGACTGCAGACGAAATGTAGCCATTCCCTAGTCCTCCTATGCTAGATCTCAGTAAGCCTTTGCCAACAAACGCCTAGCGAGAAACGACAGCTGTGATTGAGTCCAGCATGCCGCAACATCCCCGGACCCTTGCTGTTTCTCCGGTACGGGAGCGAGGCTGCGATACACACCTGCGAGTTGCGTGGATCGCCGGGTGCCTCTTGTGAGGGGTGTGTGACGAGGAAGTGGAGGAGTGCCCTGGCTGGATCCACATGATGTTAGTTCAATCGCAGGCCTGCTTCTCTATGTGTGTGTCTGTGTGTGTGTGTGTGTGTGTCTGTGTGTGTGTGTCTGTGTCTGTGTGTGTGTGTGTGTGTGTGTGTGTCTGTGTGTGTGTGTCTGTGTGTGTGTGTGTGTGTGCGTGTGCGTGTGTGAGTGTGTGTGTGATGTGTGTGTGTGTGTGTGTGTGTGTGTGTGTGTGTGTGTGTGTGTGCGTGTGCGTGTGCGTGTGCGTGTGCGTGTGTGAGTGTGTGTGCACACACACTCTGCTGTTACTGCCTCGGCTGCGTTTACTGCTTCTGCCTGCTGCAGCTCTCCTCTTGTGTGCAGTAGCTCTGATTCATTCAAAACACCTTTCCCGCCTCTCCTGTGCCGGGCTGCACCATTAAGCAATTCATACTGGGTGGAGGGAGCGGGGGTGGAGCCTATGGAAACACGCTTAGCCTGCACCTGATTGCGATGATGAATACCATCCCCCCCCCCTAAGAAAAAGAGTGGGTCGGGCTATAAAAGGGGCGTGACCGTCAGGGAGGATAAAGGACAGAGCGTTTCTCCACTGCGGTACCTAATAGGCGCCAAAGCGCTGAGGAGAATGACGGGGGGAAACTGTCTGGAGGAGGAGTTAGCTGGAGAGATGACAACACATGATATTCCAGATTGTCTTCTACCCTAACCCTTCTGCCGTTTCTATTCCTGATCCCTCTTATTCTTGCCGCTGGCATCAGTCGTGTGTGTGTGTGTGTGTGTGGGGGGGGGGGGGTGGTGTGTGTGTGTGTGTATGCGTGCTTGCATATGTGTTTGTTTGTGTGTGTGTGTGTGTGTGTGTGTGTGACGGAGTTGCTGTGACGTCAAAGCCCTCCCCTGTGCTATTGCTTCATTCTTGCTGCACTCATGCAGAAAATGCAGAGAGAGAGAGTGTGTGTGTGTGTGTGTGTGTGTGTGTGTGTGTGTGTGTGTGTGTGTGTGTGTGTGTGTGTGTGTGTGTGTGTGTGTGTGTGTGTGTGTGTGTGTGTGTGTGTGTGTGTGTGTGTGTGTGGAGAGTCATTGGCAGGATAAAAAAGTAATCAGATAATGAAGAAGATAAAGAGGGCGATAATGATAACTAGATCACTTAGATACCACGATCAAAAGGGAAACAAAAGGAAAATAAGGATGCAAAACATTGGAGGGATAGGGAACAGGATAAGGACTTTAAACAGGAGAGAGGTTGGTCAAAAATCGCAGAACAGGATTGAAGATTTGGCAGTAATCCAAAGACTAAGAGACAGATCACTGGCTCGGCAAAAAAACGCCTGCTTATCAGCTAATGAAGAGCGGAGAGGATCAGGGGGAGAATAGATTTTGCATCAGGAGAATATTCCAAAGATGGCTCACATGCATGCATGTATGCACATAATCACACACACACACACACACACACACACACACACACACACACACAAAACACACACACATCACACACACACACACAACACACACACACACACACACACACACACAAACACGAATGCATGAACATAATCACACACAAACACACACAGACGCATGCAGATAATCACACACACATCCCAAATACACAAACCATCAGAAATATTGCCTTTGATACACAGACACTACCGACACACAACCTCGGACACACACACACACACACACACACACACACACACACACACACACACACACACACACACACCACACACACACACACACACACACACACACACACACACACACACACACACACACACACAGGTAACACATCAGATGCGGTTGCCCTCATTCCCTGAGCTTTTCACCCTCTGTTGCTGCCCCTCATCAATCTGTGCTGTCATACACACCTGGACTGTCTGGACACCTCGTTAGCACAGCCCTGGGGTCTGGGGGCACTCATATTTCAAATCACAACAGTGAGGATTGAGAATTTCCATCAGCAGTCTCTGTCTAATGTGACTGGGTTTTGCCTGTTGTCAGTCACTTTGATAAACATGCTGATTCATCATTTAGGAATATTCAAACACAACAGCTTTCTTTTTTTTCTTCTTGTCCAGAGATTGTCAGCAGATTCCCAATGTGCATGTCTAATTCAGAGATTTCTAAAATGTATTTATTAGCATTTATTAATAAGGTACATTGGCTAAAAAAGGGGCACAATGTTAGCCTTGTGAAAGCATCCTGTTATTCACATTTGCACTTCGCAATGAATATCAATGAGGAACAGAATGTGTATGGTGAGAACAGGATGGTCTCATGAGGCTGGCAATAAGTTGCAATAACTGAAAATATTACTTTCACAAATGTGAAAAGTAGAATTGCTGTAGAATTATCCATTAAAAATAAAAATATGTAAATGCAATGTAATGATGCTGTGTTCGGTTCAAATGAAAGAAGGGAATAATTGACCTGATCAACTGAAACAAAGCTCCTATATGTACTGTGTAAACATCCAAACATTAACTTTAGTGTTCCTCTTGTGCTGTTTTTGGAAGGTTTTGTGCTGCTTTGTGAGACCTGCACTTCCCCTCAGGGATGAATAAAATGCTCATGTATTTATGTTGCTGCACAATATTGACCCGGATAAGCCAATTTTATATGGTAAACACTAATGATAAATGAGTAGAGAATGAGGCTAGTCGTACCAAGTTTTAACGCAGTCCGTTTGAAAGTATACAGTAAGTTAATATTGTTATATCATCATAGAGTCATCTATTATCATGTTAGAATTCAGGTCACTTCTTCAACTCTGGTTCTGTATTAAGATGTATGAAGCCAGTGGATGATCTGTGTTTATTAGGCTATAATTAAGTAATACTGTACATACACATCCAGCACTGCTTCCAAGGTTCAATGAGACATAAAAGGTGAATCACTCACAATAAACATTTGCCTTCAAGTTGTTCAAAGTCAATTTGCAATAAGCCACATGTTGTGAGTGGCACATTTTTCTACTAGAACTGCAAATTTTCTTTTGGGAAATCTTGTGAAAGGTACACAAAAGTAATCGATAAACATATCAAAAGCTTGCACTCAATAAAGCATGCCCTTGGTCTGAACATTTCCTATAACCGCCATTGATTTGCTCACAGTGTCCACTTACCTTGGTTATTCATCATCTATCAAGAAACACTCAGCCACACAACTTATCTGAGGCCAAACATTGCCATACATTAGACTGTGACAAATATTTCAATACAGGCTGCATGGCATTGGCCAAGAATAATTTCATACAAGCTTCATTGTATTTCAAACAGGGTAAAATACAGTTTAGTCCACAACAAGTCTGCTATACTCACCATAAAGCTGCCGGAAGAACAACAATCTATAAATAAAGGCCACAAATATCCAGGAAGGTCCTCAGAAATGTGTCCTCAAAAGACTTCCATGGAGGACACAGCCAGCAACAACCCACTTCACCACCAAAACTCTTTCTGCTGCCTTTTCCCGGATATGTAGCCTATATAGGAGACAGTGCTATACGAGTGTGTGGAGACGTATAGCCTGAGCTACGAAGTGCACAGAGTGCAGTGTCAGATCTCATATTCCTGCAGTTTCAGCCCCCTCTCTCGCTTTCCTCTCCTAGCCCTAGCCTGGCTAGCGCTGCTGGCTCCTCCATTCAGCTCTGATTGGCCTCTCCAGGGTGGGAAGATGATCGCGCTTTATGAGGAGGTGTGGAGGAGGAGAAGAGGGGATTTGAAGCAGTGGAAGAGGCTTGGGGTTGCTCAAAAACATCCATGGGTCTGCCTGTCTTTCTGTCTGTCTGTCTGTCTGTTGCTATGGAGCCGTTTACATCTCAAGTTACCACAGATGAGCAGTTACCATGCCGCCTGTGCTGTCTCATCAGCGCTTAACGCTGCCCTTGGTCGCTGATGGCTAGGGATGCAAACGTGCATCTTTGAGCACCTGCTTTACTCTTGGCAGTGTAAGCAGACAGACTGGGTCCCCTCCTGTCTGTCTGCCTCCCCGTCAGATGAGTAAACCAGGTCCGATTGCAAGACAGACTGGGTCCGCCCCCATCTGTCTGCCAGCACTGCCATGGGTAAACCAGGTCAGATTGGCAGACAGACTGGCTCCCCTCCTGTCTGTCTGCCTCCCGTCAAATTAGTCAACAAGGTCAGACTGGCAGACAGACTGGGTCCCCCCTTGTCTATCTTCCAAAACTGCCATGGCAAAATAGGTTCTTATTGGCAGACAGACTGGGTGCCACTGTGTCTTTATATATTTTCTTACACATATTCATGTAAACATATGCTATAATCTTTGCTAAATTGAGCTTACCATTAGACCTCGCTAATGCTTTGACACCATACCTTTGAGGATTACTAAATGATTCACAGGTTTTATTGTACGACCACTTAAAATGCTTCTAGTCAAATCAATACAATTAGATACACATTTGGAATGGCTTAATTATATTGATATAATACTGGTTGGTTAACAACAGTAAAGCAATTTATTATAGTAGCTGTAAGTTAAGAGCTGCATGCATGGACATACCTGAAAGTTAGCCTTTCTGCTCTTACAATATCCATCTTTGTATCCATGGAATAATACAATGCGGTCAGAATGCAACCACAGAATTCTACGTAATGTATATCACAAAGGAAACTAAAGCAAAACACAAGGTAAGTTTTTTAACTTCAACAGCAGTACCTAGTGGCCACCAAGAGAAAACACTCGCACATCAAAATCCATGTGCAGCTCCCCTACTGGGCTGCACAATATAAAGGATTCATGCGATACAAACAGATAAATGTATGTTTATTTTTGCGAGTGCTAAAAAGGGGTATTTTGGGGGTTTAAGCTGTATAAACAGGGTACAACACAGTGAAGTGTTTGACTACCAGTGCTCTTCACTCCCTCAACCCAACAGAGGAGAACCATCAATGACACAGAATGAGCCATGATCTCCGGACATTTCACCACACTTGGTTTTCCCAGCTCCTAATTATTTCAGGGTATTTTTCTCTCTGATCACTAAACGTCTGGGTCTCAACCAAGAACCCAAGAAGGAACCCCCAGACGGACTCTAGTCCTAGATTCCCCCCCAATGTCTAACTGACTCATATTAAGTGACTTCAATTACAGCAATCAATGAGACGATTAGCAGTTTTATCGCCGACAACATATTGAAGTTGTGTACACCAAGGAAGATGAAGACGTGCGCAGTGTTGCATATTCCTTATCAGAGACACACCAGTTTCATTACGGAACCGAGGAACCGATTGTCATTAGACTTATTAACATTATAATTACTTTGAGATTTGCTTTTAATTATTCAATTCATAGGGCTATTATCTGGATTGGGGATAAGGTGTGAGGACCAAACTCACTGTATTTCTTTAGTGCGAGAGAATCGCATCGGCCCAAGAATAAAACAACACCTTTGCAGTTTGCACAACAGCCCATTTAATTGGATTGATTAGGAGAAGCACAAACAGCTGGTCAATGTGTTCAATAATTGCTGGAGTGGATGAAACCGCCAGTAACAAAGGATGTGCCTTTTAGTAGCATGGAAAATTTGCATCCGTTCATCCGTCTGTACCCCCATCCAATAGTACATTAAGAAGAAGAACAATTTTCCATCAAGTCATCCATGTTTTAGAAAACTCTGTAAATCCTGAGCTTTCTAGCAGTCCCACTATGTCTTAATCATGTTTGAACAAAGGGAATAACGTCAATGTTATTTAGTAGGTCGATAGAAAAACCCTAATACTAATCCAACGCCAAAATGTTAAGAGGATTGACTATTCCAGTCAAATTTATTTAAATAGGCAATTTTAACAAGCACATTGATTTTCAGCCACACACAGCTCAGGCTGTCATTATCACAAACAGAGAAAATAAATTGCCAAACAGATTCTCGACTCGATAGTACATACAAATGTCTGCAAAAATCTAAATAAATATAATATATATTATTCATGTTTCTAACATTCATTTGAGTTAAATAGGTAGACTTAATATGCAGGGAATGTATCATTTTATATAATGAACCACAGAATGTACTAAATGATACTATACGCGATCTACAACACTGACAGCAGTCAGCAGAATAGGAAGAGCCCAAAGGATAGAGGTCTGAGAATTTGACTACACTGTACACTGTAATAAATCATATTCACTGTCCACATCCTTAAGGAATAATTCAGCTGGCCACGCTTCAAGAAAATGAGTTATTACCAATTGAGCACTTACTGTGTGAGTTCAAAAACACCAGGTGTATTTAACAAGCGGTTATCATTGAGTGTAAGACAAAAACTCGGTGACTCCAATAAATATTAGAAAAATATTCCATTAAAAACACCCATTAAATGTTGCTCGTATGAAAAACGTCCTTTTGTCATTAAAATGACCTCTGAAAATGACAATTGTTGAACCCTTGTTGAACCCTTGTTGAAGATGGAATGCATGGGATAAGACAAATGATAGTCGTTGTGTGTCGTCAGTAAAAGGGACAGGATCTTTTGAGACCTTTCTCACATATCCCAGGCCTCAAATGAGTAAGAAGAAGAGGGCAGAACTGTGGCCCTAGTCGCACTATGTCTCTGACAGACTGCGGCACTCAGAGCCGTCATCTGAATCAAATCTGAGGAAGGGAGGGGAGGGGAAAGTTGCTTCAAAGGAGGCTTGAAATACAATTGATGTGCATTTCTTTTACCACAGGGACATAAGAGTATAAATATGAGGGCAACATGGAAGACGATTGCACAGGAAGAGTGTGGAACCTAGCCAGCACAGATCTGTATACTGTGTACCTCAAAATAAATAATAAAATTGTATTTATTAATAATGGTAATACAAATATAATTAGCTCTAATACTAACAATGTTCTTTGAGGGAGAGTAATAACCTAAACTATGTACATACCTGTATGGGCATATGCTGTCTTTTATTCTAATCTGGGTTGAAAACTGTGATAACCTCAACTCTGTCCTTAAAATAGCATGCACACATTTGTGCTAGGCTAATGTGGGAGAGGTGTGATAATGTTCCAGTTACAGCTATGCCTATGGTCTACATAGGCCTACAAGTTGAAAATACTTAACTCTGTGCATACTGTAACAGCATTCTGCATTGACTATGCTAATGCTGGTCGAACAACAAAAGTTGCGTGGCTATGCTAATGCAAAAGGTGTGTGTCTATAAGGTGTGATAACCTCTAGAAGCTAGCCCAGGTCGAAAGGAAGTTACCTTGCCTCGGCCTGCCTTCCCTCCATCCCCAGTGAAGAGGCTTGTTGTAGCTCAGCAGCATTTGCTGCTTCGCCTTCAGCACCACCATCCTCCTCCTCCTCCTCCTGCCTGAGAGGCATGCACCAATAGCAGCAGCTCCCCATCTCAGCTCTAGCATCTCCACCTCTCTGCCTCTCCTCTGGGTGCTGCGGCAGCCCGGGCTCTGCTTGCTCTCTTTGCACCAGCCCATGCTGTGAGGACAGTGAGCCCCTCGTTGTGGACCGTGGTCTATCTCACCCTCACGGAAAGAAAAAAAATCTGACAACACACCTCAACTCTCCTTTGTTCCCAAAGTATTTATACATGCATTCATTCATGTATTCATTGATGGCTCAGGGATTAATTACCATTGTCTCAACACAGCAGTAGCGGCGGCAGTGGCAGCAGCAACAGCCACACAACAGAATACCTTCTTTTTTTCTTCTGCGGTACACAAAGGTTCACTGTATCCCACTCTCAACTCTTTCTTTGTCCTCGCCCCTTCTTGATTCAGTTGGCTGCCTCAACCTCTACCGACATTTATGGTACCCAGCAGAACATAATGAGTCATTTAAGCGACAGCTAAATCTGTCAACGTTGGCAAGTCTGCAAGACGCTCAGTAGTAAAACAAACGTGATAAAACATTTCTGCCTCAGGTGAAGGTTCAGGCCGCCTCCCAACCCCAGAGATGCGATAAAGATCCACCAGGGGAGGTTGTGGCGATGTACACCTGATATGAGTATCTACTGATGGCTAGCAATATCTCCCAATTGCATACATTCATGACAGCACCGCATGGGAGACTAGAGCCGACCTCACGCTGATCTGTATCAATTCATCCCACTCATATCAGGCTGTCAGAAACAGAAAGGCGATTTGTAACAAAGTGAATGCATTCCTATTCACCAAACAATAGGTGAACATTTCAAATGAACTGAAAGGTTCCAGACTAATACACATTTGCGTTTGGGTCGTGCAATATCAGGATACAATCCAACCTCTTTGAGTGGGTAATGTCAGCGAAAATGTCTAGTATGTAGGCGATGGCCCTAGTACTCACTCTGCAACCTTAATGACGTTTTAACACAATTTATGACATTGATATTATTATAATCACACTTCAGACAAGACTCAAAGGTATGCCTTTATGTTTGCTATCATCATCTTTATTGAGGACACTCCATAGCAGTAAACATGATGAGTTTATTACTCTGCCCGGTAAGACATGCGATTAAAGCAGCCTGCCATGTTTCACTCCACTTGGGAGGTGGACAGCTGCTGCTTCCTTCACCCTTTCCTCAGCTCGCTCCCTCTGACACCAGGCAAGGATATAGGAGCAGAAGAGCACTGTTAATTGGCACCTTAAATGCCACCTTATCACTTTCCTCTTGGACAGAAATAAAGTCCTACCTCAAAGCTTCCAAATATTTAGGGTAAGTGCAGCACTATCCTGAATTATCGAGCAATCTGCAGTGATAGAAGTGAAAGGCTGCAAGACGAATGTTTACCGGGGAAACGCTGTAAGTGCCATTGTGACAATTACAGAGGATGAGGCATGTCTGAGTCATCGCTCGAGGGCTGGAGGAAAGTATCCTTGAGGTTTCCACGTGTCAGATTAGTATGTCTGCGAGGTTCAATACATTCAGCTGTCTGCAAGGGAGGACAACAAAACCTTCAAGAAGTAATGTGCAGTGTGCACTGAAAATGTGTTGTTTCTTCCTGTCTGGGATGAAAGGGATGGGAGAAGAACATCAAGTAAAAGTCCAAGCCCAAAACGCACTAAAGTCAGACTCTCACCCAGGAAACAAAAAATAAATACTTCTGAACTTCTACATCCTTCCGAAAGGTCAATAAAACATTCTACCAAATAAATAGAACTTCTGACTGAAGAATTTCCCGGTGTGAAGTCAAACAACAAAACAGTAACATCATAAAATCGACATTTAAAAATCTGTTAAAGGAATGAAGTTGGGATCACGGTCGATTAAAGGATTCAAGTCTTCATTTATAACACTAAGTGCCTTGTCATTGGTTATTTGAATGTAACCAAGGTGGGAATCTGCAACTCTTGCAGAAAGAAAGTCTCATTAGGTAGGCCTTGAGATTTAAGCCTTGAGGGAACTGTGTTACCTTTAATCTTGTTTTTTTATGCTTGGCTTTAAAACTCCTAGAACACTGCATGGCTAATTAATGAATTTTGCCCAAAGCCAAATATACTGTAAATAAAAAACTACCAATTAGAAAGCTTGATGGCAGCTGAAGTTTATTAAACAAGAATGATATAGAAGTATCAAACAGGCGCACAATATGGGAATTAAGGTTAACAGAAGGCTAATCAAGTATCACCCAGTGTTCAACCTGCATCCGAATAGTTCTCCTTGGTATTTCAAGAACATTAAACCAGGCCTGTCCAGAGCATAGTGAGTCCATCCACACAATGCAGACTGTGTCCCAGGAGGACACCGTGATAGCTCCAGCGGGATAATTTCTTCCTGGGGGGAACTATGGCTTCACATTACCATCCACTGGTTCTATGTCCAAGAGAAAGCAGAACTAGCATCAATTAAAAGATTGGGTTCATTGTGAAAGAAATCTCATATCTTTCTTTCCTCTCCCGCCTATCTATATTTCAATTCTAACACGTGGCTTCACTTGGGAACATAAGAGATGCTGCTACCTTTCTACCACTAGTGTAGTCAATCTGCAACAATTGATATAATAAAAGCACCTATATAATTCATCTTCATGGACATTTAAGTACATCCATCGTAATAAAAGAATGTGTAACACTTCAACAATAATATAATTCAAAAGGTTTAGTTAGGATGTCAATGATTGTCAGCAATACCACAGCAAAACATCACAACAAGCCTCCCTTTGTACTCCATGACTGGTCTCTACCGGCAACGCTCAATCCAGTCCACCGGCTGTTGTCACGGTAGCATCGTGTGGACCTGGATCGAGCACAGCCCTGACACTGCTGGCCCCCTGGACCAGCAAGTAGGGTACGCACAGAGAGGAATGCCCCAACACAGGCCGCTGTTACAAAAGAGATCTAAAAAGGCTCAAGTTTTGGCTCAACAAATGCTCTCATCAATAGATGTCATTATATAAGTATTATTATGTAGGGTTAGGGTTATTGTTATATATCATTGGTTAATAATGTGCCCTTCATGATTTCGGCATCAGTTTTCTGAATTGGGATTTATCATTTAATAATCTTTTGGTTCTCAATAAATTGAACATGCATTTAACATAGGTTTATTAAAATATGTTAGATAGAATGCATAGAAGTATAGGAATATATTCAAAATGTGAACCTCAGGAAACGGGAATTCAAAATTATGCCCCCCGATTTATGTGATCAAATTAACATTTTAAAAAGGACCCCACAGAACACAATCGATAAACTATCCAAGTACACCCTTCCTCATTACTTAAGTAGCAGAATGCTGGAGAAGATAGCCAGGTGACCTTTTCATAATTTCCCCTCACACGTAGGACAACAACTGGATACCTGGCACCCACTACAATATCAGCCATAAATCAACAGGGATAAATCTGATCCTGCCACTGTGATGAACTGTTTAATAACATCAAGTACTGAAGAGATGAGGCAGACGACATGAAAGGCTCATCTAATCTCAATATGTAGGCCAGTGATAAAAAGGTCCTGATCATAACAAGGTTTACATTTATCAGTCGTCCCTCTCAGAACAATTATTTCAAATGAACACTCAGCATAAAGGACCATACTTTTTTGCAAATAAACAGAGCTCTGTGTTTGACTAGTGTAATACGTGAAAGGTGCTACAATTATTGTGACATCTGATAACCATTGCAATGTTCAGCCACACACTTTTAGCTGGGGGCTCCGTATTGTGAAAGCATAGCCGACAAATTTCATATACATTTTCATCTTGGCGCTTGAGATAACCTCTGCATGAGTGTCTCTTTGTTTGGCTGCCCCTTCAGCACACAGTCACCAGCCAGCGCATCCAAACGCATGGAGGAAGAGCAGGACAAGATCTTGACCCCTAAAACCGACAACCCGTTGATTTAGCTTAGCGGTGACATTTCGAACACCATATACTGTATCTCCTGCTTGTACTGCTTGATTGGTCTCCTTATTTGTCCTTCTTCAATAGGAACTGAGAATGAAAGAATGACAAGCTAAACTTTTTTTTTGTTCAAACAGAGGCTTCAGCAAGCCCGGCAGTCAATAGTTGTTGTCCTAATGTGCTATGATGGTCTATAGTGGTGCTGACATACCTCCTGTAGACATATATTGTGGTGTATAGAAGGAACAATCTGCAGACCTTTTTTTATTTAAAAAAATGTATTTGAACAAACAGTTGCCAGTTGCTGCTCTCAACATTAGAAAGACAAAATGTCATGCTTATACATTGATAAAAAAGCGTTTAACACAGCACTTCTGTATGCGACAAATGGAGCAAAGCAAAAGGGCAATGGCAGCACACTTTGTAGACCTACTACAGACCCCAGTGGGAGGGGTTTATGCTTACTCACTATTATCCAGTTTACCAACTGAATTAGGCTACATAAAAACAAAGTGCTTGCATGTGCTTTCTTCAATGGTAGCTTAGCCTATACACACTGCCAAAACCAACATCCTTTTGAGTGACTTTCAAAACCCACGTCCTCCGTACTTCATGAATGTAATCATGTCATACATCTCTCTCACAACGTGGTCAAACAACCAAGCCCTGCTCTTGGGTCACTTTCACATTTGCGTGGTCTCCCTGTCCATCATTTGCAATCTGTCGAACACACACACACACACACACACACACACACACACACACACACACACACACACACACACACACACACACACACACACACACACACACACACACACACACACACACACACACACACACACACACACACCTATCTAATGGAGAGTGTGGAGGTCCTGCATAGCAGATGTGAGCTGAATTGTAATAGCTTTTCTCCTGCCCGTACACAACCTACAATATGGATAGAAGGCAAGTGTTAATATATAAACTGTACGCAATGTGTGTGTGTGTGTGTGTGTGTGTGTGTGTGTGTGTGTGTGTGTGTGTGTGTGTGTGTGTGTGTGTGTGTGTGTGTGTGTGTGTGTGTGTGTGTGTGTGTGTGTGTGTGTGTGTGCTCACATTGAGAGATATATTCCAAAAGAAAATTATGCCGAATGCGAATTTGTGTGAGGTTTCCCATTTCAAATAATGTTTAAGTCGCAGACCCGTTGTAGTGCTTTATCGACTCGATATCAAAGCAAAGCACTGCACGCAACCACACTCACAGGTATAGCGATCAGGCGATCGGCGTATCCACTTCAGAATCGGTCAAAGGCATGTTATGGAGAAGCAACAACACGAACTGTAAGAGCATTTTGTTTAAAGCAAACAACGCAAGCCACTCACTTGATGAAGTAGCTCGCCCCTTCGTCCGTGAAGCCTTCCTCCCATCCTCTTGGCAAATCTATTACACGAATAAACAGTGATTGAAAATTCACCTAGGCCTACAGAGAACAATCGCATACTCGTTTCGAGGTCATCGGGAACAAAAAAAGGACGTCTACCTGATCTTATCATGTGTCCTGAGTTGACAGGTTCAGCCGTCCGAGGATGTAGCCAAGTAGTACTACGAGTTTTATCGCTGCAAGAGAGACACCTGTTAACAGTAAAAGCCAACACACTGCACTATCCCTGGACATCAGATGTGAATCGTTGTAAAAAAAAACAAAAAAAACAACAACGCTCACTTAATAAAGAAAACCCGGCCATCTCGACAAACTCCGTAAGACCATTGATCAGGTAAAGTGTCCCGCGCGAGTGGTGCCGCCATGATCTCGCCTCGGACTCGGTTTTATTACATCGCCTTCTTCCCAGACTTTCCAGGGTGCCCGGTCACCACTAGGGCTGCATAGTGTTAAAGCGCTAGACAAAACTTGCGAAGAGCTACTTTACAAACAGCGGTTCCCATACTCTTTGGCTATGAAAGGGGGGGCTGCCACCACACGTCCCATTCCAAGACAACAGTGCTCAAAAACATAGCCAAGAGCCACCACGGACACGAAGCCACACAGAAGTGGAATGCGTCAAAGAGGGTGTACCTTCCAGCGTTAATACGTGAACTACTGGATTAACGCACTGTGGTTTAACATTCCGATACAATGTTATTGTTATACGCTAGAAACGTGATAGCATGACACATCACAGCCAGCCGAGATAAACCTGTTTTAAATGATGAAAGAATTGAACGTCGATTGCCTTTGATTCAAAGACTTTAGATGAGTGCATATAGCCTGCATTTATGTCATATTTATTTTACATACTTATAGGGGCCTATATACTTATTGATACTATAATGGATATAATAGCTTATTATGTGTATATAATATAATCAAGGGAAACAATAAAGCTTCCATCGTCAGATTGGCAATACATAATAAATAAAATACATAATAAATGAAAAAAATCCCAGGAGGAATAGAAGATAAGAACAAAGCTCACAGAAGAGGGATGTGGGCGGTATCGAAAGCTATAGGACCCTGTCACTCTTGCTGCAGTAACGCATTAAGGACTGAGTGTCTCCCAGTCCATGACACATTAGGCTACTACAGTAATGCTTACACTGCATCAAACAGACCTGCCCAATTTTCTGATGCTGCCCATATAATGAAATAGTCAGTGTTTGAGGACACGCAAATGTCAAAATGACTGTGTGACAATCTGTCTGGGTAAACATTTTAGGATAGGCAGGATGGTTGAGCTTGATATGGGTCTCCTTTGGGAGCACAATCATAGCGCACAAAATTTAAGAAATAAGATTCTAGAACAATCACTCCAGAGCTGCTGTCTGTATAAAGTCGACTAACCCAATATAATTTAATTCAAGTGTTCACAAGGAAGGAATATTCTGTTCAGTGACTCTTATGAAATGGAAACTCTTCCTTTCTTTATGGTTTGAGGATGAGCAATGAGAGGAGTGTTCTTTGAAACAAATCACGATACAGTTATCATTGCACAGAACACTTCAAACATGAAGCATTATAAATATTTGATTTGTAAAGCCCCTTAGGGATGCTTTGTCTGAGTGTTGCCCTGATAGTTGCGGCATTGTTCCTCAAACATAGAGGGAGATCAAAGGTGGTTCTTCTCACTTGATTGTTGCCATATAGAAAAAATGGTTACAAAGGTTTTTACATAATACATGATTTCCCCAGAATGAATAATCTTTCTAATGTTATTTATAGCAAGATCATGTAAAGGGTATACGTCAAGAAAGATAACTGAACTAACTAAATGCATAACTACATCTGTCAACAATTAAAATTGTGCTTAGAACCAATGTATTATTATAAATGTACAGAGGCAGAGGCTGTATAAATGGACTTGAATATGTGACATTCTACAGTGTGCTCTCTATGCCATTGTGGATTCAAAGGGTAATCTATTTTAGGGGCAGCGCAAACTGACCCATCTGAAGCCCCTCTGACTTGGTGCCCACCCCACTTAATTTGGAGATTTTCGTTGAGACTCAACTCACACCGAATCCAGACAGGAACCACTGCCAAAAGAAATCAACATGTGCAAATTCTAAAAGACTTCAAAGATCATTATCATTAGGATGGTATCAATACATATGTAATTAAAGTCAGTGAATGACTGCCTATAAGAAGAACCATGCTTCAAGATCACACTGCAGTGAGAGCCCCAGTTCATTAACAGCTGTTATGTGACCTTGCCTTCCCATCCTCACCACCCAGCATGCACATCAAACACACACACACACACACACACAGTCACCCACACACACACACACACACACACACACCACACACACACACACACACCACACACACACACACACACACACACACACACACACACACACACACACACACACACACACACACACACACATGCAGCAGGGCTACACACACACATTTAACCATTCATAAGCTTTTGTCTGCAGGGTCCTTTGCAGCTCTGCAGCATACAGACACACACACACACACACACGCACACGCACACACACACACACACACACACACACACACACACACACACACACCATCACCACCACCACTGCTGCTACTGATTCCTGCCAGAGGCTCACAATGCAGCAAGGTGACTCAATGTTATTCTCCTTCTGCTGAATCACAGCACACAGTAGGGGATGTGCTGCATGAACTGTAATAGAGCCTCCGCATCACACCTTTGATTTCCTACCTTTATGGGAATTTCTCTCTCCGGCCACGATATCCGGGGTGCAATCTAGCTGGCAGCTCCTATGATGATGGAAAATCAATATGAATACATCTCTATAGTTGAGTGATACAGAGCGAAGAGTACAGTGTACAGTGTATATTAAAGAGTGCTGACATTTAGAAATTGATTATTATATTTGTGTTTTCACTTATTAGATTGCATTGTGCAATTGTGCCAAGACATAATATAACACAACTTATGTTATGTGTTGTTTCGTTTCAACTCTACATCCTTTAAATGCAAAATATGTTGAAATAAGTATACACCCAGTTTTGTTTAAACATAGGCCTATGCTTAAAGTCTTGGAGGGCAGTTTCACTCTTGCAGAATTGCATAGGCCTACCTTGAATTTTCTGGAATCAAGTTGACATTTGTCGAGTTGACATTTGTTCTGGTTCAAGTAGAGGCAATCTGTATTTTGAAATAAAAGGGGATAATTGTCAACACATAGTGCAGTGGTTTCCTTATTAATGTTGCGTTAGCAGTAGTGTGCTTTTTATTAGCCTACATGGCTGCATTTGTATTTCTTCATGGAGTGGCGTTACGAATCTCAACAGCATCCTCTGCTGGAGACAGGGTGAACTTCAGCGCCAATGCAAAATAAGACCTATTTCACCCATTTTGCATAATATGGCTATATATAGACCATTGAAAATGCTGGATTAACTATAGGTAGCCTATTTATAATAATCAGCAGAGCTCATATTGTAGCCTAGTAGTAGGCCTAGGAAACAGCAGAAAACGAGCCCGATGTATTTATTTGTTTAAAGCTACTACTCTAGTAGTAAACAAATAAATACATTTTTGTGGCTGTTCAACAGCCGCCGTTGTTCCCTCGAGGCTTAAATCTCAAGGCCTACCTGAGACTTTCTTTCTGCAAGAGTTGCAGATTCCCACCTTGGTTACATTCAAATAACCAATGACAAGGCACTTAGTGTTATAAATGTAGACTTGAATCCTTTAATCGACCGCGATCCCAACTTCATTCCTTTAACAGATTTTTAAATGTAGATTTTATGATGTTACTGCTTTGTTGCATGACTTCAAACCTGGAAATTCTTCAGTCAGGTTCATGTCAGGTTCATTCATTTTGGTAGAATATTGACCTTTCGGAAGGATGTAGAAGTTCAGAAGTAGCCTATTTAATTGTGGTTTCCTGAGTGAGACAGTCTGACTTTTGTGGGTTTGGGCTTCGACTATTGTTACGTGATGCTCTTCTCCAATCCCTCTCATGATTCCTAGACAGGAAGAAACAACATATTAGTTTTACAGCCTGATTGAAGACGAAAGATTTCCTGTAACATTCATACACTGGCTTCAGATCGGCCAATTGGATTGCCCGATCACCAAGAGACCACCCCTTGCTGTGAAGTCATTGCGCCACGTACGATTCAATACAATGCAACGTAGATTGATAACCATGGTTACTTCAGTTGAAGGACAGTTCAGACCACCACTATGTCACTAAGACTCCACGAGAAGAAGGCGGGTCTAATAGATTGTAAGCCTATCGCACCAATCAGCTACACAACCTCCTTACCTCGTCATCAAAGCCATTTAGCCATCTATGAAACCTCCACCGAGGACACTACGATATTAACTACATTAATGTCCTGGGCACGCAATAAAGTAAGTACATATTGACAATTTTACGATGTCGTTATTTAAGTATGGACGTTACTCCATATTTCGTTGATGAAGAAAAAATATGTAAACGTTAGTTAGACGAGTGTCTTCTCTCTTTCATTACAATTTGACAGCTGCTAACGTTAAAGCTAAATATGAAGCAACCTGCTACTGCTGATGAGCCAATGACGAGCTACTGTCACCGGCTTGAAGCATGACATGGTGGATGCCAGCCCGTCCAGGGTTGGCCATATAAGGGTGCACAGTTTGTTTGTGAGGGCGGAAGGTGTATTCAGTGTTGCTGTCATGTTTTTCCAGATGTGCGGGAGTCGGACCGTTTTGACCAGCTGGTTTATACTTCTGGTCCAGCTGTTATGTCTAGAGGCTGTGCCTATTAGCATGGACAAGACAAAGATTGAAGATGCAGAACCAAAAGCCGAAGAAGCCCCAGCCAGCGTGGTAAGAACACTGTTGTAATTGCAGGGACATGGTGATGTCTTACCTTATCTTGTCTGACCTACTTCCCTGACTGTAAACATAGCACTTTGTCCACACAGACGACTGGCCGGTTCAATTAGAATAGTAAATAGATACAAAGAGAGAAAGAGAGAGAGAGAGAGATCCCAGATTGACAGCCTTTGCCACTAAATTGTACGCTTTGTTGGACTAATCTGTTCTAAGTTATGCAAGGAGTTTTTATAAAATAAATGGAAAACCTAAAGTTAATTTGGCCTTTGGCCGTTCTTTTTAGTATAGTTTGCTTTGCTTTTTCATACTGATTCGCCAATTTTGTTGACGGCCAGTTACTCAAAGCACATATTAAGAAGATGGTACCTGAGAATGTCATACCCGGGAAACAGTAACAAAACATTTTTGCTGAACCACAAAGGGATCCCATTTTGTTCAGGAATCCTCTACAGAATCTTTACACAATTGTGCTTACTTCTGTCATCATGAAGATGATATTGGGCAGTTGGCTAGGGAAATGCTTTATTGTGATGTGGTTGCTTCATACATACGCACACATCAGTAGCACAGCCTTATATTTCAAATGCAGCAAGTGGTCAACTGAAGCATTTTCTTGTCATATTTCTTGATATTAACCTTAAATCCTAACAGCAATAAATAACATATGTGGTATCTATAGCTTTCACAGGCCTGTAATAAGACCATCCAATAATTTAACTTGGACCAAATGAAATGATTGGATGGCCTACCTTTCTCTCTCCCTCCCTACCGTCGCATAATCTGGGAAACTCAATGCGCAAATCTAAATCTTCCACGAGGCTAGGCAGGGCTATTGCTTAAGATAGCAACATTGTAATGTGTTTTGGGTATGTGGATTTGGAGGGAGGCCTGAAGGGAAGTGTTTTTCTTTCCAGTTGGGTAATCTCAAAATCTAGCTTGCCCTGGCTGGTTTCTCTAAATGGCCGACCGCGTATCTTTCCTTGGCAGCAAACCGGATCACTGTAAAATACCTTCTCTCTGGTCACGCCAGGGAAGAAATCAGAGTTGGTCAGGATAATGAAGGAATCTTGTCAATCAGATCAGGAAGTGGTCTGATGTAATATGGACTCTTTAAGCTGCGTTGTTTGAGTTTTATTGTATGTCACACTTCCCACAGGACACTGGACTCCACTATGACCGTTACCTCCGGGAGGTCATCGACTTCCTAGAAAAAGACCAGCATTTCAGAGAGAAGCTACACAACACTGACATGGAAGACATAAAGGTAAAGGTGGTAGAATCAGCAGCATATTTTTGAAACGAATGCTGTGTTCAAATGCAGTGCATTCGATTATTTTATTTATAAAATAATAAACAAACGCAATGGCCTCTGATCCACAGCAAGGCAAACTGGCCAAGGAGCTGGACTTTGTTAGTCACCATGTCCGAACCAAATTGGACGAGCTGAAAAGGCAGGAGGTTAGCCGCCTGCGGACACTGATAAAGGCCAAGCAGGACCTGGAAGGAGGAAACGGTATGCAGAGCTGCTTACTGGACGCTGTTTATAAAAACAACAAATGTCTTCGCTTCAAAGTGGATCCATCTTTGCATGCTCTGAGAGCATGCAAACATGGATCCACTTTGAAGTGAAAAAAGCCCCTGGGAAAATCCTTTCATTGTGCACAAAAAAACAGGCTGTTGAGCAGTTTTAAGTTTGGAAGACGTTTTTCATGTTTTATCTTGAAAATAATAGTGGTTTCGCTTAGCCCTTCAATATATTTTACTGTTTGAATTTTATTTACTGTTTGAATACGATGTTGTATGGTGCCGTTCACCGTAGCCGTCGACTTAACGTGTATGATTCTTCACTGAACAGACATTGCAGTGGACCACCAAGCTCTGTTGAAACAGTTTGAGTACCTGAATCACATGAACCCGCACACCTTTGAAGTGGAGGACCTGGACCGGCTCATCAGATCAGTAGGTGTTGCTTTTGAGTGTTTTACCAGAAAACATAGGAAACACCAGAAGAGACATTTCTCCACAATTGAAAAGTGTTGCATCACACAACTGTGGTCGAGCTAGTCAATGTTGTCTCGGACAGAATCGGGCCAAATCATCCGCTAGACGATAATATTCTCATGCAGCATTTCACCCACCAATAGCTGACGGATGGCTATGGCATTTCTAGCCTATGCCACTAAAATTCTAATTTTAAAACTTGCCTACAGCACTACTGAGCCCGGGCGTGTTAAGCCCAAATGCATTTAAATTGTGCAATCGATTTACTTGAGGCTTGCGTGCGACTTACTAAAGCGCACATCGTGTCTTACTAAGGCGCTTGTGCAACTTGCTAAAGCACATATGCGACTTTCTAAAACGCACATGCGATTTACTAAAGCGCACGTGTCCTTTTTAAAAAAGAAATTACCTGCATGTCACCTCCTTGGCTCTGTAGTCCCCTCTCTATAATGGCATTGATTATTGAGTTAACATACATGTGTTAACCTCTTTTATAATCAAGGCCACCAACGATCTCGAGAACTTTGACAAGGAGCGACACGAGGAGTTCAAGAAGTATGAAATGTTGAAGGAGCACGACCGACGGGAGCACCTGAAGACTCTGGACGAGGAGGAGAGGAAGAAGGAGGAAGAGCACTATGACGAAATGAAGAAGAAGCATGCAGACCATCCAAAAGTCAATCATCCAGTAAGGGCGACTCAAATCAACTGTTCAAAAGTCCAATGGCTCAGTCGGTTGCCGTACTGTCAACCCACAGCTGGTAGCACGCCTTCTGACTAGCGATGTAGATCTCTGCAGATCTCTGCAGATATTTGCAAATGTGCTGACAGAGAAGTGTAATTTGGTCTTTCCAGTGCCCTTGAACCACCCAGAGCAAGGGTTTTTCTGTTTAAATATTGGCTGGGACAGAGCTCAAACCCTGTGTGTGTGTGTGTGTGTGTGTGTGTGTGTGTGTGTGTGTGTGTGTGTGTGTGTGTGTGTGTGTGTGTGTGTGTGTGTGTGTGTGTGTGTGTGTGTGTGTGTGTGTGTGTGTGTGTGTGTGTGTGTGTGTGTGTGTGTGTGTGTGTGTGTAGGGCAGCCAAAACCAACTGAAAGAGGTGTGGGAGGAAGCTGATGGCTTGGACCCAGAGGATTTTGACCCAAAGACCTTCTTCAAGCTTCACGGTGAGCCATCCTTTCTTAACCAATTTGCTGTCATTTATTCGCAATTGGCCGTCTTGCCCAGAGTCAGACAAGTCATTTAATTCCAAATTCATCATCATCTGCCCAGAGGGGGAGTCGCTTGTTTGGCATTCATCTTCCGTTACTTGCATAGTAAAAGTAGCCCTAGCTCCTTTTCATGTAAAGCAGAATAATCGTTTTCATTCTTTCCAAAGATTAAAAATGTGTCCTGATTGAATAATCGTTTATTCCAAACGGGATTGGTACTGGCACTCCTTTTTGAATAAGCGATTATTCTGAGAACAAATAAAAAAAATCTTTGGATTTCACATGCAAACTATTATTTTGCATGTTCCAAATTATCGCATAATTCAAATGAGTGCCGGTAACGACACAATCACAAAAAGAAAAAACTTCAGCTCTGATTATAAGGCTTCCTTTGATGCTTGCTGAAAGGTGACACTCTATTTAGACTTCCCAGCCAGGAGAAGCTGATGATGTTATTATCCAGCAGTGAAAATAGTGCGGAATTATCTGTGGGTTTGTAAACAAAGTACAATCTTGATTTTCATTCATGTTTTTACTGGTACTCCCGTTTTGAATAAACGACTTTTCAGAACATATTTGAAAATCGTATACACGTTATGAAAAGGATTGCCCTCTCATGAACAGAGCTAGGCTCGTGTAACTCTGCAAGTCTACGGACCCAGCGACTTCCAATGGACGCCATTTATGATTACATCTTCTTAATCTGGGTACGACAGGCAATCGCCGATTTACAGATTTCCTGGTGTATCCCTATGAAATGGCCTTTTATCCTTGATGTTGCAGATTCCAATGGCGACGGCTACTTTGATGAGCAAGAACTCGAGGCTCTTTTCACCAAGGAGGTAAGGTCTTGGGCGAAAACACAGAAAGGGGCGAGTTGCATAAAAGCCGACTCTGCAGGTATCAAATGATTTTTTTTCTTATTCTCGAAATTCAGCTGGAGAAGATTTATGACCCCACCAACGAGGAGGACGACATGGTGGAGATGGAGGAGGAGAGGCTCCGCATGAGGGAACACGTCATGAACGAGGCGAGTTCAACGCACGGCTCTCGATGTGTGATGAGGCTGTTGATTTTTAAGGGATCAATTATGTTGATTCTTGACCAGCAGATTCTTTGCTAACTGGTGTGCTTTCTCAGGTGGACTCCAACAAGGACAGACTGGTCTCCTTGGATGAATTTTTAGTTGCTACAAAGAAAAAGGAATTTCTAGAGCCGGATAGTTGGGAGGTGAGACCAACTATTTTAAATGTCTTTTGTGTTAACGTTTGCCGCATATGCCTGCATTCCAGTTGTAGCTCTGGGATACACATGGGATATGAATGAGGGTTTCCGTAGCACTCAATGGTTCCGATTTAATGACGTGTTTCGGTAACGTCTCTGAACCGCCCAGACACTGGAGCAGAACCAGGCCTACACAGACGAGGAGATGAGGGAGTTTGAGGAGCATCTAGTGCAGCAGGAGGAGGATCTCAACCAAAAGGCTGTGGACCTCCACAAACAAAGGCAGGAGCTGGAGAAACAACAGGAGCAACTCAATGCACAGAAGGTTGAGCTGCAGCAGGTAACCACTGGGCTACTTGTTTTTAGTCGTGCTGGGGCCCTGTCATCGACCCCGGAGTGCGGACGTGAGTTGATGGAACCCTAACTTGTCTTCCATCGACAGGCTGTAGAACATATGGAACGACTGAAAACACTGAAAGTAGAGCCCCCTCCAGAGGTTCACAGTGAGTATGATCTAAATACATTTGTTTCACTTTCCCCACACACACTTGGTATGGAGAACCATTGATAGTCCATATAACTGGTCAAAATATGGTTTCGTTCTTTCTTCCATAGTTGAAGGAAATGCCAATCCAGAGGTACATGGATATGAAAACGCGTTGCCTCCTGGCCACGGAGCCACGTCAGAGCACCAGTCTCCACCTCAAGAGCAGCTTGACCTTCTGCAGGCCCACCAAGAGAGGGCTAGATCAGAACCAGCAGGGCCAGCATGGTCTGCCTCAGGCACAGCACCACTTGACACCGGGACAACAAGAGATCCACAGAGATCCCAATTCCCCTTAAGCCGCTACTTCCCCCTGCTGGATGGCAGACGGGAACAGGACGGTAATTAAAGACAGCTCTGATCTCATGCGCCCTCTGTTTTTGTACCCGTGCTCTTGGTTGCACCGTGTTCCCAGTGCGCCGAAGTGCAGCCCTTGGCCTGCCTGACACCTTGTTTCTGCTCAACGGCATTTTCGATGGAGGACTTCAGGAGTACGATGAATAAAAATCATTTTAAACCCAATGCAAAGACTCTAACTTTGAGGCATTTTAAACCAGTGTTCCCGGGAGAACTGCGACCCTTGGATTATGTGAGCCGATGACGAAAACAAAATGCCTGCAAAGCAAATCGACAGACGCGCATCATAAAAATGTGTTTGCTTTGACATCTCATTGTGAATTCGATAACATTAGCCTACCATCTTTTCAGATATTTTATACTATTAAGAAAAGTAAACCATACGACAAACTAGTATGGTGTTCGCTTTCAATGTTCAAATTGAGAATACGTAGATGTATTGAGCATGTTTTACAAGCTCATTGTAGGATTTAAGTTTTGATACAAGTTCCAGTCCAAATGCCATTGCACTCACGTCAATTTTGTTATGTGGTCTTATTGTGCTGAATGTGTGGATGGCTTAACGTGATTTATATTAAGAATAAAACAATCATGTTTTCATGTACAGCCTTACAAATGCTGCAGATGATCATGGAGAGGTTTCCATCACTCAATCAAGTTCAGGGGATTCGTCAGCCAGCATTTTGAGAGCAGAGTGATGGTCGTTGAAACAAGTCATGATTTCAAAACCAAACCTAAAATCAATGTAAGATTGATCCCCTCCAAGTTAGTAGGCAGGGCACATTCGGAATTTAAAGAACTCTTAACGCATCGTGCAATCTGACTTGGAGGTTTTGGGAGTCTTACTATTGTCAACAAAAAGCGGTGCGAGCTGGCGTATATTTGTGGAATCAGTTATAGTATGTGATTGATATAAAGTATCACGATGGATCAGGATTGATTGGCTACAGATAAGTCCAGGTTATTTTAATCAAAAGAGCCAAGTGCAATGTTAATTTGCAACTTTAATGAGTTAACTTTCCTCAACGTCGAGTGATAGTTTGGCTCAAGGGAGTTTTGTAGTGGATTGTCTTTTTGGATGATTCCATAAATATCTAGACCAAACCCGTTTATATTTTACCAGTGTTGCATCATGTGATATCAGATGGGTCTATTATGCCGCGTTTCCACTGCAGGGTATGGTTCGGTTCGCAAAGGTGCGGTACGGATTGCGTTTCCATCGCCAAAAGTGGGCGTGACCCGGACTGAGCGGTACTCGTTTTGCCCTCGCCTTCAGTACTTGGGGTACTGAGACGCCTGAAAGGGTGCCGGAAAATTCGAGCTACACACCCCCTCCGTTGATTGGTCGACAGAATCGTCACTTCCGGGCGACGTGAGGATAAAAACAAACAAACAGTAGCTTCGAGGTATTATTCTTTACAATGAACATGTCGCGTGAAACGCTTGCTTGGGCGCGAACAAGAAGGTGGAGACGTTCCTCTGCATTCTTGGGGAGGAAGACGTGCAGAGGGGGGTTTGCGTAGCTGCCCTGGCGATCGACATCCGGCCTACCATAAAGGGTACTGTCGGCGGTGGAAACGCAACCTCGGAACCGAGCTGGGCTATACCGCCCCCTCCCTACCGGACTGAGGCGAACCGAACCGTACCGCACCCTGCAGTGGAAACGCGGCATTAGTAAGACTTCAGGACAAAACTAAATCAGAATACAGGAAGTACCACATTAAATTGCTTGAATAAATTGGCTGAAGTGGATAGAATCTACCCCCTCAAGGCGATAATATTTGTAACTAGATTGTTTAAAAATGTACCATGGCACTCATTGCCTGTTCATACCACATCACCAAGGAGGGTCAAAGTTAGACTTGTATGGTTTTCCCAAATTTGAACTTTTTTTACATGGTGCCAAATGTTTCAACGTTATTTCTCATTACTAGAAAAGGTTTCTGGCTTACAGTGACCAGATGGATATTTTGGTGCCACGCTAGACATGTTTAACCTGACGCGCCAGATGGGTTGTTGCAGAGAACCATCTGGGAGGTAATCAATCCAAGAATATTTGGCAGGTGGATGAAAGACTGGTTGGGCCAAAAACATAACTATTGGCAAGATATCAAATTGCCTTGTAAGTTCAAGACAGCTGTATGTCTTACCTCTTATACTTTATCTGGAAGGGTAAATATGGTCAAGGACATGTTCTTAGAAACATGCATAAAAAGCTATATGCTGTACTCTGGGAGCAAAGAAGACATAACTTGGCAATGTGAAGTCTATTGGATAAACAGAGCTTGAGCAATTAAATTCAAGTTTTGACTTGATTGTAATGCGTGTACATAGTGTGTACATCTTTCATTAAGTTTCAAACTTCTAGACTTGACGAATGGAAACCAAACTAGAGAGAAAACTAATACAACACATCTTTATTGAAAACATCTCTCAACCTATGACATCAGCTTACAAAGAGGTGATCGTGTTAGTTGGGGTAAAGAGAAAAAAAAAGAAAGCAGGAACTGAAATCAAAAGTGGCCGACAGTATAGGGCAGTTAAAGAAAATATCATTTCTCATGAGACTGGACTGACAGTGACGGGGTATTTTTTGCATTCATTTTGTACAAAAAATAAATTAATGAAATCTTTCAAGTTTACAGGAATATCTATTTTGTCGTTTTAAACACCAAGACCTAGCTGATAATTCTAAATCCTGTGAAGCTCAGCGTTGCCGTGTTAAAACATCAAGAGTATCTACATATACCAAAGCCGACTCCACTCTGATAAAGGAGGTAAAAAAAAAAAAAAAAAGAAGAAAAAGTTCACAATGAGAAACAAATGAAAAATAAAAAGTTAGAAAAGTGAGCTGGGGGGGGGGGGGTTGGGGAGGAGATGACATTCTTATAGTGTGAATGTTCAGGGGGGGGGGGCAGCGCGCAGTATGATGGATTTAGGGGGGGGTCCTCTTCAGGATCGCATTGCTTGGCCATTACCTCGGGGGCAGCCTCGGGCCCCCTGGGCAGCTCCACGCTTGTAGCCTGGCTGGTAACCCTCCTACACGATGAAACGGCATTCACGTTTAAGGAACACATTCAAACGGTTGTCCTGATTGCTTTGCACACAGTCCGTGCTCGGGATCAATTGCCCATTATGCTACTTCAATTGAAATGGGTTTCTACTTGTCGCAGGAGAGGAAAGGCAAAACATGCAATCACCAAGGCCTAATTACTCATACTACATTTTCATAGCAGTTGCCAAAGCTAATTTGGTGGAGCGCTTACCCGTTGGTAGGTACTATTGGGATAATCTCGAGTCGTGTTGAATTGGTTCTGGCCATAACCACTGTTGGGAGCGTTTGAGAAAGGAGGGCGATAGCCTTCACCTGGAGAGTTAAAAAAAAAAAAAAAAAGGTTAGAATGTAAAAATCATCTGTTTGTAGCAATAAAATTGAGGGATGCGTTTCCAAACCGCTCAGCCTGGCGACGACGACGACAAACTTAAGCATCCTACCCCGGAAACCGTTGGAGGCCCCGCCGCGGTAGCCGTTGATGATGCCGCGGCCGCCCCGGGGCCCACCCCGGGGCGCGCCCCTGCCGTTGAAGTAGGGCTGGGCGGGCCGGGTGAAGCCAGCAGGCTGGGCGGGCTGCTGCTGGGCACCGGCCTGGGCCATGGCCTGCTCATGGGGTTGGAATCCACCGACGGCTGCACAGGTGGGAACCAACAGGGCAGTACGTTCACAACACAATTGAGGAGTGACACATGCCGCGGCTCAGGTCCAAAGTGCGCCATTGTGCTGCATTCGTATGCCCTCAGAACAGATTGCAATGTGTAATGGTGGCTTTTTTTTTTTCTCTACAGCGGCTCAGGTCTATTGTTTACAGAGGTCCTGCATCGACACTGTTCTAGTCGATGCCATTACCTGACTGCAGAGCGTCCTGGGGCACGTCTGCCTGCTCTCCGGTGTGCTCCGCAGGGCTGCTGAAGCCCTGTGCGTAGCTGCTTGGAAACTGGGTGGGCTGCTTCAGCGGCTCAACCGAACCATCGCTTGCAGTGGGGACAGGAGCGTTCATGTTGAATACCTAAAGGACGGAGAGGGAAACAAAAGAGAAACGCATTACACCTACAGGCACACGCCAACATATACAACACACAAGCTGCCGTTATGCCTTGAATACCTCATATTGTATACCTTGATATAAGTGCAGGATATTCATTAGTATAATGTGTCATTGAAGAGTGGAAAATAAACCGGACACATATTCTAGATCCAACTTCAGCTGCACAACATTATCAATCAACAAGAGATTCGAAAAATGGAGAACTCTAATTTGTCCCATTTATCTTTCCTTTAAGGCTCTACGGCTTATTTTGGGGAGTCTATAGCCCAGCACTAGTCAAGTATCTTACTCAACATCTGCATAGAAAGAAACAATTATGTGCTGGGCGAAAACATTAGCTTTCGGCAGCTTCACCAGGAAATGTGGGCATTAACAGAATGCCAGTCCTTTAAGATTAGGCCAAGGGCGCAAAATTGCAAAGTTAAGAATATCCTTGCATATGGTAATGCTTGGAGTATGTGTGAGCGTGTGAAGACAACCACCAAGGCGCTTGGCGAACAGGGACCTATACACAAGACGGCATACCGCTGGGACCCATATATACACACACACACAGCCTAACCGCTGGGACCCACACACACAAACACACACAGCCTACCGCTGGGACCTACATATACACATACAGCCTACCGCTTGCATGGACTGGAATGGTGCAGCATTGACATTGGTGCCTCCACTGTGGGTGGGTTTGGACACAGGTGGGAAGGCGGAGGGCAGGGAGGATGGGGCAGGGCACTGCTCAGATGAACGAGACAGCGAGGCCTGGGAAGGCATGAGGAGGAAGGGGAGGGGGGGGGTTGAAGAGAAGTGAGGAAGGGGTGGGGGGGGGGGGGACACAACCGGTTAATGGGCCTTGAGACACATTTGACGGGAGGACAAGGATGAGTGCGGGCCACCCCCACGCCCCTCATCCTTCGGTCATTTTGTACGTGGTCACAAGCACATGCCAACACACACATGACCCGAGGCCAGAGTCCAAATGCACCAGGGGCCGAGGGGTTACCTGGGGGGGGGCGGGCACTCCGTCTAGGGGCGGGGCAGTGTTTTGTTGGGGGGCTGGTCAAGGATGAGTATTGGGGGGGGGGGGGGGGATGGGGCAGAGCGAGGGGAGGTCATGGGGTCTTGAAGGAGGTAGGCTGGGACTTTGATGGGGCGACGCTATGTTTCTTGGACCCAGTCTGTGCTAAGATTTAGAGGGAAAGCTAAGCCTTTTACTGCTAGCCGCCTCACATAGTATTGCGAGCCCTTGCTTGCAGCTTGTGTTGTACTCACTTGTGAGGACTCCAGGGGTCCAGAACCCATGGTGGCTTGGGGAAGCCGGGACTCTGTATGGGCTGTTCAGAACAAACCGTGAAGCAAAGGATGTGTTAATGCATTGAGCAATACTAGGCCTCTTCCTCAGGCTCTGGCCTGAAATAACATTGGTAAATAAGAGTATATCTCCACAGGTACAAGGGATAGAATATGTTAGCTTGGTGGCAAAATAATTAGGACAACTGTTATATGTTGAGCAAGGGGAATAATCTATTTGAATGCTATTGGGTCAGTGTGTATAAAGCTTTTTTTAAACATCTGATAAGTAATAAAGTGAACTAGGGCAAAGAGATGTTTTAGTATAGGTATTAGAACGGTTTAGGCGGAGTCTCCAAATACACCGAACAATAAATCCAATGAAAACCAATGCAAAAACAATAGAAACGTGATGAGACTTTGACATTGGAACATTATTGAAACGTCAAATAGAATGACAGCAAGACAAACCATTGAAGATGCACCACAAGGCAACCAGATCGCGATAAAAACATTGTTTTATTTTTGAAGGATTTTACCGATTTTCTGTGAAACCTTCTCTTAGCTACGCTTAATTGATTGCTAACACAGCGGTTTCAAACAGTGCCCAGACACTGGAAAAGCCATTAACGATAGTTTAATGCGAACAAACACCACTTTACTTCACCACCAAGAAGTAACGTTTGTTCAAATGGTTTGAGTAGATAACATGATGTGAAAATTTGTTTAAATGCTTTCCAATTAATATTTATTTAGGGGAAGGGGGCTTCTCCCAACTCTCGGGAAGAAGAGGTAAAATACTTTGCAGAATTATTGTGGTATGACCATGTAGTTGGAAGAATTTAACTGTCTTATTTATCTCCATCTGTTAATCTCTTGTTTCTATATCGTAGCACTTAAAAGCAGCCATTCTATTTGTTAAGTTGTAGGCACAAATGGTTCTTGTACTTTTTAAAAAGGTTTATCTTCATCACTTCAGTCGCTTGGGACAAAAGCATCTGCTAAATAAATAACGTAATCCCGTTCTTTGAATTTCTCATATTTTCCTGCAACACCGACAGATCTGGTTCAACTTCAGGTGCAGGCCGGACACATGCAACAGACCAAGAGAGGTTACGTTGACATAATCACCTGAAACGAGACCCATCTGCTGCAGGCCCACACTCTGCGCTGGCTTCATGGGCTGAGCAGACACAATGGCCGGGTCCAGGGCCTGTCCATCAAACTCCAGCATGGAGTCCTACATGGAAGGAGAGAAGAATTCTCGTATGGGTCGACTTTGACTCTAGCGTTTGGCGATTGGAGGAATAAATTACAAAATCTTGCAATGTCTACAGTATCAGGGAGAAACACAAAATATGAAAATACAACATTTGGTGGTTTTTGCTTTGTTTCTTTATCAACTTCAACACCAAAATCGTACAGCGGCATCCAATAATGATAATCAAAGTTTGTGTAGTTATTTGTACACCATCTAGTAATTTTTGATAAAGTAAATAATCAAAAACAATATCACCTAGGACTAGTGCAATTCTGTAGGTTCAGGCCTTTCAAATGGATGTGTCAATCTCAAGGTTTATTGACAGTCAACAAATGCTCTATACATGCCTGCCGTTATCTCTACTTTGAAAAATGTGTTACATGGAGTAAAGACATGGTTTCAGTCTTTCAGATAAGACGTTAAAAAGTCAAAGCAATGTCAGACAGTTCTGACCATGTATTTGCTCATTTATAATAATTATCACTTTTACACTTTTCCTTTTTTGATGAGAAGACTTGAATACGGCCTTCGGTTTGTCTTTATGACTGTCAGCCGTGGCCAAGAGTTAAAGCCATCGTCATAGCTGCTATACAAGTATTTCAAGCGGTACGCTTCATGCTCCTATCCAAAAGGTTTCTGCACCTTTCTAAATTGGTAAGAAAGCGTCACAGCAAGTCCCTTTAAATCGACTTAATGTAATAGTTTCCCATTGTACACATGCAATTCTGACCTGCATGAAGTTAAAGGTGCCTTGCATCTGTGCCATGAGGTCTTGCACCACCTGCTTCCGGACCACAGGGTCCGCCGGGGGGCCTGCAATGTCCTGGTCCACGCTGGCGGGGGGCTCTGGCGTGAGCTGGGCAAGGGGCTGATGCTGCAGGGAATTCACCATCTGGCGCAGAACAACAGACGCACGGTCAACACGACTGAACAAACCACGTGAGGGAGATACGGGTCAACATGTGGTCACAAAAGAGGCCAGTCGGGCATTACCTGGGCCTCCACTGCCCAGCCGTCCACTTGGTCCTGTTCTGTTTGACTGTAAGCCGTTTCTGGAATGAACTGTCTGTTTACAAACTACAACAGAAGACCACACGCTGAAAAATGATAACACAAAAAGAGTGTCCAACAACAAAAAAATATATATTTCAATAGAAAGTGTTTCTTCAAGACCGGCGAACATCAAGTTATGAATGACCACATTTAATCCTGCGCTCACCTCTGTGGTTTCCACTTCCAAAGGCTCAGTGTCATCTTCAGTAGCCGTTCCTTCTGGTTAAAAAAAAAGACAATGCACGTTCTGTAAAGCTGAGGAACGGCCGACGTTCGGAGGCAAGTTGGGCCACAGGAAAAAAAGCCATCATTTAGGGGGCACAGAGTCCCCTTCTCTGTCCTGGGACGTTGTCGATAGTTCAGAGACCAGGGAGATAAGTACCCTCTACTGCCCCTCCAGCACCCCCTGGCTCCCCATACAGGATCAGCCCTGATTAGCAGCCCAATAATTGAGCATCACAAGTCAGGTAGCCATGGAGGGCAGTGCCAATGGCTCCGTCATTCTCAGCACGCCGTTATTTGAACCACATGCAAGGAATCAGCAGAAGGAACACGGCGAGGCCGTGACAATGTTCAGTCGTGGTCTTGTGGTTGTTACCAGGTTCAGACGGGGGCTCCTCCACCTTTGGCTCCTCCTCCTCCACGATCTGGCTCTCCTCCTCTCCCTCCTCCACCTCCTCACACGCCGCTCCGTTTTGATGCGTGTGCACTCGGTCAAAGTAGCCGCTGAGCAGAACCTTGTCCAGAGTCTCCTTCAGCACCTTGTCTGGAACAGTCAACGCACATCCGTCAGGGACCACTGGGAGTAGAGCTGTCCTTTGCGCACTATTGGGGTGGATTCCAGCTTTCACATTAAAACCTTCAGCTTGGCGGACAACGGACACACTTACATGTGGTTCCCGCTACGGGCTTGTCCCGGCCCTCTAGCAGCTCCCACAGGTGTAGTGAGGCATCCTCGTACTGATCGGTCAACCTGGAAGGCGAGAAGAGAAACCTGTTCACATGGCTGGGAGAAGCACCAGCACTAAATCGGACCAAAACCACACACAATATCGATCGCTTCTGTTAAACTTGACTTTTTTACGATGTTAAATAAATGACCTTGTTGTATATAGACCAACTGTTACACAGAGTAGGAATGTTTGCTATTATTGACGGCAGTATTTTCTCATTTCTAACCGAAACGTAAGATACATGAGCCGATGGCGGCTGATGACTGATACGAGTACACGGTTCTTCCGAGTACTCACTGTACTCTGTTCAGCACTTTTAATTATTAATTAATTTGCATGGCAGTTTCTGCGGCTGCTTCTCTTAATGCGTTTACAACTTTGCCGATTGAAGTGCTAAAAAACTGCCACAGGCCGGCCACGCCTAATACAAAGTCATAAAAGGATAATGGGGCGTTACCTGTGCATCATTGGGCGCCCATCTCTCTATAAATCATTGCATTTCACCCGCCAGCGATATCTATCGGGTACTCCATCACCACTAGGTTACCCTCGTCCCACCACGCCAGAGATGGAGAGGCAGTCACCTGACGTGCATCATTGGGCGCCCATCTCTCAATAAATCATTTTATTCTACTTCATTTAAGAATGCTTGATCCTGATTGGCTGGGAGGGGTGCATTAATCCGGCGTATTGCCCGCTGAATTGTCGGCTCTACTTGCTGCTGACTGAGCACAGTAGATCAATACGCCGCTTGCATCGTTTTCTATCAAATACATTTCCAACATGAGGTCCATTGTAAAAATAAACCTTGTAATTCATTATCATTATTATCATTATCATTCGTCATTAAAGCTGACTTGATACGAATGTAACAACTACGTCGTTAAACTAGTGATCAGTTGCAACCTTGTGTGGTTGCTATAGAAACGCGTTACCTATAGCTGAGCTAACTGTATTCACCGTAGGTCTAAAGGGAACTACTTTTCGAGGGAGATGAATTTAAACAGCATACATTTAATAAGCATGCAATACGAATAAGAAAAAGGCTAATTATTAAAGTATATGAATTGTTTTATTATGTTGGCCGGCGCGAAGTGGAATAAACGGAATAATCACCTCAAGGCAGGGCAATAAACAGTTTGATATGCCCGGCTCGCGGAAGGTTACCGTCCACTAGCCGGGCATATCAAACTGTTTATTGCCCGGCCTCTCGGTGATTATTCCTTACGTATTTCACCCGCCAGCGATATCTATCGGGTACTCCATCACCACTAGGTTACCCTCGTCCCACCACGCCAGAGAGCAAGCAGCACCTGACGTCGTAGTTCCTGTCCGGTCCCACCAGCTTGTAGAACTGGTCCAGGGTTCTGAGGTCGGCGTCGGTGAGCACCGAGGCGCCGTCGCCGTCGGGTCGTTTCAGGTCCTGCCTGACCTCTTCCTCTCCCAGCCGGTCCAGCAGGAACTGCAGCTCCAGGACCACCTTCAGCCTCCGCTGCTCCATCTCCTCCCGCTGGAGCTGCTCTCTCCTCACAGACTTCTTCACCACCTTGCTCACCTGCGCGCAACAGCGGCCCAAAGTCAGGCCTTGGTCTCGGAAATGATTGCAACCCTAGTCCAACGCGGTGTGGTTAGGGCTAATCATGGCTGAGAAACAACGCGTAGACAAAATTTTCACTCCCTCGGCTCAGGAGGATATGACCAGCCGTGGTTGTGATGTCATCTTTAACATCAATCCATCACACAACACTACTTGTTTAACTTCCAATAAGCACTGATTATGTGGTACTGGACGCGTACCTCTTGGCCCAAAGTCAGAAAGCCCTTTTGCAGTTCCCGGGCAAACTCAAGGTTGTTGGTGATCTCCCCAAACTTTGTCAAAGCATCCTTTAGGTAGGAAATAGAACAAATATGAAATTTAGTCTTATGGCAAGTACAATAATGAGTATCAAGGAATCTTGTGAGATTGTACGGTTTCAGGTTATGTATTCAATTCTATAATTAACTACAAAACTCTAGCTTTATTCTTTCCTCATTCTAAACCAAGATAATATGTATTTGTGATTGAATAACAGCATTCATAAGTTGTTTAAGATGGATAATAAAAACTAGAACGAAACAACAACAATGGATCAGAGTAATATAAAGTAACTACCAAGGTGTTATACGTACCAGCTGATCCTGATTCAGCCGCTCCCCATTGTTCTTCTTGGCCTGATAGTCATCCAGTTTACCCTAAATGATTGAAAAGTTGTTCAATAGTTAATGATGACATAAATCCTATGGATAGCATTAAAATCACATTTCAATTTGATATGTAAAATAGCTCAGTTTTACATCAACACTAATGATCACTATGGTAACTTAATTGCGAACAAATTAAAAAGGTCATATCAACAGAACAATATGCTCTTTTGTCCACAGAAATTCCTAAATTCCTTCTACAAATAGAAGTTTTGGTCTGTTCTATATTGGCACAGTGTTGCATCAAGATGAGACAAAAGAAATAAAGATTGGGAAATATAGTGTTAATCCATAATACCAATAAAGACGATTAAAAACGCTCATGTCAGTTACCTTTTTTTTTTCCATATTGCGAACCTTCTTCTCAATCACATTTATAACCTGCTTCATAACCTCAGAATGACTTCCAAGTCCCAATTCTGGACTGGCAGACTGTGCCGCACCGTTGCCGACTGTTGCTGAAGGCATCTAGAAAAGATAATAACCACTGGTTACATGAGAGGATACCATGGAAGTATCAACCGAAGTATTGTGAAAAACCATTATTTTCGAATCTTAAACTGCAACTTGACCTATTAATCGCAAACATCATTTAGGTGCAATTCGTGTGAGGGACATAAGGGTAAATAATAAATCAAAGATTGAAAGATTTGAATTTATTGATTTCAACAATAAAAGCAAAATAAAAACGGTGTTTTCATAAATATATAAATAAAATAAATATTCATAATAAAGTCCCACAATATGGGGACAGCATGCTACTTTTTCTCATAACTGAACATAAAGCTGTGTGCATGGAAAGATTAACAGAATTAATAAAGGAGACCCCGAGTTGCTTGAATAGACACCGAATAATTATTACACAAACTCAGGACCGTAAAACGATGCTGCTAGATTGTTTAATGCATGACAATCAGCAGATTGGCAATAAAACGAACAAGGGGGCAGAAGTATTTCCTTTTCTCGGATGCTACAATGGCAGCAGCTCACGTTACCGTCCTCGGACCACTGACCCACTAACGCACTTCATTGTCTGAGAGGAGGTCCCAATCACAGCCCAGCCTTTAGGTTATCATTAGTTTATATGAAGATGTGCGCTAAATCTGGTTGGATCCAATAAAAAATGACCAACATTTGTTTCATAAACATGATTGCATTCTTACAGATATGGACTTGGCAAAAGGATTCAGAAGAATGTCACACAACAGCTGGCCTAGACCTCATACAGCGACGCTATCGTCGTATTTAAACCGATTCAGACCCGTTTAACCCACTGTGTGCAATACATCTAACTCAAATTATATTGAAGACCCCAGATGTATAACGTTTTATTGTTAAAAGAAAGAAATCCTTCGTGTAGCGTGGAACCGCTTCTTTGATTTCGAACAAACAGATTAGAAAAGGACAAGTCAAAATCCCGGCCTTAATATTCAAAGTGCAGCTTAACCTCATGAAGATTAAGATTGTTTGCAGAAAAAAAAAAAAAAACACACGTTTGTCCACCGCTATGTATGATGTGAGGATGATATTATACGTTAGCGGATGCTGCAAAGTGTATCGTTTGTTCAGAGGAAATGTTAAGAAAAAAGCCCCTTGTTGTGTCCATGTTGCATTGTTAGCTTGAGAGCTAGGGTGTTAGCCAGGATACACAGTGGTCCACCGTTAAGGCGTTATGGATCATCTGGGATTCACGAACACGACAAACCATTCATTCATTTTTGTTGTTTAACGTCGCTTACTTATTACGAGTCGTATTCCTACGACGGACAGATGAATGCGATTTCTGCTTCTCGGTTTGCCAAGTTCAGTCATTCTGAAGAGAAAATGACTACCTTAAGCGACTTAAAATGTGAATCGGGTGTCGTTTACAGTTTTCCCTTACCTTTATACTCTTTGTCCTCAAAGAGATTCGTTTATTGCCAATTAAGTTGTCAAAATTCTATTTGTTTCTCGTGATTCGAACGGTATTAAGATGCACGGTGCTCGTGCCGATCACTTGCTGACTAGCTGCGGCTAAGCTAAGGGGATGGCTAAAGGACCCTTTCAGTACTGCTAGGATTGCCTGACATTAAAGTCTACCCATCATTGTAATTCATATGATCACAGTCTGTTTTTTCAGAAAGGTTTTCTTCACGTTAAGATGATAATAATAATGGCGTTCGATAACGGTTGCATTATATTTTATATGAATTCATGGACAGCTATAAATATTTTGGTCTGGTAATGTAATACATGACGTCATGATGATGCTGATATGGTTGTTGATGATGATGATGATGATGATGATGATGATGATGATGATGATCAACCATCTAACTTAAAGATCTACAGTATATCTATTAAATGATCTGTTTAAAGCCGAATCAAAGATCTTTCGCGAGAATAAGTTGGAGAGAGTATCAGAGAATAAGTATTGCCATATTATTAATTCATTTGCATAAAGGTATAGAAACCCAGGTGCATATTATTTTTATCTATTTAAAAGTTTACTCCAAGTAAGGTAACCTAATTACGAAGCGAAAATTAAGCATTCTTTTTATTATGTCAATGCCAAATTATTGTATGGAAAGTCGAGTACAGAGTACAGTAACAACTTTACAATATGGGTACATAATTAACCATTCACATTAGCCTGTAATAAGCGTTATCACATATATCAGTAGCATAGGGTTTAGGTTTAATACTAGATCTGTAGTTAACTGTTGCATTAATGTTGTAAGGTGTTACAATCTATACATTCTCTATACATCTATACAAAGGACATTTTAAATGGATTTAATAACATTCCTCTACCTAAAAGCTTTCAGTATCATGTGGATATCATGAAACTGTTTAATTAATTAAATTAAACCCAATTGTATAAACTAAATTCATAAGTGTAATGAATCTTGGCTGAAGTATTTGTGTGTTTCTGGACACTCACTTGGTTCCACTAGCATGTATTATTCTGGCTCTTGCTTTCTTGAAACAACATATCACAATGTGGGTCGTAATTCTAAGACCCACATCTGGGTCTAAAAATGGTTCTCGCTCACTACGTGGAGACCCCAGCATCTGCTCAAGATAATCTTTTTTTTTTGCTCTCATGGCTCCACAATTATGGAAGGAGCTCCCAACTGACATAAGGACATCTGTAACCCTCCCCATCTTCTGCCACAGGGTAAAAACCCATCTCTTCAGACCACATATTCGCCCGTGAAAATAATATAAATATGTTTGTAGTGCTGCAAATTGATGATTTTTTTTCATTTATATATGCCACCATTAGGGGACAAAACGTTAGGCTGTCATAAAAGAGGCTTTTCAGAAATGAGTCAAGATGGCAAACCTCTATTCTATATACATCTCACACAAACACACACACACACACACACACACACACACACACACACACACACACACACACACACACACACACACACACACACACACACACACACACACACACACACACACACACACACACACACACACCTTGTCTTATTTGTATTTCTGGACTGGTCTATAGATGGCCTGTATTAGCTGCATGCATAATGTTTTGCAGGAGAGTGAGAGTGCCATGCCCTCCCTGCTTTACTTACCTTTATTTCTCTCCACGGGCATTGTGCTCATCTGCTTCAAGTCTTTAGTCATAATCCCAGTACCAAAAAAGAGCAAGATAAAATGCCCAAACGACTGGTGCCCTGTTGGTCTCACCCCCAGAGTGAGCAAATGCTTTGAGGGGCTCATTAAGGTGCTGCTCTGCAGAGTGCCACCACCCACTCTGGACCCTCACCAATTCGGAACAACAGATCGACAGACGACGCCATTGCCACAGCACTGCCACAGAACTCCTATGTGAGGATAATGTTCATGGATTGTTCAGCATTTAACACCATAGTCCCCTCCAGGCTCGAAAGCAAGCTCAGGGACCTAGGCATTGAGCCCAGCGGCCTATGCAACTGGATCCTTGACTTCCTGTCGGATTGAAAACAGTTGTTGAAGATGGGTTCCAAGATCTTGGCCCCCCTTGACCATCAGCACAGGAGCCCACCAGGGCTGTTTCCTAAGCCCCCTACTATACACCCACAATAGCGCGGCTACACACAATGATCAAGTTTGCCGATGACATGGCCTATAGAAGCGAGGTTGACCGCCTGGCTCAGTACAGCAAGGAAAACAACCTCGCTCTGAACGCCTTCAACCAAGGAGCACGTGATGGGCTTCAGCAGGCAGAGACAGATACAAGACCCCATCACCATCAATTGGTCTGCTGGGGAGATGGTAGACAGCATTAACTTCCTCCACATCACCAAAGACCTCACCTGGGAGGAGCACACCAACTTGCTGGTGAATAAAGCACAGAAACGCCTATTTCACCTTCGACGGCTGACAAAGTTTGGCTTGGGGCCCAAGATCCTGGGGGCCTTCTTCTGCTCAACGGAGAGCGTTTTGACAGGGTGAATCACAGCCTGGTATGGGAACTGTACTGCCAAAAGCCGCAAAGGGTAGTGTAGACAGCTGAGAGGATCAGCGGATGTGAGCTTCCCTCATTTCAGGACACCTGCAAGGTGCGGTGTGTCAAGAAGGCCCTCAGAATCATCAAGGACCCCAGCCACCACAAACGCAAACAGTTACTGCCGTCTGGGAAACGGTACCAAAGCATTGGGGCCAAAGGATGACAATGGGATGACAATGTTTTTTCGGCCAAGCAGTCAGGCTCCTGGAGGAACCCACTATCCCCAAACATCCCCACGCACACTGCAAAAACATATTATTTTAATATATATTTCTGTACAGAATCTTTGCACATCTTAACAAAAACTGATCGCCCATGACCACTACCACTTCTGCTATTTATTTTTCTAATTTACTTTATCTTGTATTGTTGCTCTTGTGTTCTTGTACAACAAGATGTAATACAATTAATTCTGATTCTGATATAATGAACCGAATGTAATGTCGTCAAGGTAAAATAAAAACAAGGGTTACAGGTCAATCAATTCCTCCATAATTCATCTGTATCTTGGCTTTCTATTTGTGTTTTGCATCCTCCACATCCTATAACTGTTTGACATTACTTGGTTTTACTTGGCATTAGACATTTTGAAAAAAAAATTTGAGTCAATGATAATTATTAAAAATATCATAATAGAGGGAACTATATTCCTATCCAAACAATTTGAACTGATCATTGCTTGATAATTAATTTAATTGATTAAAATTTTAGATAATTTGGAGTCCACTAACACAACTCCTTTATTTAAGTCTTGTTTCCCACTAAACAGTAATCTATTTAGTAACACGCAAGACAAAAAGTAAATTAACTAATACAATATTGAATTACATCATGCGAGAAACACATGCAATGGCGTGGCCAGAAGATGGCGGCACTGTCCATAGATAAACACAAGTCAGCCCGTGCCTGGATGCTATTGTTTCCCTGAAATGTCATGCTATGTAGATGGTTAAATATAAAATTGGAATAATAAGGCATTGGATCTCTCAAATCCTCCATGACACAGTGCAAAATGAATGCATTGTGTTGTCTTGTGCAATCAACTCAAATGTAGAGTAAGTAACACAATGGTGCAATCTGTCATAATGCTGTGTGTGTTTGTGTGTGTGTGTGTGTGTGTGTGTGTGTGTGTGTGTGTGTGTGTGTGTGTGTGTGTGTGTGTGTGTGTGTGTGTGTGTGTGTGTGTGTGTGTGTGTGTGTGTGTGTGTGTGTGTGTGTGTGTGTGTGTGTGTGTGTGTGTGTGGCATGTGTGTGTCTGTGTGTGTGTGTGTGTTGTGTGTGTGTGTGTGTGTGTGTGTGTGTGTGTGTTGTGTGTGTGTGTGTGTGTGTGTGTGTGTGTGTGTGTGTGTGTGTGTGTGTGTGTGTGTGTGCGTGCGTGCAGGTGACTGTGTGCGGGTGTATCTATGTGTGTGGTGTGTGTGTTTCTCTCTATTTCTCTTGGTTTCTGTCTTTTTATCGATAACCCTCTCTTTATTTACTCATCCTCTTCCCCTTGCCTTTGTGTTGCAGAGAACTAACAGGGCTGTAGTGCCATATAGTCAAACAGCATCTCCCCCACGCTGTGTCTTTCAGTAGTTCCTGCACCATGTAAAAGCATGCCTTTTATCAGAGTGCTTCATTCCACCTCCCTCCCTGATCCCTGTTCCTGCCTTGCCCTTTTTCGAGCCTGAACCACCCCCCCCCACCCCCACCTTCAACCCCCAGGTGTAGGATATAGATTTCCAGACCCCCTCCTCTACTCTCTCTGATGTGAGGTGCAGAGTAATAGCCGTGTATCCTTCTGTGCTCCTCTCATGCAGCACATCTGACTGAATTAAACATGTACTGAGGATTTATTGGCTGAAAACCACAAGGGCCCCACAAACACTTTAGCCCCATGTCACTCCTTGAGCAGCCCGAGCAAGCGTGCACATTTTCACTTTACCTTCTCTTCTGTTTACCGTTGAAAACCCTTTACTTGTTCTCCCCCCCACCACCACCCCCACCCCAATACTCTCGTAGAGATGTTGTTATCCAAACAACAAAACCCTCCAGAGTTGAGTCAGGGTCTTTTACTCTGTGCACGTTTAGAAGGCCATTGTGTGCTCTCCACACCACATCCCTTCCTCCAGTTAGTTGGGGAACATTAATAATTCATGGCCCACATGTGTCACAGACACAGGATTGCAAGCATCTCCAACAAACCACGGGCATTATCATTATTACAGCCAGTGGATATTATGCACCACCATATTCAATGGCAGAGGTTTTGGTTTTCTGTGTGTGTGTGGTTCAGTGGTAGAGTTGTTTAGGGTTCAGTATTTGGTTTGAACTGTGTACTCATGAAGATGAGGAATAGTGGAGGGCAATTGCTGAATCTGTTAGCAGAACAAATGTTGACCAATAAGCTGTATGACTTTGTATAACACTGTTAGTCTACGGATGAAACCTCTGCTAAAATATAAAAAAACAGAGTGCGTGCGAGACAAGCACAAAGCATCTCTGGGAATAATTTGTGGTCTCCAAGTATGTTTGGTTTTCTAGCATAACATAGGGTGACATTGTGCACACACTTGGGGATAGCCAGGGCAATCGCAATGACCAAACCAGTCCTTTGTTGGTCCATCAAGAAGATACATCAATCCATTCTGGGAGCAAAGAAATGGTTGTATGGCCTTTACTCTAACAGAGATTTGTCTTGCTGTCTGCCTTATGTGTAACACTCAGATTCCAATCTGGGATCAATTATAATAATAATAATAATAATAATAATAATAATAATAATAATAATAATAATAATAATTATTATTATTATTATTATTATTATTATTATTATTATTATCTTATGATTAATCAACAAATAAATTATGATCATGAAAACATAGATCTCATTTTTTTGGTTTAATATAAGACAGACAGAAGAATTCTGAAAGAAAGAAAATGTGGTTACTGTTGCAATGCAATATCCAACTGCAACAGAGTAAACAGCCTTCAACCTGTCAATAACTTCAAAGTATGTTTGCATGCTCAGTAGGCCTAGATGAGCTTCAAACCTGTCAGCATAAAACAAGATACTCCTTAGACCACAACTAGAAGTTCCCATCAGATAAAACACACATATATACACACAAATATACCTGTACATCAGTAAAATGTCATAACCTTACTTACTTAAAGTACAATTCCTTCATTCAGTTGTAAGTGAAGTAAGACATATTTATTGTGCATGTTTGTCTTAAGGCATATGTTGGGGTATGATGTGTACTATGTCAGGCAATACAGATTCTGCATCGTGAACTTTGACCCTGGGCTTCCTGTGCTAGCGTGCCATGGCTAGCACAGACTCCCTAACCCCTAACATCAGAGCACGGCTGCTCCAATGGGTCACTGCTAACCTGTTCTGTTCAACGATATGAGGCCGCATGCAGACTGATGTCATCTGACAGCCTGAAACCAGAGTAGGCCTCTCATAGCTGTCCCACTGGGCCGTATGGAGGGCCCTCCGTGGCATCTGGAGAGGGCAGAACGCGGAGGTAGGTACATAGTTCTCACCGCCTCAAAGACCTCTTCTTGAATATAACTTGCCAGTCATGGTTAAGAAGGGTTCCACATTGCAGCTGTACTATACTGTATGTGTTGCAAATTATTTCTGGAGGTGGGGACAAAGATAATCATTTATTATGTTTAGTTTAAGGACATGTGTGCAAGATAAACATTGCATCTCACAACAAATAATGAATAATTGGCGCACCAAAAGAAACCTATCTCAATACAGCTCCCCAAGAATATTGATTATTTTGCATTGGGTTGTATCGTACACAGTATTGAATGTGTACTGGGCTGTGCTATAAGCCACAACTCGGTCTGCTTTATCTCCAAATTCCCAAAACAAGTTCCTCAGCACAAGCCTTCACAGTATATTATAGCTAAAATGTTTATTGTTGTGCTGTGTTGTGAAAATTAAAATCAGAGAAGTTCAAAAGTGAAAATATGTGAATCATTTAAAAAATATTTTTTGCCTGTCTTTCGTTGTCGTCTGTAAATTCAATTTTAAATTCAATGTAAGCAACTGTAAATGTTTACTTTGTAGACAAATGTAGTCTCCAATCGCTATATTTTCTTACTCTCAGCGGCATGATAGTAGTCCCAACAGTAAGAGAGCATAATCATCCACATAACTACAGATGCAAACTTGGTCACACATACACACATAAACACACACACACACACACACACACACACACACACACACACACACACACACACACACACACACACACACACACACACACACACACACACACACACACACACACACACACACACACACACACACGCACGCATGCATGCCCACACGCACACTCGGGCACTTGACAGATGCCAGATAGATCTGAATCATAAACAACAGGATGACCAGAAATATCTAAAATTGCGTGCTTCTTTAAAACATTCTGAGGTTTTCAGGAAAACTTATTCCATTTCGTAATGAATGCTGTGGAATGTGTTATGTTTATGCTGAATTTAGATACATATCAATTTGGATGGGAAACGAAAGCCAAACTTGGAACCAAAGAACCTTTACTGTCGGACGGCATATTCTGTATGGGTCTGAACCTGTGGAAGTGTTTGGACTTAATCAGTTACTGCGGGATAAATGAATACATATTACAAAACCCAAACAAAACCCAAACAAAGTGCAGATAAAAAGAATGGATGCTTTTCCCTAAGAAAGTTAAAGTGGAAGCATACTCTAAAGTTCTACACACCAGCAAAGGAAGGACAACAACAATGCTGGCCAGAAATGTGTTTGCTGGAATGCCGGAAAAACTTTTATATGGTATTCAAAGGATAATAATTTTGTATCAATATCGCAAAAAATATTTGTCAAGATATATGTCACATCTATCAATACCCTGAAAATACAAGCCTATGAAACAACGTGAATGCAGGATCATTTGAAAACACTAGAAAGATCCCCCAGTTAGATTAGCAAAAGATCATGGAGCCTCAATTAATTCAACCTTAACCTTGCTTCCAAGAATTTAAAGGCCTTCACAGAAGACCAGTTTGGGAGACTAAACTATACGACTGTCTTCGCGACTACATGATGCGTGAATACAAAGCAATACGAAACAATATTTCTTCCAAATTGGTTGAACTCAAATAACATACGGATCTGGACAATGACAAACGTGTGATTGGAGCGTTACTATTATTGTGCTGGCCTTTTTTCCTTCATCCTGTGTGCAGGATGAGAACACACAAGCACATGACGTCTGGCTTCCATTCTCAGGGACCTGCCTCTGTCATGACTCCTGTGTATCCCACAATTGCCTGAGTTTGTGAATTGAACCGCCACTCAGAAAGGGCAAATATCTGGAACCTTTCATGATGGCCTTAGAGACGTCCATTACGCAGACCAGCCTAATTAGATCAACTATAATTGCTGTTCTACATGACAGAAATAGCATTAAACGGTGTGTGTTTGTCCTTTCCACCCTTTTTCTCTCCCCCAGTACTGCCAGTGGACGGTTTTGTCCAATTCTGGCCCGCGCTGGCTCTGCCATGTCTGGATGTGGGGCAAAAGGGGTAGCCAAGGGCTGTGTCGGTAACCAGGGGCTGACGTGGTGGGTGCTCTGCGGATGATCTGAGGTCAGCCACCAAATTGAGTATGAGACGCACTCCAGAAGAAACACACAGACATGACACAATAGACTTCTGTCAGGATCTGCAGGACTACGCAGAGCCAATCAAAAGTCAAGACTGCTTTGCAGGCCCACACAGTGACATTAGCAAAAAGGATGACATCCTCCAGAGGACAAAGAACCGAAGCCATGAAGAACCACCAAAATACACAAATGAGATTCTATATCCAATGTACCACATGACAACATATCTCTGCATAGACATAAAGGAGAACATGTGCTTCTAGTCACTGGGCAGGCATGCATGTCCTTGGCAATATAGAGATGCTAATGCAAGGGGAGAATGTCTATATATGTGACCCAGTGTCATTCCAATGAGTTTCTCAAAATAGGTCATTTGCACCAAAATGGTGGTGATTTAAAAACTCACTTAAAAACCATGAACCTTTCGACACTGTATAGTGTCGAATAATATAATTTAAAAGCTTTTTAACCATTTTAAATATAGAAGTTTACTTAGTTAATTAGAGAATATAAATATATTATGATAAATTGTGTACTTCAGTAGTATCGATAACTTTTTTGAGAGTTAGTTTAAATCTTTAAGGTTAAGGTTGGGGAAATGTTAAGCTTGGTTTGAGTGGTTTCTTGATGGAGAGAATACATATTGCTATTGAAAATTTAGAAAGAGAATGTAGATATTCCATTTTCTTTTGTATTTATCGTTCTTCAATGTGTTACGGTGACAGGTTTACGTTTACTAACAACTGGATTCTGAAATGCTGAGGCCTGGTGTTTTAAATAAACTAGGCCTGACATGTGAAATTAGACCCAAAGCATAAGAGACAAGCAGGACAAACATGACATCATTATAATACGGGAAACAGGTTGTCCAAGCGAATGTAAGCTTGAATGTCACAAACTCTTTGTGACATTTAAGCAGCAATGAAAATGCACATAATGAAATAAGTATAAAACATTAATGAAGGGGATCATATTATGGTGACAAACATTTTCAACCATTAATTTTAATGGAAAAAAAATAGAAAGTGATGATTGCAAAATTATTGTGTTTTTTTTTGGTATTTAAAATGTTGCTGGATGAATTTGGTTTAAGAAATATAGTAATAAGTGTGGGTTCCCATGGAGACATGATGCTTGTTGAAGACGAGAGGAGGAAAAGCACTGGTGTAGTACTCTTGCCCATGCAATCTTTGCTGAATGCTCCACAAGGGATGAAGACATTCAATAATGTATGAGTTGGCATGGCCTAAAATAAGTAAAATAATGGAAAAACTTTGTTGAAAAAGGTTTGTTGTTGCCTTGAGATGATAGGCCTATTTATCGTTTCTGTAAAATGTGTACGGCAAAAGAGAAGAAACATGTTTGTTATCCATCATACATCTTAAAGATGTCTTATCCATAATTGCACTTGACATAGTTTTGCTGCAGCACGCAGGCATACTGCGAGGGCAAAGCTGACGGCAGGACGCAGTAATTACAACGACCTTCGAGATGCAATCAAGAACTCAGCATCCCCCTTGCAAAACCTCCTGCTCTTTGTTCTGCGGGACCAACTTAAGTGCTTTGTGTTTGCTGCTTGTTCTGCAAAACAAACAAAGACGAGCAGAGCTAGGTCCGTGATTAAAGAAATCAACAAATCCTCGACAGGACGTGAGCGCATGGGCCTCGGAGGCAGATCGGGTTCTGTGGAAAGGGTGAGTCAGTCGGGCCGGGGTCGGAGCGGCCAGTCTCGCTCGATACAAAGGGGGGAGGGAGCGGGAGGGCGGCAATGTGAGAGCAGAGGTGCGAACTCAGAGCCGGCTGAGCAGCCTGTCTCAATTTGGTTTACCATATCCGTCATGGGAACATCGCTGCTATTTTCTTTTCATTACGTGACCAATCTCTGCAGAATCTGTCTAAACAACAGTGGAATAACAGCTTATTTACCTTGTGTGGCCATGTGATGGAGGGGTTGGGGTATGTGTAGTTGGTTCAGAGAGCTGTTGAATATCCTTTGTAGTCGAGTTCAGACAACGGCATAGGTGGCAACCATTGTATAGGACCCAATGCATTAACTTTAGTGATTGTTACTTTTATTTAAACCACAGACACGTCGTCCTCAGTGTAAGTTCAACAGTATTGTATATCCGTAATGTTGGAATTTCATTGAAGTGCAAAAGATTTACATTTCCTAATGCCGGAAAAAGAATGGACTTTTACCATTGCCTTTGAAAAAAAGAGATCAGTGGGGTTCATAAAGCCTTGAAATATCAATGCATGTCCTCATTCTGTCTCCGTTTGGCCTTATTGTACGCGCATACACACACACACACACACACATGGCTCCATATGCTATTCTTCCCCTTGTCCAGGAATAGTACACTAGGAAGCAGGAGTTAAACTCTAATTAGAATGTGAGAAAGACTCCGGTAGAATTTCATCCACTGTGAGTTGAACCCGCTAAATACAAGGGACGCGACCAACCATATATATATCATTCTGTAATAAGTTAAACAAGTTCTAGGATTTCTCTATAGACGATATTAAACAACCAGATCTTCAAAGCAGCCCCAGGATCTGGATGTTCAGAGAGGAATTTGGGTTTCTAAAAGAAACAAGTTATCAGAGTGGATGTCTTGTTAAATCAAAATAACAGTGGCTAGAAGTATCACACACACACACACACACACACACACACACACACACACACACACACACACACACACACACACACACACACACACACACACACACACACACACACACACACACACACACACACACACACACACACACACACACACACACACACACACACACACACACACACACACACACACACAAATAGCTTGTAACTTTAGAATATGAATGTTTTGGTAATACTTGGTTGATGCTAGCAGCCAGAGACTTCTGAGATGGTATCCTCCATGTGTGAAGAATAAAAAACAAACCTGGAAAATGTCTTTCTTCAGAAAGATAAATCCAGAACTTATCTTATGAAGGATTCAAAGGGATGTATTGACTTTTATCAGGGCAATTATTATCAATGAAGGATGCTATCAAGCTACTCAGCATACATTTTTTTGAAATAGCCAAACACTTTGGTCACCCCAATTTTTGGGCTTAGCATTTATTGTAACAGCAATCAACCACAACAAGATTTTAAAGGCCCAGCATTCATCCCTTGAAATCCCTCCGATTGTGAGCGGTATTGGAATTCCGGTGTACCACGCCAACCGTGAAGACTCTCCACCGCTCACAAGTGCTGCAGAGAAGGGCAATTTTCCTGGGGCAGAACTACCCAAAGCTGCCTCACCTGGAACCAATCATTAATACAATCGAAGGGTCCGGGCTGGGAAGCCCATTCCTTCCCTTTGATAGCCTCCCCTTGGTAGCCTGTGCGGCGCTGGAAACAGTCTCTTTCTGTAATCTGCAGATAGAAAAAGAGCCATGGGTTGGGAAGCATATCCACCCATCAACATGCATTATGCAAATCACCAGGAAACAAACCTCAGAGACTTCGAGATGGTTCTGGGAGGGGAACACTGGCAGGCTCTTGGAAATATCTGTACTTTTTTTTTCTGCCATACCCTTTTTCTTGCATACATACACTACTTCTTGCATTTGTATCACTTTCAACAGCCCGGTGATGCGTTGTGCGTCCATAGCGCTGTGTCCTTCCTGTCGCATGCTCACCGTAAGCAGACAGGTGTGAGATGAGGGCTAAAACAAGGTCTCCACTAACAGGATTGAAGGGTGATTCAACAAGTGCCCTTGTCCCCAGTAGCTCTGAAATATACCCCCACCAATGCTCAGAGGGCCTTCCCAATAGGCAAGGCCAGCAATTAAACTTTAATAGCTGTCCATTGAGGGCTCCTGCGGGATTTAGTCCTGAGTCAACATGCCAGAACCTATTTCCTTCCTTCACTTCTCCTCCTGAAAGCAATTTCTCCCCCCAGCGAGACTCTACTGTAAGCTGGGCCTTAGCGAGGCAATTTGTGGCTGTTCAGTAGGTATATGATATGGAGAGGCAGACAAAAAGAAACAAAACAGCATCTAATGGTGTAAGGTGTATGTAATGACTAACCATAACCACGTTTAATAGCACCTAAAAGTGATGTATTTGGTGTGGGATTTATGAAGGGCTGGACTAGAAAGTGTAAGAAAAGAAAACTTAAAATTATGGGGGAGAAGACCTTCAAGATGATTTACTTATTTTTCTATAGTTTGATTCCAATCTATACGGTCGTTTTTGTTGATGGATTTAAAACATGAATTAACAGGAAAGCAACAAAAAAGTTTAATCCTTTATAACATTTTTATAAATAAATTACCCAGTACGGCCTGAAATCACAGAGTTGTTTAGGAATCACCGTTTTATTCCAGGGCGTTAATAGAGTAAGTTGTTTTATAACGAAGTTAGCTGTCGATAAATGTTTAAAACTCCAATGTGCCTGCATTGGCTGAAGCTTTGGCAGACACAGACATAAACGTCATCCAGTTGGTCATCTAGTTATAGTGTAATAAGATTCCTAACAAGTCTTTACATGTGTTTCCCTATTGACACGGTGCATTTCCTTTTTGTAATTTTATAGAAGCATAAGGAGTGACCAGAGGGAAAGAGTAAAATACAAGTTGTGTAATTACAATTTGCGGTTGATTGCAAGTATGTTTGAATTGCATGATGAGGATCATTGTGACAATACAATTCTCCACTCTTGCCATCAAAGAGAACAAATAGTAATGTTTTACACTTTGACCCAGAGGTCGGAGGGCTCTGTGCCATGTCATGTACTGGGGCTCACAAGGGAATGATCAAGAAGGGTAACAAATATAAAGCAAGGGTTTTTTTCTCAAGCGTATCTTAGATTTGTCCTGCAGGCACTCCAGTGCGGAACCCTAAATCCAGCTTCCCCTTCCGACACACCCCAGCCTTTCAATAAGCGGAAGCCATAACCAACTAAAACTAATTGATTTGCCTTGCTTTTTCTTAACTCGCCTCCATGTTAATCCGATTAATTGGCTGCATCGGTTTTCCGAATGCGGTTCAACGGGTCAGTCACGTTTTCCTTTATTTTAGACCAAATGATTTGGGGAAATGGGGGGGAGGCGGGGCTGGGGGGTAAGGGGGGGGGAACGACATGGGACAACCGTTTCTCTGTAGATCACGGCCCAGTTAAATGGGATAACAGATTTCATGGTGACGCATTGCGCTGTCGTACAGTTGTCGCAGTGCCTTTGTACGCAGCATCCTGTGCGAACGTTAATATTGTTAATGTGTCCGTCATCTAATAATAACACGTGGAACGTCGCAAGAGCAGGAAGATACTGGCCTATTGACTTCCACCAAGATAAACAGCAGTCTCACAAAGGCCCCCAGTGTTTGTCCACAGGGACCGGGGCTGGTGGAGGGAGCCAAGCCTGGGCTCTCTCCTGGTACGATCAGGCTCCTTCATGTTTGACTTACATGACCCCAGCCTCAATAAACAACAACATGGAGCCTTAATTAGAATCACTTGGTCGCCCCCACGGCACAAGGAAGAGCGCTTTGTTGCCGGCTGGGAGACCCCACCAGAACCCAACATCGCTCTGACCCTGGCGGACAACCAAAACCACAGGGACATTTCTATCTCTGCAAGCGCCTTGAATTCAAAGATATATCATATATATATATGCATACATATATATCTATAAGATATATGTATTGTTTGAAGGGGATATTTTTATTTATTGTGTGTATTATTATGTATTATTTTAGGTGATTATAGTGATAATTGTATAACAGCAGTGGCTGTGCAGCCACTATGAACATTTTGTTAAAATTAAAGAGCGTGTGTTACTTTCTATATCTAGCTGTGTACAAGGTAAGTGCTCAATGTTTGAATTATTATGTTTAAAGACACATACACATTATTATGACCTATTTAATTTATATGCATCAAGAATAAAAAGAAAAGTATTTGTTTGTGTTTACATGATGCAAACACGCACGCACGCACGCACGCACGCACGCACGCACGCACGCACGCACGCACGCACGCACGCACGCACGCACGCACACACACACACACACACACACACACACACACACACACACACACACACACACACACACACACACACACACACACACACACACACACACACACACACACAGGGGGGGGGGCAGGACAGACAGATTCATATGGATATTAATATGAACGACTGAAAAGATGAAATCCCAGACGCTGAAGCAAAGAAAATGAAAAGGATATCAACTGCCTTTCTCTCTTAGGTGATCACTGCACAATCAGAAGAACAATTTCAACCTTTATCGACCCGGCAACTAGAACCCGACAACCTTTCCGTGTGGCTGCTTGTGATATGACCACTGGCTCTAAACACCCCAGTGTTGATGTGAGGGGAGCGTGTCATTACAACCAGGGAGGCAGCAGCTCAACACCGCGGACACTTTCAGAGAAGTAAGCAGAAATAGCAGGCCCTGGGTTGCGTGTTTGGTTGCTCTAAAAAGCCCCAAACAAATGGATATGCTGTGAAGGGCATCTGCTTCTAAGATCCCTGAAATTAAATTGAGAACATGACTTGGATTATGGCTCTATATGAAAGAAGTCTGTTCTTACGGCTTCCAGGGCATTCCACGATATTAAGCCAATGAGGGCCATCTCTGTTCAACTTATTGTGACCTCAGGTCCAGAGTCCAGTGATGCTGCAGTGGCCTCCGTTCCACTTTAACAGAGCAAAGTAAAAGCATGTAAAAGATATAGGCCCTGATGACTCCATGAGGCCTATATTCTTGATATGCCTTATTATGTTTTCATTTGTGATTCAATCAAACCAATAATGTATAAACAATAACAAATTGCTGATATTTATTGGTTAAGATATACAAGTAGCTCTCTCTTTGAGCACATGATGATATTAGCATTATTTTCTTTAAGTGATTGGATTATTTTCGATAATGTTGAAAAACAATAAGGAGATGTTAAAATCTTGTTTAGTAACATAATCTGACTAAAAATAGACAAAATAGAATATACGTTCACTGATATTTTGCATGTGATAGATCTTTGAAGGTTGCTTTAGCTTTTTCCACGATTACACCGCAAAGGATTTGAGCTGAGGGAAGGCTTATTCAATTATTGGGAGAATTTCCGGGGGTTACTGAATTTCATCATCAAGCCTCATTACAAGAGACATTTTTATGGTTCATTTATGTCCTGAATGAGTCAAGGGACTTTGTTAAGAAGCTGCTGTCGTTTGAAGGACGAGGTCCCTCTCAGATAATAAACAAGTGCCCATACATACTTGTTTTCCCTCTGAACTGAACTATATATTATCCCGGTCCTTTCATTTCTTTCCTAGTAAGGTCTTTCCTTGTCTGCAAACACGTGCGTGGCAGCAGCTTAAAAATATAATGTATTGTTTGAAATGCTTTCAAAAAGATCATTTTATTGCCTATATCCATCAATATAAACTTGCCTAATGCAGCGGATGCAGAAAATAAAGAACACAGTATCACAAACTATATGATAGTCAAGATATTGTTACTTCACTGGGGAACTGGAGAACAAGTATCTAACATTTACAACTCATATCAAGAAATTTGAGTAGCCCTGTAAAATAGATCATATGTTTAATAATCCACTTAAACAGAAGAAGGGTTCTTCAAATGAATACTCCAGAAGTCCAGAATCACATCGCCCAAAGCCTTTTTATCAACACTTTTAACTGCAAAGTATCAAGTCCAGACTGATTAACTGAAAAAGATAATTGGGCAAATTATAGAAACTCATCAAAATGCATATTGACTTCAAGTCACTTTGGGTCAAATTACCTTATTAAAACAATGGCACTGACAACAGATTCCCATGTCTGAGAGAAAGCATAATCAACATAAATTAGACATTTTGAAACGCCTTCAGAGTAGGTTGTAATGAATTTAAATTATATAGGCCTACCTCTACACAGGGATACAATGCTGTATCCAGTCCTTGATTGTTCACAAGCAACGTCTGTCTCAGTCCAGACTTTAGAAATTAGAGACATATTTCTCATACTTAACAGTCCAAACACCAGACAATTTGATATCATCTAATAATTCCCTCAGTCTCCATTTATGGCACAGGTAATCTGTTTTTTTTGATGGGAGTGGAATAGAAAGAAAGTGTTTGTCTAGTGCAGAAGAAAAAATAACTATAACTCTCATGTTGAACCAAAATCAACATATTTATTTAAAAATCCTACATGCATACGCAATACTTACTTACTTTAAAAAATAATAATATGTCACTCCAAAAAATGTAATTTTGATTGTCAGAGAATAGTAATGGAGCCGTTTCCTGACATGTGTGCCTGTGGTCATCAGTGGGCGTGACCCTTGACCTCAGTGGGTAGGTCCCAGGGGCAGCTACGGACCTGTACCACGGAGTGTCCTGACGGCATACAGCAGGGTTTCGGGGGTCACCGCGATGACAGCGGGCACCTTGCTGCGAGAGTTCTGTGGGCCTGTCCAAATAAACACTGCTGGGGAGGGGGGGTGCCTTAAAGGTGAGGGGGTTTGGTCGGGCCCCTACTGGCCCCTACTGGCCCCCGCTCCCCCGCCATGCCCCCGCTGAATCCCACAGATAAAACACAGAAGACACCGGAGGATCCATGGCTTCACTCATCCAAATACGCCCAGGGTCAAAGTTCAACGCTAAAAAAGACCAGGGCTTGCTTTCATCCGAGCGACGGCGTTCCACTGGTGTTGCGGGAGACTGCGTCTCGATGGGATTTCCTGGGGGGGTTTTTTTTGTACAACTCCAGCCTTTCCCTTCTCTCGACGGCTTAGAGTTGGTGCACACAACAGAGTCTGAAGACCATGCTTGAAAATGAGTAATGTTTACGTTGTTCCATATGTTTCAGGGTCAAAGCCACATCAAGCCTTTTAAAGAATTGTTTTATGTTGACTTTGAACCCAGTGAAATGCTCTGTGTTTTATTTCTGATGCATGGGACCAATAGATAAAAGCCTGATTATCACAAAGAGCTATGGTGCAGGGCCAAATGTATAACTTGTATTTGTATTGGAAAATACTCATCATTCCTCTATTGTTGGAGTTCAGTTAACAAAGGAATAATCTCATGAGACCTCTTTGAATGGGAGTTTGTATTGTTTATTGACTACATTTAATATTTATATTGATTGCATATTACATTGTCATGTAACTAATTAGTATAATACACGCTAATGTCTCACATTTCTTTTATGCAGCTTCTCAAGCCTTAAAAACAATTCCCCATTCCTTGTGACGCATCATGCAGAGACGTAGATTGGCTGTTATAATAATATTTTTTAGAATAGTAATCACAACCATTATGATCATAATCATCATAAATTCAATTATAATGCATTTATACAGCATCTGTTGAAATAAACTCAGCGAACTAAGTACACTATAAAAGTTGTGTTACACTCAAACCACCCCACAAATCCTGCTGTGTTTAATGTTCCCAAAACAATGCCATTTTTCCCTCAATGGCCATAAAGCATGTCAACAGATGGCAACAGAAGGTGCAGTCCACCACGGTGAGTATTATTCCCGGATGACCACGGCAGAGGAGCTACTGGGCAGAACCTTGGCCGCTCCTGACTATAAATAGTGCTGTGGAGTCATTCTGATTTGTACCTAATTTTCTTTCGACGAGTGCTTCCATATGGGACTCATATGATATTGGGAGAGAGGTGAGGGGTGGGGGGGGGGGGGGAGGGCTGAAAAGACAACGATGCTCTCCCCCTTACATTCCACACGTCTTACATTCTACCAAGTGGCTGCTAGGTAAAGCAGACAGGAAGTGCCTTGGTCTTTAAAAACTGTTCACGAGTTATCGGCTCTTACAGGGCCCCGGTATTATCCCAGGTAATCCCTGTTTAAGAGACAACGTCAGGTCACATGAACACGGAATCAACAAGAAGGTTAAAGTTTAGTGGGTAGAAAGTTACCCTTTTGTTAGAAAGCTCTGCATTGTACTGCTCTTGGATAGGTTTGACTGGAAAGCAGCTAAAGGGTCTGCTAAGGCCCAGAGTGTGCATGGAAAAAGGCAGCTACACATTGAAACAGTTATCAGCAACCGTCATCATATGAGTCAATGAAGTCCATTACAGTATGCAAAATAACTGTAATCTAATTTAGTTTTAGAGTTTCACATAAAATTCTTGAAGATGTATTTGTCAACAGGAAAATGTCAATTGTAATGAGCAGGTTGAAACAACTGCAATGAGAATGGTTATCAAAGCTAACTGCACAATATAAGTATTTCATAGAGTTATGCAACATTACAATAAAATAAAAATGTCATAATAGACAGCCTTCAATAAAAGAATTGCTATGCATAGAAGAAGGAACAAAGCAACACAAGACAAAATGCTGACAGCAGCATCTGGAGGAAAGAAAGAAAAGAATGGGAGGCAACAAATTGCTGAACATTTGTGTAATTTATTCAGAATACAGTTCCATTTAAACTGCAACCTGCAAGCTATTTGCACAGCATTATCTCTCAGAAGTGGTTGGAGTCTGTTGAAGAGACAGTGTAGTGTTTCTGGGCTCTTCCAAGTCCTAATGCAAAAAACAGAGCAGGCACACACTACAATCAGTATTTCTTGCTTTAAGTGGATTTTTTCGAAATCCTACATCATTTTTTTTGATTCCAGTGCCATCTTACAAATTGTTTTGCATTCACGAGTAAAGAAACATTGCTCTATTATAATTATCAAGCACAGACGGTCAACGGATCAATTGGGTTGCGGTTGTGTGGATATATTTGTTATATATTCGTGTACATTGGGAATATGATCAAGTAGATCAATAAGAATAGTAACCTACGAGGAGAGTGTACATTGAAGCAATATCTAGCCTAAACAGACATAAACATTGTAACACAAGTAATGACTGTTTGAATGCTGGGGTTTGCTCTGTGATACTGATCCAGAAACCTGATCCTATCCCTGTACAGGCACATGGCTGCAAACAGATACACACATGCACAGACAAACTCCCTCTAACATACACACACAGAAACACACACACACACACACACACACACACACACACACACACACACACACACACACACACACACACACACACACACACACACACACACACACACACACACACACACACACACACCGCCACACACATACAAGGACGTATGCATAGCAACCCTCTCCGTCTGCTTGCTGCCTGTGTGTGCTCTGACTCCGATGAAATGGGATAATTCACCAGTGATCATATCACTAGAGGAGGAATCCAAAGATCAAAACCAGGCTTACACATACATATGGGACGCATTTCTCCAAATCCTAATAAACTTTCATCTGCAGATTCTGTGCATGTTTGGGGATGGGGTGGATGGGGGAAGGGGGGGGGGACGAGAGTGCGGGGGGCTGGCTGGGCTGGTTGGGCATCAGCTATAGGCTTCCTACAAGTTCCGCTAAACCGTGAAAGGTGTTTCAAGCAAGGCCAGTGGAAAGTGAAAACCATACCACTTATAGGAACACAAACACACCCACTAGTCCACACACACGCCTTGCCAGCATGAACACACACACATGGCCACACGCAGTCACGCAATCATGCACACACACACACACACACACACACACACACACACACACACACACACACACACACACACACACACACACACACACACACACACACACACACACACACACACACACACACACACACACACACACACACAACACACACACACCACAGATGCACAGATGCAAGCATCACGCACACATACACACACACACACACACACACACACACACACACACACACACAACACACACACACACACACACACACACACACACACACACACACACACACACACACACACACACACACACACACACACATACACACACACACACACACACACACACACAAACAAACACATGCACGTACAATTTGGAAAACAGTATATGACTGACTTTACAGTATTGTACATTTGATGAAGCATGTAAAATACACATCTGGAAGAAAAAACCTTTGTAGTTACGGGAGAGGAATGCTGTGGTACATGGGGAGCACCTAGTTCATCTTTAAACCCCAGGTGCCTGACATAAGGTGCCAGATGTTTAAAGGTGCTCCACAGGAAGTCAGGCAGATGTTTCACTGACACCCAGAGTTTAGGATGAGAGAGATTCCACACCAACTCATCTTCAATAAAGGAGACGGTGAAATGGAGAATGCATTCGTCTATTTGGTGTCTGTCTGTGCCTCCTCAGTTCCTATGAATTCAATTTGAGTGCACTCACTTGTCCTATAACCTCTTCCTTCAGCTAATCTGATCAGATCAGCTGACACAGGACTGTCTCGTGCTCACAACGAAAACAATTCCAAGAAAACCCTCCTCAGCCATGTCTAGAGTGTGTTGGGGGGAAGAGTTAGGGTGGAGGGGGGGATAGGGTTAGGGTTTGAGGGGGGGGGGGGTGCCCGAGCAAACATGCGCGTGCACCATGAGTGTGCGTGTGTGCATGCATGTGAGCGTTGGTGGGTTCTTGCATGTGTGTGAGCATGTTTGTGTGTATGTTCGCAGGTACCAACACCCAGGCTTACTAGTATGCAGAGCAGGAATAAAGGTGGCAGGGAATGGCAGGGATTATTGTGGGATTTGTGTCAGGCAACCAGTACTTCAACAGGATAATCATAGTGGCCAACCATTTTGATATTGTGGCAAAGGATAAATGTATATACACACACACACACACACACACACACACACACACAACACACACACACACACACAACACACACAACACACACACACACACACACACACACACACACACAACACACACACACACACACACACACACACACACACACACACACACACACACACACACACACACACACACGTCTTGTTTTCTATGTATTGCATGAAAATAGCTATGAATTTGAATGAATGATTGAGTGCATGAATTTACTTTATTTGGTATGCTATAAAATTATGGGCAGGGTCATATGCCGTTTATTGTAGTTAGAATGTACAAATAATAAAAATGAAATCAATGGATAAAACTGGTTCATTCTTACAGTTTCAGGAAACACAACACAAGCAGGAAAACAATTCAAATGTTTGCCAACACACGCAGAGCAAAAACAAAAAGGTTCCTGTTGTGCCACAGATAGGGTGGAAGTGGCCTTGTAAAGAAGATGGAATGGGTTTTTTTTTCATGTGAAATTAAATCAGATCAACTCGTGGGCCTCCCGCCTTCCTTTTCCGCTCTCTGCTTTTTGTTCATCTCCAGCCCCGCCAACAAAGCCTCCCCTCCACGGTGAATTAATGCCCATCAAAGGCTTCAATCAAGCAGCCATAGCCACGGGCCAGAGGCTCGACTCGGAGGGCAGAGCCTGACGGGGGCACACCAGGAAAGGGAAGTGGGCTTATGCCTCGTCTGTATCCTTGTGTTTCCCTCCACGGGGCTCATATCGTGCCCTAAGTGCCATTAGCTGACCCAGAGCAGAGGACGCCGAGGGCCATAAAGAGGTCACTCGCCATGGCAACAGGCCTAGCCTTTGTTACCCCAGACAGTCGGGTGTTATAGATAGAAGCCAAGAGGACCCGCTGTGTCATCACGTTACCCTACTGTAGGGCTTTTGCGTTCAGCGGAGAGAATAATTCAATTGACAGCTTGAACATTGCTCCCTTCATTTGAGCTTGACTAGATGAAGGAGGAGAGGAAAGCGATGCTTATCAAATTAAAATGTTTAGACAGAATGACATCATTATGTTTTCGACAATAGTGTAGGAATGAAACATGAAAGGGGGGCGAGATGAGATGATGGATTAGATAAAAGTATACATTAAGGGATTTTAAAGTATAGCAAAAGGAACTGGTTATGATAAAACTGCTCATTAATAGGGCCAGTGAAAAAGTTTCTTTGCCAGCATTCAATTATTAGTCATAAGGAATCATTAACAAACCAAATAAAATAAAAGACTCAAATGAAAGTCACAATGCGTAAGTTTATAATTTATTGGTCAGTGTGATGAAGAAGAGTTAGAATAGATCATGAGAGAAAGAAGTGTGTGTGTGTGTGTGTGTGTGTGTGTGTGTGTGTGTGTGTGTGTGTGTGTGTGTGTGTGTGTGTGTGTGTGTGTGTGTGTGTGTGTGTGTGTGTGTGTGTGTGTGTGTGTGTGTGTGTGTGTGTGTGCGTGTCTGTATGCCTGTTTGTGTCTGTTTTGAGTGTGACTGGTGCGTGCATGTGCCTTAACCAGTGCAGGTCGGCTCCAAGGTCAAAGGGAAGCTTCCAATCGAGAACTGCCATGGTAAAAAGCGTTGCTACGGTGATTTGAGCTGTCCCTCCTACAGCCCTGTCTACTCCCCCCACCCTCCCCCGTCACCCCACACTAAAAATCAAGACGGCGTGTTTTTAATTACAGGCCAGCTACACCAAATGGGTCCTGGGATGCTTTCTCCTGTGAAATAAAAGTAGCTAAAATCACGCTTGTTGCTCATAATTGAACCACCTTCTCAATATGCCAAAGGAAATATAAAACATGCTGTAGTAAATCTTTATTTACTGTGGTGTTGTTCACATTACCGCCTCCCTCAAACCAGACATAGATGTAAAGGTTACTGCTTGGGGTGTGCAGGCCCATTACGCGCACGTTCTGCCTACTTAATTTTATACTTGTTGAGTTAGTTCTATTGTTGGATTCATCAATCATTTTCCAAGATGTATGGGGAATAATAATAATTATATTATATAATAATAATTTCATAAAGGTCAGACTAGTGTCAGCTAACCTATATCATATGGTTAAGTGTCTAAAACAAATGACCAGAGCTGTAGTACTCGTTCCTAATAGAAGCTCCAGGTTTGTATCAAGTGTGTGTTTTATTTCGGGGCTAAACATGTAGCATTTATATGCTATTTTGCTTCAATCTGGATGGTCTAGGGCAGGCCTATTCAACTAGCGGCCCGTGGGCCGAATACGGCCCTTCTTTATTTTATTTTGCCAACCAAAAATAATATATATATATATATATATCATCTAAAAAAAGAAGAGAAAATAGTTGCCTGCAAATGGCTCAACCTATAGTTGTGAGTCTAGCTTTTCTCTTATGAATGCCATCAAAACAAGTGCACGTGGCTCTATGACCAATCAGAAGCTGCATGCGGATTGGCCTTACAATTTATGAGCCAAACTATGCTGAAATAGCAAAATCAAGGCAGTGCAATTTCTCTCACTGACTGAAACAGGCTCAAAATGTATCATATGTACAGTAGTTCTGTGGTATGATGATTCAAACAACATTGTTGAATTCTAAATATGTGTCCAAAATAGAACACATTTTTCTATAATGATACGATTAAAAGTGAAGAAAAAAGGAATGCGTCTGACAAATTGATTCCATACTTTATCAGTTAAGTTAACACTACTTTAAGTAAGATCTATTTGTAGCGATTCATTGACATAGATTTACTCTGTGTTTGGCCCATGAACCCCAATGGTTTTCCATTTTGGCCCACTTGTTAAGAAAGGTTGAATAGCCCTGCTCTGGAGTCCACTCAGTGCTGGCTATGCAATCCAATAGCTAACATAAACTACAGTTATTCCCATTATCCAGTTATCAAACCATTAGATTAAACAAAGGATGTATACATTTCAATTTGTTTGTAAATCTGTTAACACACAAGCTCATATTGCTACCGGGTGTTTTAATGTGGTGAGCGATGATCTTGTACGATGATGAAGTCTGTGAGCTTGGATCAAATTCCGGCTGATCCGAACCAGCTTTTACTTGCATTGTGCAGCTAAACTCTTGCCTAAACACTGATGGGGTCTTTTCGTGTTTTCTAGCTCATGACCAGGCCTGCTCATGGTTTCGGTGCATTCAGGCTATTTCAAAATGTAGTCCTACGCCATCGTTTTCCGAGTGTGGGTATTTCTGTGTTTGTTTGTTTGTTTTTCTACTCACGAAATGAGATGTCCACATGCCCCACACTGCACGTGCTTTTCATTCACTACATGAGTCACCTGCCATAAGCCCTGCTTGTTATGAAGACCAACAGCAGGTCTGCACCTCGACCTGGGCAAATAGGCCTTGGCCTGGAAGTAAGACAACGCGATGACATCATGTCTGCAAGACGAGCTAATTGGACACAGAAGCAGAGGGTCCAAATGATGTGTTTTTGGTAGGGCGGTGTTGGTACCATGCAAAATCACTATTCACTGGATGGAGAGTCGACTATGCGCTAGCAATGTTAAGCTTATGGCTTATCCAGAACTATCGTTTACCGTTAACCATGAACAAATTATGATTTAATTACGGATTAAGTTAATGATTTTATGCATGCGTAAATGCAGGCCAATATTTTATCTGACAAGGAACTAACTCAACTAAGTATTCCAAGGTTGTGAAGTGGGCCCCTTGCTCACTGGGCCTATATCCCTGAAGGCGTCAAGTCATTACCAGCCCTTAATGAATGAATTATCCTTAATTCGTCACACCGGGGCCAATATATGGGTTTAATATAGCTTTTGATATTTATTGACATTGTGTTTTTTATTTCGATTAATAAATATTGAGATAATATTATAATAATGAGAAGTTATGAATAAATAAAATAGGCTATGATAACATTAAATTTAAAATTGCCTACAAGACTAGGTTATGACGTTATTAGGCCTTTGATAACTTTCGTTGTGACGTAAGTCTATCTGTCCTTTATCAAATTCAAAACATCAACAGCAGTATGCAGTATTTTCGTACAATCGAAAAAGAAACGCTAACCATTGTTTGCCTTTAGGCCTATATAGAGACACACATACACACACACACACACACACACACACACACACACACACACACACACACACACACACACACACACACACACACACACACACACACACACACACACACACACACACACAGTCTATAATTTTATTCAGGAAATTGAATAATATAAATATTGAATAAAAGCCTACCTGGCTTATCTAGTCAGGGTGTTTTATTGTAATTTAACCTACAAATAACTCAGACTGCTTCATGCAATTTCATCCTTTTTACAATTGGGATGTCGGCCAAGTCCTATACTTCATAACATAAATAATAATAATATTACTGGCATATATTTTAAAACTAATTTGAAACTCTATTAACGACTCTGAACATGTGGGCTCAACGGGAGTGTAGGCCGATAGGTGCCTCAATAAATCAAACAGACGGATCCCAAAATACAATGGGCCAAGAATGGATCCCCTGTCCCGATGAACCGTGGAAAACGATGCGTAAAATCGCGCCCTCTCCGCCCCAGTAGCACCAGTTATGGCCCATGTTCATATCCTAATCAAATCAATGTCATGTGTCGAGCCCTATATATCGTGCTTCACTTTTTTTCTGCAAATGTTTGACCTCAGCCCTCCATTTCATCATCGCAATCACTTAGGAGAGAGAGTTCATCTGCACAGCCTCGCCTCGGAGCGTCGAGGAGATCTGGGTCCCGTTCCTCTGAGAACCGACGTACCGGTCGGCTCACTGTTGTCAACCTGAAGGGGGGTTTGGGTGTTTGGTTCCTGGAAAAGATCTGAATCGTGTTATAATCAGAGCCAGCTGTAGCCGAGTGTAAGCCGAGTCGCTTTAGTGTGTGTACGCGCACGCGTATTTGTGTTCATTGGTTTGAGGTCGGGGAGAGAGGGTATCGGTTCGCTACCCATTCCGAAAGTAAAGAAAAAAAAAAGAAGGAAAAAAAAAACGAACCGCTTGGACTTTATTTTTTCCTTCGTTTGACATTTGTAGGCATGGAGGCAGAGGCGTGTGTTTCATACAGCGACATGACATCCATGGATCCGTATTACAGCTCCTCCGCAACGCAAGGTAGGGAGCACCCAGGCAACGCGTTCAGGACGTCCCAGACGGGGGACAGCAAAGCCTTCAGCCCGGCGATCTGGCCCCACAAAGGTCACGCGTACGGAGACAAGTCCCGCGGTCCGTTCCAACAGGAGGGCATTCATCAGTCATTGGATGCCAGTGTCGGGGAAGGCACCTTCAGCAAACACCACCTCTTCATGCAGAGATCTTATTGCAAAACCCCCTCCGAGGAAGCCAAACTTCACCAGGGACACAACGGCGCGCTCATCCACTGCTATGGTGAGTAACTACGATGCGATGCACAACGCACCCCAAAAAACACGTCTGCTGATGTGTTTGTTTTTTTAACTAGTTGGCTTTTTTGGGGTTTGTCTATTCTTTGTCGAACACATTTCTATCGTTTCGCGCAATGCCCCCAACCCATACGTCTCCATCCTCCAATGGGGCCACCGAGTCAAATGTGGGTCCAATTTGTTCCTATACAGAATGAATTGCGGGCGGCAGACTATCACTGGACGATCACTGTCATGTCGTTAACGAGTGGCTTTTACACAACTATCACGTTTTCCCATTTGATGATCGAATTAAAGCTTCGTTTAATGCGATAATCTTCATTGCAGTCCTCAATTTTAAAAGTGAATAGGACAATTGAGTTAACACGTTTTCAGACAGCAGTATAAAGGGGTCTCTGCAGCACCACGTTTATTGACACTCGGTTTAACTTGGTTGTTGTCATTGGACCTATGTCTTCAAGTTTGTGACTTTGCTCTGTACGCAGAGGCTAAATCATAAAGACATCAAGCAGATGCTTTAATTCATAGAGAATTCTTTTTGTTGGGATTTAATTTCTTATTTTTAAAAAAGGAAATAGCAAAATTGAAAAAGGAAATAGTCAATTTGATGTAATTTCTTGATATGACCGTTCTGCTGAGGACAAATAAAAGTGGGAAAACAATAAGGTGGACAGTCAATTTGGAGGGTTAATTGATAATTATCACACATCGCTACATCGAACAACTTGTGGTCGAGCTTGTTCGATGCTCAGTCAGCTAAAATGTAGCATTCAGATATAGATAAGATAGTAGGCCTATTGGAAATTGCAAACGTTTTTTTTGTAGCCTATACGACACTGGAACATTTTGAATCGGCATACGATCAATCCATTGGAGGGAAAAGTACACAAATGTTGTGCAGACTATGCGTTATCATTAATATTTCTGCTTTCATTTAATTAAAGAAGGTCTAATAAAAAGATAGGCCTTTATTTGATCATCACATGACTCTGCGTTGGCCAATGGTAGTCCGGGGCACCACAACTAAAGTAAAAAAAAATAACAAAATACAATAATAATAAATTTAGAATTATTATGATTCTAATAATAATAAAAACGCAAATGGGTGCCACACTCAAATATTCCACTTATTAAAAAGTAATAGGCCTACTATAAAAATGCATTTAGAATTCTGTAAAATTTAGGCCTACATGACATGACAATCTTTTTTTCTTCTTCTTTTAACTCATCGAAAGTAGTGACAAAAAATAGTCTTTTATGAATAGTTTTTTATTCTGAATATTATTCAGGGTAAATATCCATCGAGATGATTTAAATCAAACTGACACAACATTAGAAGGACATAAAAAAAAAGGTTTCCTCACTTGAAATCATGTGCACCATAAATCTCTTAGCCTAAAGATGATTGCAAAAGGACATTATTTATGCTCTTCAGCGTTTGTTTCGTTTCAGCTTGCATCATCCACTAGTTTTACTGCGTGTAATTGTTATCTTATGCAACTTTTGAGAAAGAGAAATATGTGAGGCAGATGGGAAACTCCGCGATGGAAGTTCTCCGACAGCAGTGAGTGATACAGTTGCGTAAAACACCAGACAAGAAAGGAGAATGGCGCTGCGAGAGTTCGAGCGATAACCCAAATCATATGTCAGCGACACATGATTTGCGGATGACATTTGCGCCTCTATAACTTTCATACCGTCTCCAATTAAGTTCCCTTAACTCTCCGACGCAATAATATATAGTCCGACGTTATCACTCAATTACTTGAGATGTGTTAATAATCGAATAGGCTACAATATACATTTTAATTGACTCGAAAATTCATTATTTGTTTGCAAACATCAAAGTTGATTTTGGGTAAAAAAGTAAGTAGGCCAAGTAAGTAAGAAAAGTCTGTCAATATTAAACCAAATAGTAAACCAATGGAATCAAATAAGTTTAATCGAATAATGCTTGTGATCATAAAGTATTCAAGCCTGTATACTTACATTATACGATATGCAGTACTAAGACAGACAATTACATCATAAACCTAGTTGAAGTCATTATATCATAATGGTTATTCAATATCTTTCATAAATTACGTGCAATAAACATTCACAAATGTATTTATTTGTATCTTCTAACATTGAAGGATGAACACAGAGAAAGAGAGAGCGAGAGAGAGGAAGAGAAAGAGAAAGAGAAAGAGAGAGAGAAAGAGAGAGAGAGAGAGAGAGAGAGAGAGAGAGAGAGAGAGAGAGAGAGAGAGAGAGAGAGAGAGAGAGAGAGAGAGAGAGAGAGAGAGAGAGAGAGAGAGAGAGAGAGGGTGAGGGCCTTTAAGAGCACCAGAGAAAATCAATTTCAAACCCCAGGGCCCGAAGCAGAACCTTTTGCAACATCCTGGCTCCAGTTATATCCAACACAGATTTAACCTAAAACAAAATAAAATAAATCCTCTGGATGCAATCCTAACGGCATCGTTTCTTTGTTTCCTCTGCATATGTTGCTATTATACTCCCCCATCAGACTGCAGTTGATACTACCTTCAATTGAAGAGATACTGCACTGTGTGCAGAACCATTATACAATCTCTCCTTTAGCTGAAATCAGCTCTGTTCAATGTGTGGTGCTGCTTGCGGTGGGACGGAGATCAGTCAGTATGCACCAGGCCCTGGCGTTGGGCCTGTCATCTGGTCTCCGTGCACCAAACAACATGCCTTTAGCCTATAGCTAACCATTCCTAATGGCCGTCTCCATTGAGTGGCTGGGGCAGCGGGGCTGTAATGGGAACCAGCCCCTGGCACGGCCGCCGCAGCCCAGACACGGCCCACGTCAGCAGGTTGATGACATGAGTGGAGGTGACATGGGCTCAGGATCGTTTTACCCCTTGCTTGAGTTTTTTTGTTTTAGTTGTATGGGATTTGGCTTAGGAGCTGCACGGCTGAATGGGAGTGACTGCAGGGGTGGATTCATTCTGTGTCCTGCAGGAATATACAGTATAACCTGTTTCACTCATCGTTAAGAGAGAATAGGCTCATGTGAACTTGTTCTGAGCTGGAAATTATTGTTTTGAAAAAAAACACATGCAACATGGATGCATCGATCTTGAACAGTTAATAAATACTGAAAATGTGAGGAGAGTTATGTTTGTTCTTAGAGTGTCAGACAGAGAGGGGAACACTGGAGAGAAGGCCTCCAGTGGGATGGATTTAGAGAGAGAGAGAGAGAGAGAGAGAGAGAGAGAGAGAGAGAGAGAGAGAGAGAGAGAGAGAGAGAGAGAGAGAGAGAGAGAGAGAGAGAGAGAGAGAGAGAGAGAGAGAGAGAGAGAGAGAGAGAGAGAGAGAGAGAGAGAGAGAGAGAGACTAAGGATACACACAAATAGAGAGGTGAGTTATCAGTCTCTCCGGTGCCGCTGTGTGCAGTCATTGTTTTAACACAGTCGTCATATTCTAAAGCCCAATGAGATGAATGGTGGACCATCCCTCGATGCTCGTGAACTCGGAAACTCAAAGTGGATTTCTACATGCTCGTCGGTCACTAAAGGAGACCTGCATAGAATTTCTTATCTATTAACATCTGAGCTGCTGTTTTTATTTTATTTTTCAACCCACTGTCAAGGAAGGAAACCAAGTTCATGAGATCCATGTCCTTAGTCCATGTCCTTGCAAGGTAAAACAAACTTACTCTGCTATAGTAGTTTTTAATCATTTATTTCAGTAATTATTGTGGAGGTATTTCTCTGTTTCATGCCAGGTTGTTCCTTGGGCCTAATTGATGGTGTTCATTAAACACGGTAGGCTGACCCAAGCCACCCTATACAACGTGTGGTGCAAGCAGGCACCACATCGCTTAACAGCCATTTAAATGACACTTTGATGTTTCTCCTGCAGTTTAACTGTGTATAATGTAATGGCTGTCCACACCCGAGTGTCTGACGGCTGAGATTTAACGAGGGGCCCTTCATCATCCCACAACCGACCATGAAAGCCCAACCGATGCACATAAACCTATAGAAATACGAGCATAGTTAGAATAACAATTAGGAAGGTGTGAAAACATTGTTGTTGAATTCAATGTTCATTCAAAAAAAAGTTGTGCAATGTGATTACATGGCCTCATTATAGTGAAAAAGTGTCTGCTATTTCACTTTGTTTTTCACCCAAAACTAGTCAATATTAAGCATAATTTTGTCGTTCGAAGTTAACTGGAAGTTAATATCAGACAGTACAGCTAGCGGCACAATCAACATAAGACACCTTTAAAAGTATAAGTAGGCCTACATTTAAAAGTGTTTATTGTGTAGTATTGAGTGGCATCTAGTGAAACCGACTTCGCAGAAATTGAAATATAATATTAATAGGTATGTTTTAATTAGTGTATAATCCCATGAAGAAAATATGAATTGTTGTGTGTTCGTGAATATAGAATGAGCCATATATTTATCTACAAACGGAGCGTGTCCTCGTCATTTGCGGCTCACCTGTTGCACCACCATGTTTCCACAGTAGCCCAGAACGGACAATCAGCTCCACAGAGAATGCGTTTGAATAAAAAAGACGGGTTTTGGCCAAGAGTTTAAGCAAAAAAGGGTGCGTTGTATCTGCATGACAACATCCCATTGGTGATTATTTTCAAGCAACGTCGTGGTTCTGGAAGTTATAACGAGTGACGTTGTGCATGGGATGTGCCACGCAATATGACGTCATACTATGCGGCCAAGAAGCTTAACTGTCTCGGATGCAGACATCAAATTCCACTTCTGGCCAGACGATGCACCACACGTCACACACGTCCACACGTCACACACACACACACACACACACACACACACACACACACACACACACACACACACACACACACACACACACACACACACACACACACACACACAGACACACACACACACACACACACACACACACACACACACACACACACACACACACACACACACACACACACACACACACACACACACACACACACACAACACACACACACACACACACACCGTGGCGTTATAATTGTCTTAGAAGCTTAACCCTCCCTAGGACATGTCTCATATAGCCAGTGAAGACGAGCATTCTCTGTCCCTCCAGCAAAATCTGCCGAGAGGATTCAATTATAGGCTAACGGAGTTTTACTTTTTATTCTAAATGTAAAATAGTGTTGCGGAAGGCAGTTTGCAGATGAGTGGGATTATTATAAATGTTGGTGCATTCTTTCACTCAACCATGTTTTGGCGAGATTCGCTTTTAGAGATGGTTTTACCCATTCGATTATTTAAAATAGCCTATCACTGTTTCAGAGAAAGCTGGTAGGCTAACTAAAACAAAACTATTACCATACACTAGCCCACTGTCATGTATTCAAAGGCATCCAATATTCACGTACCGCAGTGCAAGTAAACATTGGCTTGTAGAGCTGACTGCTATCAGGTGAATGATCAATAGTTATAAAAGATTACGATAATTGTGGGTCCATGAATGTAGTTTACCACTACAGATACAGTAAGATGTCCTACACCATGTACAGTGACCATGTTGAATGTGACAAAGATACCCAATTGTAATTGTTTAAACTCATTTTTGAGTTACAAGAGAATTCTACACACTGGACCTTAATGTACCTTAACAAATTTTAAACTGGGATTACATTTTAAAAGAGTACATTTACCGTCTCCGGGCGTTTCCTTGTTTAATCAGGATGCTGAGAGGGGTTTGGCACTGCCCCCCCCAAGTGTTCACCTCGGGGTAGCACCCCAGAACCAGCAAAGATGTTCTGATGGCAGGGATAACAAGAAGAAGAGTGTCACCATACACCAGCGCTGCCTAAGCCGCCAGTGGCATAGCGGATAAACAAGGGCCTTTGATCAGCAGGGGGGAAGGAAAAGCCACAGATTTCAAACAGGCAGAGTCGGGGGACCCTTGGGGGGGGGGGGGGGGAGACATGGTGGAATAACCAGAGCATATTTGTGCTTGGGAGAATAAAAAGAAATGCTCTTGGTCCTTTCATGCCTAACAGGATGTGTCAGTATTTGGCCAGCCAAGAAATGCTAGGATCTTGTGAGACTCTTCCACCATAACATTGGTTCTGACCCCCCCCCCCCCCACCACCACCAACACACACACACACACACACACACACACACACACACCACACACACACACACACACACACACACACACACACACACACACACACACACACACACACACACACACACACACACACACAATACCAGTGAAAGGCCAGGTGTCCTGCAAGGTTGGGGGATAAGCGCCATCCTCCAGCTGTAACCCTGCTAGAGTCTATGGGAGTACACAAACCCTTCAACAATCTGTTTATTACATGTTCATCTTGTCACTAGTCACGTCAGTAAAACGCCAGGGCATATTAGACTAGTGACTAACACGACTGAAAAAATTGTTGCATGCCAATGACAGCAGGCCTCAGCAGGTCTAGAGTGAGGGAGCATTGTGAAGGTTGGAATTGATGCTGGCAACAGAACGGCCTCCTGGTCTCTACTGCATGCTTCTTTGAGATCTGTTCCCTGTTTGGCCTTCGCAAGAAATCTTGTTTTCTGTTGTACAATTCCTGTGTGTTTGCGAGTGCACACGCGCATGTGTGCATGACGTGAACGTGTGTGTGTGTGTGTGTGTACACATTTTAAAAAAAGTGTGCACCAGAAGTTCCAGGATTGTTCCTTTTGATTTATGCAAATCAAAGTAATTGATAGATATTCTTCCTGACAGCAACAGGACAACCAAACCGTTCCATTAAAGTGTGTAGTATTCTCTGTCCCCACTTAAAGCACAAGAGAAGGACACTCCCCAGGGAGCGTTGGCCATACTCAACTGCCCATTTGAGTCAAACCTGAAACCACTATATAAACATCCACGTATGAAATATGGCATGAAGAGTTTCCAATACAACTGAGTGATGCATGTGTATGTAAACATCTAAAAAAGGAGCCATGGTGTATAACTGATGTTTGTACTGACTGGAGAGTTGGATGGGAAGGGTGCTGTCGGAGACTTAGGCTTGAGGAACATTGTGCAGTTGGCTGCCAACCTCGGATAGCAGACTGACACACGCAGGGCTATGGAAATTTACGATCAGTAAAGTTGGCTGAGGTTTGTTGCACGCGGGTGCACGTGTGCATGTGTGTGTGTGTGTGTGTGTGTGTGTGTGTGTGTGTGTGTGTTTGTGCGTGCGTGTATGTGTATGTGTGCGTGTATGAGAGAGAGGTGGACAGAAAGAGTGTGACTTTTCCACGGCCAAAAGAATTATGAACATCAAATGACTGTTGAAAGAAGGTTGCCAGGTGACTTTGCAGCTCCGCAGACCGAAAATATGAAATGTATGGTTTCAATAAAGACCAAAACCCAGAAGGAAACAAGGTGGAACTGCAGCCAGCATGTCTTTTCCCCATCAAACAACTGCATGATATATGAACTGAAACGCTCTCCCAGCAGATTACACAGCCCATTCACACAATTGTTCACATAAACGACCACTTAGAGCAAGTCATTCTGTGTTGCCTCAGCCTATCAAAACTCATCCATTACTGCCTTGATCTTCAAATACTCACAAACGATACCTCAAGTCTCAAGGAAATTGTGTATAAGTACAAAATCGAATATCCCTGACACACACATCCGTCTTACTTTCTCTTTGTAGTTCCTCCAGAGCACACGACAAACGATGTGAATGATTGTTTGTTCATGGCATGAAGTTTAAATAACGCAACCAGTAGTAATAATGCTGTTCCCACCACTCCATCTCCCCCCCCCCCTGCAGGTAAAAGCAGCTCAGCACTGACCGACTCCGACCTAGCTCCCACCTCTGACTCCCCGGGAATGGACGGCGGCTACCTGAGCGCCAAGGACCAGGGCGGCCACAAGGGCCCGTCCGATAGGCCGGCGGGCGGCGATCCCGCCACCTCGTTGGATCTCAAGGGCGACGGCGGCGCTGGGGACAGCAACAAGGGCAAGAAGAGGCGGAACCGCACCACCTTCACCAGCTACCAGCTGGAGGAGCTGGAGAAGGTGTTCCAGAAGACGCACTACCCGGACGTCTACGCCCGTGAGCAGCTGGCCCTGAGGACGGACCTGACGGAGGCCCGCGTGCAGGTAGGAGCCGACCGAGGAGCCGCTGCTTTCAATCACAGACACGGGAGCGCAGAGGAGGACAGGCCCGCCGTTGAAATACAAGCTTATTTATCTTCCTGGTCGAGTGTCATAAAAAAAAGCCACAGAATGATGAATGGGTCTCTCAGCATGTGCACCTCACCAGAGATAATGTCACTCACAGGAACAGAGGCACAGATTTATCTGATGATGTGGGAGTTCGAGGTGGGGAGACAGCCGAGGGGAGTAGCAGCATAACATAGCATAGTGGGGCCGATGGGGGGGTGTGTGTGTGCGTGTTGGGGGGAGGGGGTTTGGCCGGCCTCTGCCTCATATGTTCATTGTCAAGAGAGCAGATTTTTCATCAACATATGAGCAGACACTCTGTGGAGCCTGTATGGCCTGTGGCTGAACCGTGAGACTCCTGGACCTGTGATCTCAGCCCTGCTCCAGGCTGGACGGGCCCCCGAGGGCCCAGGGGGCCCTCCCCGTGACCTCAGAGCCTCATTTGCATACAATGACCCTTCATGACCCTGCATTCCAAAAGGATAGCCAACGCTTATAACAAATAAGTATCGTTGTGTGCACGTGTGTGTGTATCTTGTGTGTGTGTAATGTGAGTGGGTATCTTATGTGTAATATGAACGTTTGCGTGTGTGTATGTGTGTGTGTGTGTGTGTGTGCTTGTCTATGTGCGTGTGCACATGGCTTGTGCATCAGAGACGAACAAAAGCCCCAGGATTCCCAGTGTTTTTCTTTCATTAATATCCTGTTCAGAGAAGCATATGTCCCTGTTATGATCTCTTGGGTTGGTGTGAAACCCTTCACTTTGACTTTAAGCAGGCAAATGGTCCTCGCTTTGTCATCTATCCCATTCACACGCTTGCCAATACAACAATAGTTGAGTCATGTTTGAAAAATTTGAAAACAAGATGGCACATATGAGTCAACATACAAGCAACGTTGGAAACACTGCTGAACCTTTCCCTGAAATGTGTTAGTCTTTGCTGGTGAGAGTGGTTAACTTTGTTGATATCAGCAAAGCAAGCTCAAAGGCTGGAGAGCTTCATTTTCTAAAGTGTTAACGACAATCGAAACGTCTTGTAAAACAATATTAGACACAGATTAAAATTGTTTCTTCTTTCTTTCAACATGACATTTCTGGAACACTGATCAGAACGAGCCTAAGGCGCTTGAATCACAGGAAACGTGTGCAGCCAAAGGGTTATAACTCAGCTCTGAGAGACTCTGAAGGTATGCCGGTCTGCACTGCGCCTCAACACCACCACAGGCCTGCCGGCTTCAAGTGGACCGGGCTTTATGGCCCCTAGATCTCCCAGCGGCCCTCTTAAACACTCAAGTAAAAAAAAAAAAGATAAAAGACCCAGGAAGCCTCCTCGGTGAAAGGACGGGTCTGTGGACTCTCTTATTCCGGTCACACAGAGAGGAATTCACAGCTCATGAATTTAGGTTGGAGGTGGACAGACGGTGTTGTAAAGAACAGGGGGAGGAAACGGCTGAAATGCCTATAGACAATACTGGTAGAAGACTGGGCACAATGTCGAACGCTCCGGTTTCAATCTACCCTTTGGCAGCGCATATGAGCGTAAACTACCGACAGTCATGTCAAACAACGTCCTCTTGGGGTTCTCAAATAACAAAACAGGAGATGTTTGGTTTATAAATAAAAAGAGACTAGGGATGTTTGTTTTTGGATCCTTCCACTTTCAAAGGGAGAAAGTGGGCTCAGCTCTGAGGCATATGCGCCGCAGATACATCGGAGGGTCAGAGTTCACAAGGTCAGGGGTTCCAACAACATCCCATCCCTCAACTCACTGTCCTGTCCGACCCCGGCACTCCCACTGCACCCACAGAGCCAGGATGGCTTCTTCAAACCAGGGACCCCCCTCAGGCAAACACAGGTGTCCGTAAAGTTGAGATATCGATCCAAACCATAGATAGCCTCTGGTACGACACACGATTGGCTTACACAAGTACAGCCAAAGAAAATAGAACCTCAACCTCGACCGACATACATTCTGCATCTCTTTGTTTTCCAAGAATACAGAATGGTAATGTGTGTCCAAAGCATCCATGTAACAGCTGGCAACATAAGGTATTGGAAAATATCAACATGAGTTTGGAAAGTGATGTGTGGAAGTGGTTATAGCTATTAGGCTAGCCAGACCTTGTGCTTATAGCGTGTTCTAGAAAACCTGGGCTCCCTTCACAGGGGTTTGTTCCTCGTGACAACACTGTTGCGTGGAGGCTGACGCGAGCTGCAGAAGCAGGTTATCAATCCTCAGACGGGGTCAGAGACTTCAAAGTCTTGCAGCTATGTACAGTTCTCCTGCTGAGAAAGTGTTTGGCAGCACCTCTGCACTCTCTCTATGGACTGCAACATAAATAAAGGCTCACTGTAACTCTCTCAGCTACTTTAGCTGTCAAGGTCTTTACCAATTACTGTCAGAGCTGAGCATGCACAACACCAACATATGCACCTTTTGTATAATGGCCAACAGACCGTATTCTAAACAAAGGTCTAGCAGCGTATGACGGAGCAGCAGTGCTGGGACAGTGTAGGGAGGGACATGGGCTGGCCCATGATTCACTTTGCAGGTATTATTCCTGGCATAGAGCTATAGGAGTTACTGCTGGAGCATATGGTGACCTATAGCACACCCCAAAGCAAAATAGGCAAGATGAAGTAAGGGTGAAGAAGAATGGACTTATCTGGAAAACATTGAAGTGTGTCCAATGCATGTGTCTGTGTTCTTTTGGTTGGCCGTTTGGGGGATTCACCAGAAAAATTTGAACTATCAGAAAGTTCTAATCCAATCTCTCTTTCTCATTTCCCAAACTGACAGAAGACGGCTTATGAAAGATAATGAATGAAGAGTCTGGAAACATTCGTTCCTGTAGAATATTTCTCTTGTGTTACTTTGTTTTGTAGTTTTCCAGATGTCAAACAACTTTCCCACTGAGCCTTTAAGCACACGCCTGTAAAGTGGAACTAAACTTATTGTTCCCCATTCAGGTGTGGTTCCAGAATCGTAGAGCAAAGTGGAGGAAGAGGGAACGCTTTGGTCAGATGCAGCAGGTCCGAACCCACTTCTCCACAGCCTACGAGCTGCCCCTGCTGACACGCCCGGAGAGCTACGCACAGGTGAGCTACAGCCCCGGAAAGGTCCCTACAGATCTGCATAGACATCACAGACCATCATCGACAATAGAGACACCACAGATCCCCAGAGACTACACAGACCATCATCGACAATAGAGACACCACAGATCCCCAGAGACAACACAGACCATCATCGACAATAGAGACAACACAGATCCCCAGAGACTACACAGACCATCATCGACAATAGAGACAACACAGCAGAGACAACACAGACCATCATCGACAATAGAGACACCACAGATCCCCAGAGACTACACAGACCATCATCGACAATAGAGACACCACAGATCCCCAGAGACAACACAGACCATCATCGACAATAGAGACAACACAGATCCCCAGAGACAACACAGACCATCATCGACAATAGAGACAACACAGATCCCCAGAGACTACACAGACCATCATCGACAATATAATTGATCATCGACACTAGATATCATCACAGACAGTAGAGACCCCCATGGACAAAATAGATCTCCATAGAGAATAGAGATCCCCATAGACAGCCCAGATCCTCATCGACAATAGAGATCATCAAATGAAAATACTAAATATTGAACATAGAAGTAGCCTACTAATCAAAAAACGATATGAAAACAATATTAAAACTTACATCCTCGCCCTCTGAGGAGAAAAGCTTGGATCTAAATTCTGTTTTCACAATCAGTGGTGCGTGAGGGTTTGTTGTCGACAGACCTCCCAGGAGTGTGATCAGCTGGACTGACCGCTGGAGGGTTGGGCTGTGTGTGTGTGTGTGTGTGTGTGTTCCAGATCCAAAACCCGTCCTGGATCGGTGGCAGCAACAGCGCCGTGTCCCCGGTGCCCGGTTGCGTGGTGCCCTGCGACAACATCAGCCCCTGCATGACCCCCCACCCCCACTCGGCCAGCGGGGTGTCCGACTTCCTGGGCATGTCCAACCCGGGGGGTCCGCACGTTGGCCAGGCGCACATGGGCGGCCTGTTCGGGGGTCCCCCTCCGGGCATGGGGGGCGGAGGCATCAACGGGTACGACCACAACATGGACCCCGACCGCAAATCCTCAAGCATCGCTGCCTTGCGCATGAAGGCTAAAGAGCACAGCGCGGCTATATCCTGGGCTACATGATGGGCTGTAGGCCCGCCGTCTGCTGGGACTAGGGATGAAGAGGGGGGGGGGACAGTGTCTACTTCAACTTGCCGCCGAGAGACTGGGCACTTAAAACGATAAGAATGATGGAGACAGTGACTACCTTGTGATGGAGACAGTGATGGAGGTGAATACGTGAAGGTAAATATGTTAATATATGGTTGGGAAAAAGATGATTCATTGACTTTAAGAGGAAGGTGTGGTTCCTGTTTCAAACCAGTAGGCTTTGGGCCGTCTTCTAGGCCTGTAGAGTGGAGGAAAGCACTAGCAATGAGGAGGAAGTGTTATGTTTTGTTTGCTGGGAAACTGTGGACATGTTACAGTGTAACTGTACAACCAAGGCCAATGCAAATTTGCATAGAAATGTACCATGTTGCAAATAAATCCCTGCACATATTTGTTACAAAAAGAAACAACAAAAACTGAAAAAAAGAATAACAAACACCAGGTAATGCTGTTTGTACAGAACCGTTTATTGGCATTTAGTCATTTATGTTTTGGTATTTGTTGATTTTTTAAAACATGTTAATTATTTAAAACAATATTGTTTTTTCCTATGATTTTGAGAGTGATACTGAATTTGGCTTACATCCAAAGTTATTTCCATGTTCCAAAAAAAATGAAAGACAAAATGCACATTATTCAAAGGTTAATGTTTATCTCCATCGCCACATGCAGAGTTGCATTGAGATGGCTTGAGATAGCTCAACAGTTTATACAGAGAAGGTTGGAGGCAAGGGCGTGCTGAACCGCTTCCAACACAAACCAAACAATCCCCTCTGAGTCCTCCTCGCTGGTTTCACCGCTGCACCCTCCCCTGGCATGGGCCCTTACATATAAATCACCCATCTTAAAAGGCAGACAGAAGAAGTGCGGTTTACTTTTAGTTGTGGAGAGAGCAAGGAGGAGGACAGGGGAGAGGGGGGAGAGCGGCGAGTTCCACCTGCCTTACTGATGTCCGGTGGAAGAGGATGAGGAAGAGGAAGGCGACCGGAGGAGTAGGAGGACGAGGAGGAGGTGCGTGCGTGCGTGTGTGCGAGGAGTAGGAATAGGAGTAGGCGCCGGTTGCGGCGGGCGACCCTCACTGCTTTCTTAGGGAGCAGAGTTGGCCGTGGCCTGACTGTAGTAGAGACCCCGCTCTGTTTGACGAGAGGAAGGAGTGGAGTGGAAGTGGACCCGGCCTGTTCTCCAAACCCCCCCCCCTCGTGTTTTTGGCCCTCTCGGGGGAGAGTGGGAAGCAGCCCACTGTTCGGTGGCCCTTCTGCCAGGAATAACAGCCAGAGATCAGTAGCTGGCTACCTTTGAGGCAGAGGAGGCGGCGGCTGGAGTTTCACACACATTTGTTTGCGTTGACACTCTTCCCCAAATACTGAAAGGTTGGCAGTGTTCAGCAGCCTATGGGACAGACCGGTCGATTGTCTGCGTGCTTTGCTTTGGTTTTATTGTTTGGAGGAATAATTTTTATTATACATGACTTGAGGTTCCACGAGACACACAATTAAAGCCCTGATTTACTTTCAAGAATCAAAGGAATAATACAGTTAAAACACTTTAAGCCTATGGCTGTTGTACAGTGCATCCCAGGTCCATTTTTAATTTATTGTGCAGCATTTCACTTTGCTGTTGCTAAACACAAGCAAAACTCTCTGTAGCATCAACCAAGTATCCGATATTAATTTAATCTCCATAACTCTAATTGAAAATATATCCTAGAATGTGTTGGACGACCTATAACCCAAACAAGTTTTTATAGCTGCATTACTCCTTTAAGTCCATCTTTCCAATGCTCTGATGAGGAAGATTTTAGTATGAATGAAGACCACACCCTGATGCGAGGAGACACATTGGATCAAATAAAGCCAACAGTGCCTTAAAAATAAGGTTATATTCTCTTAAGATTTTAAAATATCTATATTTTAGAGCTCTTTTTAATATGAACAGAAAATATAGAGTGACATTGTTGCCCGAAACATCATATTTGGCTAATCATAGCTGTATTGATGCTAAGATCAGCGTGGCGGAAATAGCTTTGCTTGTTCCTCTCCAGCCTCATGTTGTCCCCATGCGACTGATAACCTCGATGCGGCCACTCAAGCTGAGCCGGGGGCTGAGCTGTCTGAAGTTTGAGCCCAGAGTCATTAATTTCTTGGCAGGAATCTGAACAGCAACGGTTTGAGCATAGAACCACCAGCATGCACGGGTAAAGCATTCTAGCAGCTCTGATTCCCCTTTGGAAAATACGAAGAGACGTGTGAGCGGCAATGGTGTTGTTATGCAGAGACGGGGAGAGGAGAGGGACGAGGGAGGATGAGGTGCAGGTCAACAACATCTATTACTAGCAGAAATACATGTGGTACATTATGCGGTGCTTTTCTTTTTCCGGGTCTATATTTACCAACCAGCTTTAGATAGAGAGCTTATACTTTGAGCTACACCTCAAGGAAGCGATGGGCATTACTTAAAGTGCACCACACGCACAGTTCTGTCTGTCAGGCAGGACTTTGGGGTAGAAGTGGTCGACATTGCCGATCACCTTGAGGGTTTCAGGCTCTCTGCAGCTTCATGTTCCTTCACGGTCACTACGAGTATAGAGACAGAGTGAGCAGGGCCCCCTCCTGATCTCTATCAGAGTGGCTGCCGGTCGGGCTACAGCGTTGTTCCGCTGTTCTGGGAATGAAGGACAGTGCACACAGCTGTGCTCAGGGGGTAAATGCAAAACAAACATGCCTTACACATGCTTCCCCCCCCCCCCCCTCCCCCCTCAGCTGTCATGGTTCTACTTTCAAAGGGACCCCCACCCATCCTTCCACTGGGGTCTCTTCCTCCTCCTCCTCCTCCTCCTCCTCCTCTTCCTCTACCCCCCCCCTAGAGGCACAGCCGTGGAGCCCAGCCAAGCCAGGCAGGACTTTTAATTAACACTGGGACATGTGTACGGTGGCTTGTGGGATTGAGTGTCGGAGCAGACTTGGATGCCTGTCTTCTCCGGACCGCCATGGTCAAGCAGGACACCGACGGTGGTCCCTGGGGTAAATCGGGGACGGTGGGAGAAACAGTTGTCAGGGCAAGTTGTATTAAGGACCTCTCAGATGGTACTGATTGTAGCCCAGGTCTGACACGATCAAGACACGACAATCTTTTATCCATTTTAAAACTCAGTTGTATTGGTACTTATTGCTTATTAATGGATTGATATTATTCTCTAGAACGTTGCAGAAATCCCCTGCCTGGCTCCTAACGCCCTGAAGATGCCATATCTCATATTTCTCATTTTCAAATACTACTGAATTAGACAGTATCAGTATAGTGTGTATAAATCGTGTGGTATTGTGTGTGTGCATATTGAGTTGTATGTACATGCCTCATGGACTGGAACATTTTGAGACCCCTGGAAATACTAATGTTGGATGCAATTTAAGTTTGCTGTTTTGGAGTGTATCTTTGTGTTTATGTTTTCAGTGAAACCAGTACTTTCTGCATTGAGTTTACAAGCTTTTTTGTTACAAATTGTTACTTTCTTTTTTGTTTTGCCGAGACATGGAATAACTATATGAATGCGTTTCCCAGGTTTTTAAAAGTTTTAAAGACTTTGAGCTGTCATACAAGGCTTTTAAAACGCCATGACTTTTTTATGTCCTCATATAAGTTTTGTGTGCAAATAAAGTACATTAAGTTATTGCATTCGTATTTGTAATTGTATTTGTTGGAGTCAGAAAAAGTCAGTAGCATTATAATGAAACAAAATGCATTGGAACAAACAACCCCTGGCTTAAATAATTACATGGGTGTACACTCAAGATATTCACATATCCAAATACATTTCAAAAAGTAATAATAATAATTTTAATCTGCATTGCAATATAACTAGCCTACCACAATTTTAAAGTCCTCGACGAGAAAGTGACTTCTGCTTACACCCATCTCAAACACACGCTTGCAGTACAAGCCTAGGTGTGATCGTTATTGCCAGTCTTTAATCCATGTGCCGTTCTGTCTCTTGGACGCGACACGAGTTGCTGACACGGGATCGCACAAAGCATCGAGAATATCACACTAATTAGAGATGACCAAAAATAAGACCTGCACCCTTTTGAACTGCTTACAGGGTGGATTAGGAGGACTATATTAACAACAGGTGACACTAGGGGGACTTGCAATGCCGCAAATGACTCCATTATGCCATGGAAGACCTGGTTCGGCCAGTCACCGAATAAAATAGAGAGATGTATCAAAGAGGAAATCCTAAATGTGTGCCCATGGTACGACCAAATAACCTGTACTTATGCAGTGAAAGTGAAAGCTTGCGAGGAGTCACGACTATTTCCAGATATCACTCTGCCTTCCCAAAATAAGCCTGAGAAATATTTATTTAAAAGTTTTATTATATAGTTTATATAGATTTGTTTTTACAACACAAGTTATTTGAACACACACTATACATCTTACAAAAGTAAAAATTGGCCGCAAGCGTCACAAGGCAAAAGAAAAAGGTTTGAGTTCAATGCAATATTTATATTATAAACTTATTATACAATTATATATATATATATATATATATATATATATATATATATATATAAATAATTGTATAATTATAGCAGTTACAAAGACAGAAAAAAAGGTTAAAAGCACTCAACTTCAAAATAAAGAGCGTTGTCAAACGGCAAAGGTTGAAAAAATAAAATAGGAGGAAAAATTGTAAATGACCAAATGTTTTGTTCCCTTTTTGCTGTGCACATACATCAAATTTTAATAAATACATCAAGCAGAGGAATATATTTAATGGTGTGCACATTATTAATGACCACTACTGAAATATCAGAGGACATTTTCTGGAAAAGCGATGGAAATTTGGAAAATTCGGAACACACTAAACATGACCAGCAACAAAGTTTTCATTTCTTTTAAAGATGAACTGTGCATCTCATCCATCAATGATATAGCCCCCACATATCGCCAACAGTAAAATACCTGCAACTCTCACTAAGAACTTTTAGAAAAGTAATTAATTGTTGCAATAACCTTTTCCAAACATCACAGCTTTATATACATATATAACCGTCATGTGACCATTCAAAAAAGAAGGGCTTTGGGAAATTAAAGAACAAAATGAGCATCATAAATTACAATGACATTTTTACCCATTACAGTAATTTTAGGACATGTTAAAACTGTACAATCCTAACCCGTGTTGCTGTGTGTGTGTGTGTGTGTGTGTGTGTGTGTGTGTGTGTGTGTGTGTGTGTGTGTGTGTGTGTGTGTGTGTGTGTGTGTGTGTGTGTGTGTGTGTGTGTGTGTGTGTGTACTATACACTGGTTAGAGCCTACCTACATGGCTGGTCTCTTCTAGCACCAGCCCATTCTTGAGGGGTCTTGGTCTTTGATTTATTGCTCAGATCCGATTTTGTGCAGAATAGTGACAAATATAGATCTAGAGCTGGTAAAGGTGGCGTGAATCCGATATGACTGTTCACTCTGAGGTCGCATTGCAAAACATCGGACCTGTATCTGATTTAGGACCACATACTGAAGTGGCATACAGGATTGAGAAGATGAGATTCCATGGGATTTGTGGTGTTCACACCTTTATAAAAGATTGATTTAGGCCACTTTTAGGCCGGATGAGCAGCCTTTGTCAACAGAAAAAGAATCTAAATTAAAAAATATGTCTTGGCCTCAACTAAATATAAACAATAAAAACAAAGTACAATGCAGCAGAATTGTAAGGGTAAAAACTCAGGTAAAACACTTTCTTTCAATAGCCTCATACAGTCAAAATTGTCGAACATGCAGAAATCATAGAATCAAAGCTACGCAAGTACAATCTCAAACGGACAAAATCCTTGAATAGACTCCAAGGTGGGATCTGGTTGCAGGGGAGAGGGCTTGGGGTCTGGGGGGGGGCTCAGAGGCTGCCGATGTTGGGGAAGCTCTTGAGCTTCTCGGGGAAGTCGTCCTTGTAGAGGACTGGGTCGGCGCGGTGCTCCACCACCTTTAGAGGCATCGTGCCGAACACCGATGCAAACTTGTTGATGCATTCAGATCTGTGGGTGACGAGCAGAAAAAACTGGTTCACAGTGACCATTTCATCTTTCGGGGGAAGGGCATCTCCGTATTTTCAGTTAAACCACTGAAACCCAGCGGGCCCCCGTGCAAATTCATGTGTTTGGGCGATTAGATCAACACAGAAAACAGGGGCTCTACCCAAATGACCACAGTGATACTAAAAGGAGGGGTGTCTTCATTGATTGGAATGTACAGTCAATTTCGCCAAAACTTGAATCTGACTCCTGAGTGTTATAGAAATAACACGTAATCGTTACAAGATGTAAAAACCAAAGTTGGAGCGACATTTGAATGCATCTACACACACATTCCTCTTACTTTAAACAAACATTTTTATTACCAAACAAGCCGTGCCTTCCTCCCAATCCCAGACTTTGCTCACATGTGCTCAATCATCCTCCCCACCAGGAGAATAGGCAGAACATTTTAGGAAAACAATGCAAGACGCCCAAGGAGTGGAGCAATCAAACCGCTTTTTTTAGTCAAAATTAGACACTGTAAAAGGATAACCTGAAGTATACAAGGAAGGCCAACCGGATTGGGCAAGTCCACTCTGACTGGCCGTTGTTGATTTGTTATTTTTGTTTGAGTTGTTTTGGGACAACGTAAGGCCGGTGACATATTTGGAAATAAGTTGTTACGAAGTTAAGGGCAGACTGATATTCATTGCAAAACCCAAACGTGACTATCATGATTGTCTTGAAAGGCTACAACTGTTGTGCTCCACTGAGTTAATATCCAATTTGGTAGAGCTGCAAGGTGGAACTTTTAGAAAATATTAAGTAGCATAAATGGCTACTAAACTACTGTATTAGTGACTTTATTCCCTTAAATCAAGAATTGCATAAATCAACTAATTGCTGCACAATTGGCTAAGAGTTTTTGAGTGACTGATTCAGGGCTGCTACGGCGTACCTTTCCACCATGTGCGTCTGGTCCAGGGACAGCCCGTCAATGGCAGTGCATTCCGGGCACTTAAACTTCTTCCTGGGGGTCACCTGAACGGAAGCAGAAGTCAAATCATTACAATAACTTAGTTTAAAGTCAACATTCCTTAAATCTCAGCTTGACAGGAGTGATGATAAAGATATATTTACATAAAATAATATATATATATATACATATACATATATACATACATACACATATATATATATATATACACATATATATACACACACACACACACACACACACAACACACACACACACACACACACACACACACACACACACACACACACACACACACACACACACACACACACACACACACACATATGTACACATTAGCTGCTCAAGATGGAATAACAGTGCCCGACCATGTCTGCCTCACTCTCGCTCTTCAGTGTGTGTCAGGCCCTATTAATGGCCGGCGCATGCCATGCAGCAGCACTGTACTGTCTTTTACTGGCCCAATTTATAGCCATCGCCTTGTTAACGTCCGCCATCACGACTCCACAGGCTTCACCCACTGCACCAACTGGCCACGCTGGAGAGTCTAAGATGGTCTGGGTCTAGGTCAGCAGGGAAGTTTGTGTGTGTACGTGCGCGCAAGAGAGAGAAGGATGTAGTGGCGGTGCAAGGGAGCGCACAGTCTTTGATTTGTTGGCAGGGTGTGTGTGAGCCCTAGCACGCTAAAGGAAAAACACAGTTTGAGGGGGGGGTGCCCTGAGTGACACCCAGATAAGGGAGGTTAAGGGCTTTAGCCCGGTCCCTTGCACCTGTGTGTGTGCGAGTCAGAGTGTGTTGATGCGTGCGTGGATGCGCGTGTGTGTGTGTTGATCGGACACAGAGATGCAGGATTCGCCTCTCCCTCCCCCAGCGGGCACCAGACCTGAAGAGCATCGGGAACAGGGAGAGCATGCAGTGTGTGCGTTTCCCCTCACCTTTATTGGGGCTTTGCCAGTGATGTTGGCAACCAGGAAGTTCATGGCGATATCTTCACAGTTCATGTGTGCGTCCACCCAGTTCTTGATGTCTCCCGGCATCTTGTACGTGTACAAATAGTTGAAGTACTGGGATTGGGACGAAGAGACCATGGGACCATTAGCACAAGATATGCATTTAGCAGGAGATTATGTATATTGGTGTGACATCTATTCAAATAAAAATAAAGCCATGATTCAAACAGTCAGCCCAGCCTTCGACCTTTGGTAAAGTGTTTTTTGAACCAGCAAGAACAGACTCTAGATTGACGTGAGGAATGCTTGGGGAAGCGCCTTGATAAACTTTGCCCCCACTGTCTGGATGCTCATTCATCTCTGGAAACAGTGACCTCCCCACCTAACCCATTTGCACATCCAAGCCATGACGGTGGCACTATCCAGGTCTCTGCACATCCTCCTGCACATCCCCTCTGGGTCCATAAAGGGGAGGAATCTCCCTCGGCGAAGAAATGGTGACAAGCTCACTGTAGTGGCTTAATTCCTCTCCAATTTAGAATGGCAGTCATTAGTATCGATTTTATATGGATCATACACATTTATTTCTATTGAGGACTCGTAGAATATTGTAGAGAAGAGGTCGGCAATATCCGTACAAAAAAAGTATGGGACGTGTTCCAGGGGTAGGAGTTACCTTGTGGTAAAAGGCTGCTCCGGTGAGAACCATGGAGACCTCGTTGGTCCACTCCGACTCGTACTTCCACTTGCCCATCTCGTGGTCCCAGAGGTGCAGGCGGCCGGGGTACCCCACCAGCCTGTCTGGGAACTCCCTCCACACCTGGGGCAACGGCAGACCGGAAAGGGGCACATCGTCTCTCATGAAAAGCTTAGGAGAGCATTACCAGTAGGCTTTACGTTTTATAATGAAGCCGTTTGGGCCACTTCTGGCTTGTAGCTAATGACGCGAGAAAACGAGAGATCTAGCTCAGAATTTCTAACACACACACACACACACACACACACACACACACACACACACACACACACACACACACACACACACACACACACACACACACACACACACACACACACACACACACACACACACTTATGCCAAGCACTCCATCTAATCCTGGTAGGTAGAGCAGGAGTCAGCGGAACATGGCGCCAGATGGACAGCTCCTCTATGGTATGCTGCCTTTCATTCAACGTAATGATCCTCAAAATTGAGCAGAATTGTATTAAATGGCTTCTAAATGCCTTCAGGTGAGCAGAGGGGAGCTGCGTCGGTCTACACCCATGGAAAGTGTCAGCCCTGGGCCTATTATCATCTCACACACACATCAAACACCTCCTTAACCAGCAGCCGCTCAAATCCTCCACAAACCACAGTACTGGACTCTTGTTTCCCTGCCTGGGTTTTAAACTCCGGGGATCAGTGTGAAACGTCTGGTTACATTGGCCAGAGTTAATGGAAGGGATGATGAGGGATAATGCTGCGTACATATGTAATGCATAGGCGTGCAACGTCTCTCACCTCATAGCCAAACTGCAGTTCGTCGGACGTAAGCATGATGATGTCATCATCGATGGCCAGCACGGCCTCCGTCTCGATCTCGTCGTAGGGGAAGAAACGGTTGCTCAGCTTGTTCTCTTTGGTGCGCACAACTTTGAGAGGCACAGCTATCTTGGGCCAGAGAGACTCTGCAACGCATAACAACAGGAAAGGTGACCTTAAGGGTGTGATCAGATATTTATAGATAGATAGAATGTTACAAGAATCAAATCTGGAACATGAAGCCTGCACAATTCCATCTGGATTCTTAAAGATGATCCAACCATCCAAATAATATACTTTTTGTGTTTTATTGTAAAGCACGAAGCAGCCAGTTTTATTGTTGGTATATCTTCTTTGATCTTGAACATAGTATCAATGCCATATTTTTACTGTTATAAAAAAGTGCATAAAGCCATGCACGGTGCAGGTGTAAAATGTAGGTTTTTAGGAGGTAGGTTTCTCCACCAACCAGTTTGTGAACGCTCCACTCCCTTCCAAACTCTGGTACCGTTTTTTGGCGTCAAGTGCCACGAAAATATTGTGCGGTGCGATTACATAAAAAGTCAATGCAAAGACACGAATAGATTTGCACGAAGCGAAACACGCAAATGAAATACCATTTGATATTCTGATTGCACGAACAACGAGGATTCACCTAATTCGTGGGATAATTTGAGTAGAACTATTTGAACTTTGCCATGCAATTCGCATGAAGCTGTGTCATGACAGCCTGTCAGTGTTGAGATCCTCTCTGGCGTCCTGCAGTCCTGATTGAATCACATAAGTTGCAGTCAACCTGCTCCTAGAGAAGAAGGTAAAAATCAGCGAATTTTTAGCGCCTTCGGCTGGTGTAGTGTTGATGTTGCGATGGCGTTGTGGTAACCTCGGGCAGGGCTAGCGGAAAGAAATGTTGGCTATTGCGCCAGCTAAGCCCCTCGTTACTCCCCGCGTCATACTTGCGAATGACTTCACTTTTGGGGTGAACACGGCAATAGTCTAAAATGACGGTGTGTGCTAACATCGCTCATTATAATGCTCATTCACAAAGACGGAAGCTAGCTTAAAAAAACACACAATGGAAAAGGATGCTGACGATATTAACCATTTTATTTTATTTGTTTGGTTGGAGCTAAAAGAGGGGATTAACTTCCATGGAAAAAATTGGACAACCCACGAAGCAGCCAATATTATTATCATTACTAAGTGGAATGTTGAGTGATTTCAAGTCATAGAAACAAAATAACGCAACCAAACAAAGATTGATGTCATTCTCCTTTCCAAGTTTTTCCTTAACAATACAGTTATTACAAACTGAACCAATGGGACGTTCCAACAACCCATTTCTACCTTCCAAAAGCCATGCATGAATTAAGACTTTGTATCGACAGGTCTGGCACATTTAGCCAAGATGCAGTCAAATTGATCCCTGGAAGAAGAAGAACAAGAAAAAAAATGGGATGGAAGGTCTGACAGGGCTCCCCAGCCTGGTATCAATGCACCAGATTCACACACGAGCGAGACTGACCGCAGGAGCATTCTGGTGGAGGCACATCAACGGGGGTGTGCTTCTGCAGCGTTTCAAAAGAGCTTGGGCACCGTCCATGGCACGCAGTGTGGTGGAGACGCATGACACAACTGTGTGTCCCGTCATTACTGCTGCAAAATGATGCCTGACAGACCCAAGGGCCTATTAAACCCTGTGTGTATCTCTCTCTCTCGCTGGCGTTCCCCGGTCTGGTCAAGACCAATTTGGAGGATGGCGGCGACATCACACGCATATTTTACTATTCAGACGTTTAAACCAGGGGGTCACAGTTAGTCATGGTAGCTAATCTTGACTTCAGAACAACCGTTGAACCCATGCAGTCCAGATCACCACCATTTTACTTTGTCTTTATTAAATTTAGAGGATCATATGAAAAAAATGTAATTAACAAAATGTTCTGATTTACAGGGACTAAATCGGAACATCTCACTCCAACAACATTAACGGTGGCTCGTCTGGCGTCCACCTCCACACAGCCATGGGTCCTCTGGTGTGAAAGGAGGACCGCTCCCCACTGGGTTGGCCTGTTAAAAGGCTGACCCGTCCACGGCCCCTAGTTAATTCTAATGGGTCACAAAGCCCCAGCCAGGCGCCGCTCACGCCTCTAATCAAACGGCGCGGCCGGGCCCATTAGGAGCCACTTCAAAGTGGCCGCGCGGCGTCGTTAACCCAGCACACGGCTACGGCGGGAGGAAGGATTTAATCACAGCCGGGAGCCAGTCGCACCGAGGGCGGGGCTCAGCCGTCAGCCCGGGTGAGGCTCCGGGAACAGTTGAATACTTCACCGCCAAGTGGAGCCAAATAATTGCAGCACGTGGTGGCATTAATCAAACTATTAACGGCTGGCCCTGACACATTTATCATATTTGCGGGGCGCGTTGTCGTAGATCCTTAGTGGTGGAGCTGCAGCCGCAGTGAGCTTCGGGCAGGCAGACATGCGGGCCCAGACGCACAAATTGCTCGACTTTAATGAACGCCGTTGCCTTTCGGGAAACGCCTTCACGGCCCGATGCCCGGGTTAAAAAGGTCTGATCGGTGAAAAGGCGTCCAGGCTGTTGGGTGTGCGTGAGCGGGCAGGGGGGGCGGCCTGGGCGGGTCGACAAACGAGTGCATTGGAGCCGGCGTGTCCCACGCTGGCACTAGGCAGCGCCTCTCTTGTCTATAGTGGAGCCAGAGAGAGCCTGGCTCTCCTCCCCAGCGTGAGACGGCTCTCGCTGCAGCTCAAAGGGAGGAGACTTTGCTGCTCTTGGTGTTTACCTCTCATCTGTTGCACATCAGGGTGCTCCTTGAGGGGCTTTAAACCCCACCAGGGTAGGGAGAGACCGGGAGAGAGACAGACACACCAGGGGAGGCAGGGAAAGAGACAGACAGACGAAAGACGGCTGCTCCCACACAAACCCAGTTGGCAGTTTAATACTATGCGCTCTGCAGAGTTTCCCCTTGCATGGGTCCCCGGATTGGAGCCGTGTGTGCGCTTACATATTTTAACTGTTTAGGGAACCGTAATATAAAGAAGGAGAGCAATAATGACACACTCGTACAGCACACATAATAAAACATCATTATAAAATGTTGAGACTATCCTACTCTGATCCATGTCGGGGTGCATGGCAGGGCATGACTGAAGGGAACCCTATCCTGGATCAATAAAGTTACAGGAAGTAAAAACTACAGCTGCCATTTAATTAAGTCTGCTTATTTCCAACAACCACATGCATTATTTTTCAATAAACGAGACACCTCTGCCTTTTAGGCAGATATTACACATAAAAAGTTACGAATATCTATTCATAGTTGGAAGAAACCACTCCGGGGGTGTCGCATTTCGGAAAATATTGTACGACAGGGATGTTTTTGTGGCCCAGTCAACCGCCAAAGTACACTGGGACATGGGAAATCCCCTTTGCAAATTTTTCTTGACTCGTCCCATCGATCCAGATTCTTTCCTAATCATCGTTTCCAATCGCCACCCCTGGCAGAGTGGCAGGTTTACAGTGCCAGGACATTCACCTCGCCAGTAGCCCAGAGTTCACCTTAGCAGAGCAGGCACTCTGCTAGGAGGACCAACTAACATGGTGCCAAGGTCGATGGTAGAGCACCCAGTAATAGCACATTCGACGTCTGAGAAAGCACAAACTAAAGAATGTCTAATGAAGCAGTGTTGTAGAAAGCACAATGCATAGGAGCTGACAAGGGCCTCACCTTCAGGAGGACTCTTGTTCTGGTTGTTCCACACCACCAGTAGCTTGGCCAAGCTGGGCACCTTGGAGATCTCTGTGATGACCCGGAAAAGGCTCTCGATGCGGTCGTAGGTCAGCACCACTGCTGTGAAGCCCGGGGAGCGTGGAGGGATGAGTGGCAGGAACAGAGGGCTGTTGACACTGGACCACTTCTACCGAAAACCACAAGAAAAACAGGATGTTCAGCACAGGCAATCGTAGTAGTATCACAGTGGATGCTATTCTAAAACTGTAGTTGTTGAAGTAGAAGATCAAGTAAAACCTTCAAAGACTTGTTATAATGTAGGTTCAATAATTTCCTCGTCAATTATTGAGGCTACAAAATCATCCAGTAGATACCGTTTTTTAACCCAAATGATATTAACCGTTAAACAACAAACAATATTTTGAAATACATTTTTGTCATAGCTTCTAGACGAAACACAGGAAGACGCAAGTCTAGCACCATGAAATCATTCCCTTTATCAGAGCCCATGAAAGTTTTGCCCTCCCCGCCCCCACCCCATGTGTTCCAGGCCAGCGGCTTTGCACCATGTCTGCGTGGGATGGAGAGAGTGCAGATCCGACACTTTAAATCTGTGGCCTTCTTGAAGTGTGCCTATTGCACGTTGCTGCTTTATCCCCAGGTGCCCGCAAACACGAGCCAGTGGTTTGAGTGGCTCCTTCCACTGGCGTCGGTGCAAGTCTGTCAGCGGTGACACCAGCCTCGATGTTATTCTCCACATCAGTGGCTCCTTGCACTAATAAAAACTTGCTTTACTGGAAAGTGGAAATTTCCTTGTGGTCGTTCTGACATTGTCACACGAGCCAAGTAGGGGGGGGGGAATAATTAAACGTACATGGGCGACACATACGTGCCAAAAAAGTGCTTGAGACCACTTAAGTCATTTGTCAGGACTACATAAATGAGATGAAAAGAAGGCCAAGTTTCAAAGTGTCATAGTGGGTCTTAAATTTGTTAAGTGCGCTTGTTACAACTCTTGGTTCAAACACAAAGCAGATTCTATTAAAAAAAAAAAGTTTTTTTTCGCTGATATAGCAAGGCAACAAGATGAAACACAAGATATAGAAGTTTAGCTAAGGCTTATTGTTAAAATACTGCTCGCCATGCCATTCCTTGCTTACCGGGCAAAAAGAGCAACAGAAAAGAATAATGCTCACAAGAGACAAAAAAAAAAAAACCTGTGCTGGGTTTTGCCCATATTTTGCAAAATGTTAGGCAAGTTGCCTGGATTCAAAGTCATTTAAAAAACGTTTGAGCTCCGCTTACTATCTACATTCCAAGCCCAAAAACAAAAGACAGCCTGTCCCCTTGCTCTTGACAGCCCCCTTGAAATGCACTAGCAATCCTGGGAAATGTGTTCTCAATTACCATCCCTGAAACTTCGGGAGAAAAAAAACAACCCAACGCTGCCTGATTTATTTAGTGCTTAGTTCAAGTTCTTCTCACCGTCTGTCCGCTGAATCCATGGAGAAAGCACTTCATCTCTCTTTTGAAAGCCCAAATGGCCAGTGCTCTGAACCCTGCCACAATTAGTCTCCTGTGGCTGCAGCAAACCCAGAGGCCTGGGGGATGCTGATGGACAGCATATTGGGGATGGATGCACGGAGCAAACCTTCTGACAGCGGTGGCCAATATCAATACTAACAGTCGATTAGCTGTTGATTCAGCTAACCTTTAACCCTTTTAAAGGAGGCGGACCCCAGTGGCTAAGCAGTTGTCTGCTTATAATCCTAATTGATCCTGTAAGGAGTCTATGGCACAGGGGTCCTAGGAAATACCTATCATTCCCATTGTGTTTCCAGCAATGGCATTGTTGAAACCATGCAAAACCTTAGGTAGGCGCCTTGGGGTTAGTCAACAACGCTGGAGTCTGGCTGAAGTTGACTTCCAATGGGTAAACAAACACACATTAATTGAACATATGCACAGGCATCATTATGCATGCGCCGCCCCTGCCTCTGTAGGAGGAGCAACCCTCCTCAAACTGATTAACAACTCCTGAGAGATGGGCCCTCAGCCTGGATGTCTGCAGCCTCACACTCCCTCAACCACAGGGATGCTGCACGCACACACACACACACACACACACACACACACACACACACACACACACACACACACACACACACACACACACACACACACACACACACACACACACACACACACACACACACACACACACACACACACACACACAAAGCATGACTCAGACATACAGGAACTTATTTTTTCACCACACTGGAGGCACAATCCTCGCGCAGAACTGCTGACATGAACTGACTGCTGCCTGAAGAGCTGGAGCTGGGCGTTCACCGACCTAGCTCAGCATCGCATGCGTGGCTCCCTGGGAGAGGGGGACCAGCGCCACTCTCACGCTGCTATTCACTGGCACCCAGTTAGCCTGAGCGCAGGGCACAGGGCGACGGGGGGGGGCACTGCGTGTCAAACGCTGCCGTGCGGGGCATCCATACGGTTAAGGCTCTATTTAGAGGGGCGAGATGGAGGACTTGAGTCTCGGAAACGGAACCCTTCACCGTCCACCACAAATTAATATGGAGCTCTCGGAAGTATTCCATACAGCTTGAAAAGATAAATGCTGGGTCTCGTTTTGGAAGAGGCTTCCCGGATAGGTGGCAACGCCACAGAATGTGGCAATGTAGTAGGCCTTGGAATGAAAAAAAAAAAAAAAAAAAAAGGTTTTAAAAAAGGAGGCCAGTGCAGGATAGCCCAGAAGAAACTTAAGGCCTCCCCTTTTTTCAACGTTTCCCAACATCCCTGATATAAGGAAATATGTTAACTTCATAAAGGGCTGCCTTGAATTCTTGTTTTAATATTCAAGGCTTCAAATATTTGACAAAACCAAGGTGTGTAAAACAACCCCACCTTGAAAGGCTGCGTCAGTTTGGGGCAATTTCGTTTCACAAACTCTGTATCGAAAACATCAACCACACCACGAATGCTACACAGCCAGGAAGATGCATCCAGTCAAAAACTTTGAAGCTATTCAAACATCCCAGCTTCAGGGACACTTACCACTACAGGTGGGTTGTTCCACTGTTCGTACGTGTGAGCAGCATACGGATAGATGCGGTCGTTGATGATCTGGAGGGTTGTCATGCCAATGGCCTTCATGGAGCTGAAGTAGGCATCCCAGAACCATCGAGCCTGAGAAAAGAAACAACAGATATAGAGGTGTAACGATACACATATTTGTACCAAACGTCACGGTAGAGGCACCACCCCGTCACTGGGTGGTTACAGAGGTGGACCGCGGTGCGTAAATGTGGCGTATAGCGTTAATATGGCGAATGTAAAGGCTTGTTTTGCGATGCAGAATTTAAAACTTGAAGCCAAGAGTCCCTCCGGACTGTTTAGCAAAAGTATACTACGTATATATACGTACGACTCCGTAACTACGGAGGCCCCTCGAGGATTCGCAGCTGATGGGATGTAGGCGATACGCAATCTCGCTGCCCCATAGATCTTATACCTTGACTACAAACCATGTAAGTAGTGTTGTAAATAAACTTCCAAAGTTTTTCAAATCTTATTTGGTGTTTATTGGTCCTTAATGTGCAAAGTAAACAATTTACGAAGGAAATAAGGTGCAAAGTCAAACCGGAAATGATTTTAGAGGACCAAGCAAAGCCATTGCCGTCTCCGTTGCGTCGACGGATAATTAAAAAATATTGGATACGCACATAAGCTACGGAGAGGGTCTCCGACAGGTCTCCGGCTACGGAGAGAGCACCCTGTGTCTACGTACAGAACTTTAACATGCACACGCATTTGAAAAGGCACAATCCAGGTGTTACTATCACCGTTGCTGTGGAAAAAAAAAAACTAGCTGTGCAAACCCAGCTCACGACACTATTTCAGCAACCCGTGCAAATGAGAAATGCAAATGCCATAACCAAGTTTATTTGTGTTTTCATTGACACTGATCTACGGCCTTTCTTCCCCTTAACTATGAACCGTAGCATCCTGTACCGTACCGTGACTTCAAAACCGAGTTACGTACCGAACCGTGACTTTTGTGTACCGTTACACCCCAGATTACCATGTAAACCAAATCATTAAGGCTAGAGAGAGGAATCTGCACACAAGATTAACAATGGAATGCACACCTAAAGCTCCTGCATGGCATATGGTTGAGTGAACCCTTGATTTGAATGATCATTTATCAGAGTCAACCGTTTAACGTCACCAGAGCCGATGACATCAGCAATATTATTACTTTGTTTTTATTGGACGAATAAAATTCATTACTTTATTATACATTTATTTTATTTGTACAATCCAAAAGGAATAAGGCCTTTTTGCTGTATAATTGAGCACATTGTGAAGGTGACAAATTAATTCAAATCAGCAGAGTTGTCCCTCATCCACGCAGAGACCGCCTGTGTGGTTGTGAGCCTGGCCGTAAAAACATCAACGTGTCATTTGTCAGTGTGAGGCTCCTGTTACAAGCAGGTCCGGTCTCCAGAGAACCGCTCTATTAAAACACTTCAAGGGACAGCGGAGAGCGCAGAGGAGCATCTGAGGGTTAACGAAGCGGCAAACTACTGCATCCCCTGCTAGGAGACGCTGGGAGCCAGACAGGATGAGGACACAGCCTCTCCTGTGGTTCCATGTAAAATGTAGGGATTTAGACCGACCTATAGTCGGTCACCATGTAACGCCGTGCAGACCTGGCTCACAGGCCGCAGCTCGACGGTATCTGGAGCACCTGGACTGGGATGCGCCAGCTATGCATAAGTTTGTTACCAAGCTGTTGGGCAAAGTCTATTCCAAGTCCCTTAGCAACCACTAGTTGGTATCAAACAAGCAGTGAATTCAATTTGGTTGCACCGCCACTTCGTAAGTGCGTGACTGTACATACATTTCAGGTGCTTGACCGTTAGTGTACAAGACAGTAACTTTGTAACAAGTGCCTCCATTTTTTTCCTCTCGTCACAATGCCCCCATATTTTACTGTACTGACTGCTCGGGAAATTGTCAGACGGTCCCCACACCCATTCCCACACAGCTCTGAACTCAATCCCCAAAGCCAACCCTGTCTCAGCTGGTTAGCACACAGTTCTTTCCGAGATTATATCGATTTTTTTTCATCATTCGTTTCTGTGTGATGTGTGTGTATTAGAGTGTGGGTGGAGAGAATTCAAGAGGTCTTTGCAATCCCTTGAGATAGGGGGATCCGGGCGGCTCATAAATCAGCGAGTGATAAAAGTTTGCTTTCCGACTGGGGAGGAGGCACAAAGTCTTTCAGGCAAACCGTTACCCGTTACCCCTAACCCCGCCCCCCCCCCCCACACACCTCCCCTGGCTAGCGCCTGCAGGAATTTTTATGAGGAGGGAAGAGACAGGCCTGTGGGTGCGGAGGAGAACACTGACAGCAGCAGAGGACTTCATTTCATCTACCCAAGACAGTCAACAGTTCTTTCTTGTGACAAATTGGGGAGATGCATTAAGTTTCATCGATTCCATCTTTCAAAAAGGTGTGCCCAAATAAATGGACGATTTGAACGGATGGACGAATCAAAATACTAGATGACAGATGAATGCAGGGAGTGTTCAGCGTGGCAATTTCTGTACATTTGTCGATGTGAATTCCACATGTGAATTTTCGAGTACTGTGGTTGGATTTTTGCGGTCAGCTCTCTCAGTCTGTACCCGCAGTAGTAGATCAGAGCAACCTGCCAACCGCGCAATGACAAAACTCCAATATGGCAACTTGTCATTAAATGGGGCAAAACCTGTTGACGCGGGCATGACTGATGTGATAAAAGGCTTGCATGTATTGCACAGCAGGAGTCTGACCCATACAAGACTCACGGGACCCAGGGGTAAGCACAGGGCCTCAGCGGCCTCCTTTAAACCCTGTGAACAAACATCCAGTTTTAGCACTTACCCGTTGCAATGTATGACAAAGTAATCAACGTCAAAACATCAACTCGAGCTTGAAAACGACATGCTCAAATTCAAGCTGCCGTTCACAGCCTGTGGGGTCATCTTTGTTGTGCCCAATGACTTCTTGAGTTGTGCGGTCAGTTTAACAAGCATGATGGATCAAATTAAGACGTGATCAATGTCACCATGTCCCCATTTAGTTGGGAACATTTAGCGGTTGTCTATAAACGTTGATCAGAGGCCACTTCAAGAAAGGTCTTAGCACAGTGACCTTCAGACGCACATGAAGATTGTAAAGTGTACCAAGAATCATACTGCTCTGATGTTCCAAAGTGCCTCTTTTGTGGATCTTTTGCCCCCGAGTTCTTCAATTGCTCATCAGAGGTCAGAAAGGTCCGAGTTTAGATAATATTGGAATGCAAAACAAATTCCCTCAAGGCATTATTAGAATGACATTCATCTCCTCAAACCGATCATTGGAGGGGTTGCCTGTCTCCCACTCGGGAGAAGACTTATTGATTTGCAAAAAGTGAATGGCTATCACTCCTTTCAGAGAAGCCCTAAGTGTCTATCTTTATACAAAGCACAAAGTCATCCACTGTGGAAAAGTGGAAAGGGCCTCGGGACAAAGCACCGGCTGTTGAACCCTCTTTTGGTCAGTCAATGTAAATAACACATGAAATACATTTGGGGAAACAACAATAACAATGTTCGGAAACTAGGAATGATTCCCTGCTGGAACTAAATAAATACCAGTCCATTTTGACTGGTTCTCACTGAGCTGTACACTCCCAATAGTTACAAAGAAATTAAACAAATTACCTTTAAAACCAGGGAACGTCGAGATGCCATTCTTGGATAACATATCTCATCAACCTTATCCCCTCACTCATCCTTTTGGGTAAAAATGATAAATATTATACCCAATAATATGGTTTAAGCAGTGTTGTGCACTCCTGAATCCAGATGTGCGCAGGCATAGGCAGACAAAGTGGCTCTTCAAGTCATTCCATACATTCACAATGAAACAAACCTCTGACTAAATGTGCCCTCCTCTCCCACTTCATCCTGCCAGCTGGTACCCTCTAAAAGTACAGGTCCCAAAGGAGGCCCACATAGATCAAGTCCACACAGAATGACCACTTCAGGGGCCCACAACAACCGCACACTCATAGTTCAGCCAGGTACCTTTCCTTTTAGCTAAATATATGCAAAATGTATGTCATCCTACATAAAATAGTTCTTCCTTCAAGGGCAAATAGAATGCACAAACTAGAAGCGGTGGATGTCCAATGTGACCGGAGGTTGGGCGCAATGTAAATTCAAATAAATGATTACGAATCATTCAAAAGTGAAAGATGACACACTGCCCAATTTGTAATCACTGTTGGGAGTATATGTGCGCTGTTTCCCTCCACAGCCAAAACTAAAGTTTTTGCTTTGAAGGAAACTTTAAGCTTTTAATGCATCCTCAGTCCTTAAATCCACCAAAAAGGCTGCAGGAATGCAATGTCAGGAAAAATAAAAATGGCCAACCATCAAATATTGCTTCATAGTAAACCTCCTTAGAGCAGGGACTTGAGTTTTGTGTCGTGTTGAGTTTCTCAACACGCATGTTCTCAATATGACAAATCCTGCTTTAAAACAATTATAAACATATTCATGTCTTTAATTTTCAAATAACGGACCATCTACAACGAAGCAACGCTTCATTCGCAACCTAAAGCAGAGTGCTACAACAATCAAAGAAGGAATTTGTTTGAGAAATCCCCAAAAATATAAAGTTCCATGCCACCGAGCTGCATGATAGAAGTTGTTGGTGCTGCAGGCATGGGCAGAGATAACTCAAAACATATGCCAAATACAAAACATGTTAGGTTCAGAGCAGTTGGTATTCTTTATAAATGGCATCCATTTATCCTAGTTCCTGAACTGTGTTGACTCAGATCTTTGGATCATTTTGTTAATTCTGAATTGTGACAATATGTCTTTGGCTAAATTGGCACACCAACATCCTTGAACAGTTTCTTGTAGGCAATTTTCTTGCAATGCAGTTTTTAGATGACTTACGTATACTATTTAATAATACCTTTGTTACATACAAATTGATTGATTTCACAGTATACTGAAAAACGACTTGCCAGTTAAAGACTAAATGCAGTGTTTGAAAAGGGAATTTATGCAAGACAGGTTTTTCCCTCATCAATGGCACATCCATCTACCTCTAAAAGTTGCGGTAACACATTTCTAAGTAGAAAACCATGCACGTGCCAGCTTCATACTCGGAAGATAAGAGTTAACACCAGTGGGAGCAGTTGATGGACACATCAGCTTCATGCTGCAAATGTAGCCGTAAGCATACAGTCTCCCCAAGGAGGTCTTGGAGCCCTGTCTGGAGTAATCTCACCCCAAGATCGCCTAATAGCCGTGGGCTTACGATGTGTGTTTGGCCAGCATAATTGGTAAATGGACCAGCGTTGATACAAGGCAAATGAGAAACAGCTTGAACCGATACACTTCTCTCATATGAGGGATTTCACTGCTGTTTAAAGTGGCTCAATGTTACTGTTCAATAGAAGGAGATAGTGAGAATTCTTTTTTGAAAAACCAAAAGTGACTGAGTGGTGGACGTCCAAATAGGCGTCGAATCTAGATGAACAAATATGTAGAGGAAATTTAGGTTCTCAAATAAGGAAAGTGGGTTTTCCCTCAAATGACCTGTCTAGATTGGCCATCTACAATAGTATTATACCTTCTAAAGCTTTGTGAAAAGCAAGCGTGATGACGATAGACTTTCAGAGCAAAATGCGTTTTATGCGTTTTCTTAGGTTTGAGTTGTACCTGTCTCTGCATCTCTTCCACCTGTCTGTGAGGAATGCTCTTCAGAATGGTGTACATTTCAGGCAACTTCTCTTCTGGAATAACCACTGATGCCCTATTGGAGGAAAATTTCAAAACAGACAAATTGTAGCGCAGTGCAAAATAACCATACAAGCAACAGATCAAGGAAATCCACTGTTGAGCGTCAGATGTTTTGGGTTGGGAGGAGAAAATACCTCTTCCAGTCCAGGACCTCTGAGAAGGGCAGGATGTAGGAGTCAGCCAGGACGACGGGAACACAGCCAGCCTGCAGGACGTCACTGAGGGTCGCTTGGCCGAGCCTAGCCCCGCGCAGAACCACACAGAACGAAGACTCCTTCAAAAAGAGGAGAAGGACAGGTCATTCAACAGAGACGAAACGAGGCCATCTTCACAAAGCGGAAGACAGTTCCTTCAAGAGGGACAGAACGACGCCTCCTTCACAGATAGGACAGTTCCTTCAAGGGACAGATTTGGGACCCCCCTGTATTTTGTACGATAAACCGTGCTTTATAAGGAGGGTTTCACATGGTGTCACATGCATTAAAAAGCAGTCTTTATGGATGCTTTTTTTTTTTAGAGCAACAAGTTGTCATTATGCTTGATTTTAAGAAGCACAATAACTGGTAGAACAGTTATTCTAGAACTTCTGGAGAAGAAGTAACCAAGCAGTGTGGGCGCACCTGGAGGACCTGCGGGTAGTCGTACACCTGGCTCTTGTAGCAGCGCTTGCGTACGGAGGCAGCCCCCTGGGAGAGGTTGCTGCACTTGTCCAGCAGCAGCAGCGCCTCGCCGTTCTCCTCCTTCAGGCGCTCCAGCTCCCCGCGGTACTCCCTGTGGATGGCGGTCTGGGAGGACAGGATGAAGTAGCGCCGCGGCCTGGGCGGGGGCGGGGGGGGCAAAGCGGGGACAAGGGCAGACCAAACCTTGGGTCAGTGTCATTCAGTTAAAAGACATGACATTTGGTTTGCTTGGTAGGTCTTGATTAGCCTATATAGCAATTAGAACCATGACGATCAAGCCTTTGCGGAATAATCCATGAGGATAACCAGACCAAAAAAGAAGTCTAACTGATGGTATCTAGTGAAAAGCCCGGATCGCAAAAGTCAAATATAAACCAGCCATTATATTTGATGTCTTTGGATACATTATATGTAATTGTTGAGTTGGTGTCTTTGTGACCCCTTTAACATGTTATTGTGTGTGTGTAGAGTGTGTGTGTGTGGCGTGCGGTGCGTGTTGTGTGTGGTGGTGTGTGTGTGTGTGTGTGTGTGTGCGCTGCGTGTGTGTGTGTGTGTGTGTGTGTATGTGTATGTGTATGTGTGTGTGTGTGTGTGTGTTCACCCCGGCTGTCGTTCAGGCAGCTCCACATCTGCAGACAGGGGGCTGTACACGGGGATGCTGACATCATAGCCTTGTCTGTAGGTCCATGTGGAGAATCCCCCACCGGCTAGCAGTGCTCTGAAACACAAACAAACACGGCTTGCATGCACTTCCACATCATGTTTATATACTATACACATTTAGCTCATGTTTATGTATATAGCTGAATTACACGTTATTAATACAACAAAAAAACGACGAAAAAGCAAAGTAATACATTAGGGCACTATACTATTGTGTACACAAGACTCTTGAGTAATATTGATGGTGAAAGTGTTGTCCTGTCCTCAGCCTATTCATGGTTTCACACCGATATATATCATTAGAGATCCATTTTCCCACACCAAGCAAGCGACTATGTGAGTCAAATGTTGTACAGGTCAACAAGCACATTTTGGAATCCATCCCACCTGGACCTAGTGCATAGATGGTCAGACACACACTTCATGTCACACACCTGGTTCCGATAAGGCTTGGCAGAAAACAGAGCACAGCTGCTTGAGCCAAGGAAATTCCCTATAGCTCCCATCTAAGTGCTTATCATCTGGGGTGTTTGTCAAAGCCAACTTTTCCACTCCAAATGACCAGCCATGCAAATACATCCTGGCCGACGATACTGCACACAGCGAGACAATGATACAAAAACATCCATAATGATTTTATGAAACATTACATATGTAGCTGGGATGTATAAATGCACTCATATATTGTGATACATGCACTCCTAAAACAGCAATAAATTTATAATTCTAGAATTTGCTATTTTATTGAAAAATCTTAGTGGAGCTCAAATTTGAAAGAGTTACAAGCGGCTCGATGTAACGTTTTTTTTGTTACACATTTCACTATTGATTACATTTTTTATATAAAATTGATTAATGAATTTTGTAGATTCTTGAGACAATATGAGAAATAATGCAGTTCAAGAATCTTTTTCGTAATAATATCGATCATCTTTCAATAATATTTAAAATGATTTAAGAAACACATACTCAACCTATGGCATTGTGTGTTTTCTTTATCAACATCTGCAAATCGTGTGAGGCAACTTAATGGTTTGCCTCCATCTAGTGTTTTAAATAGAAACTGCAGCGCTTGTCTAAAATCCCAGCTGTTTTTTGTTGTAGATGTATACCGCGAGCCTATCAAGCACGCTTTCATCAAGTTACTAAAGATCCATGACTTCAGGTGGGCTTCAGGAGTCACCTGTCTCTGGGCACATCCAAGGCTGTGTTGTAGTCTGGAGGCCCTCCGGGTAACATGTTGAAGAGCAGGTGATTCATTCCCCTGTCCCATCTAACAAACACATAATAACACACAAAGAATTTGAATTTTAACTACAATTGTCCACACATATTTCCAGGACTTTTACTCTGCAGGCGAAAAAAAAAACACAAGATCCATTACGATGATATTCTGACATTCATGGAAAGGTTTTGATTGGTTTACCTCGGCAGAATTGCCAAGGCCTGGGCAGTCTCTCTGATGCGCAGGGAGTTCTGGTTCAGCACATCGATAGACGGCACAAAGAGGCAGGCTCTGGTCACGTCGTCAGTGTAAAAGTCACTGTCAGAGATGGCACTGAGCAGGTCGTTGTACTCCCTGGATAGACCTGTGCTGCTGATGGGCACACCTACCTCATCCACTAACCTCTGGAGTGGGTAGATGTACACCTTCGGGACAAACATGTCAACAATACATCTATGAATAGGATGACACCAAAGGTAAGACACTAGGCATAAGGCCTTTATCACAGTGGTGTAGGTGGAGAAATAGCGACAAAGGCAGAAATGTTTAAACAATAAGGGGTTCCTGATCGCTTGAGCCTAAAAAGTCATGCCCGGACAGTAACACTTTCTTAAAGTCACCGTTCCGAATCGGGACGGCACTAGAAATGGGATATATGATGAATGCCATTGTTATTTTAGGCTTTTTAATTTTTTTTAATAACTGATGACACATGAAAAGTCACTACGTTATTTATCCTCTACATTTATAACTACAACTTTGAGTGAAAGAAGGTAAAAATGTATTAAGGCCAATGGACTGGGCAAATGTTAACGTTGAACCCAAGCAGTTTTAGCTCAAGTATTACAAGGATTATGGGCAGGCCAGTGACCTTAGTTAATGTCAAGAGATAAATCTGTGTTCGCCCATACTACTACTACTACTACTACTACTACTACTACTACTACTACTACTACTTCTACTACTACTACTACACTAATGTGATAAAGCCCTTATAGGCGTTTTATCACAGTGGTGTAATAGGACACATTACATTACACCCCAAAGTGCTATAGGCAAACACAAAGTGCTATAGGCATTTACACAGGGAATAATTACCTTGATTCGGTTCTTAGGGTTGTAGCCACATCTGTAAACATCAAAACAAGTATGCATACGACAACTGAGGTCCCCCCTTTCGGGTATTGGACTAGACACGGGGAGGCGCACCAGAGGTGCATCGTGGACACTGCGTTTGTCCAAGGTCCAGTCGGCCGTAGACTCAATGGAGTGCGGCCAAAACTGGAACATCCCTGTGGCGATGAGTCCCAGCAGGACCACAGAGAACAGGGTAATGTAGTATATGCGGTGCTTGGTCTTCATCCGTGGGATGAGAGCCGGACCCCGCGAGCTGTACTTTCCAGAGGCACACATCCCTCACTCGGATAAATCCCAGACAACTATACATAGCAAACAAACAAAACGGTTAGTTGTACGTACATGTAGTCTATTGAATTGGCCACTATATGTATAACACATCAACACCCACACCTACAGACAGACACAAATATACCCACACTTCAATTGTGTACAGCTGATTGATATGCGACTCATCCAACAATGCGACTACAAAGGTAGGAAGTTATCAGCCAATCCGCGAGTCCGGTGTAGGCTAAAAGCTATGGGTACGAGTACTAGTAATACAACTGCGAATACATCATTTCCTCCAAAAAAGTTTTTGAATTGGCAAAACAGTGATATGCTATTGTGATCGATTGCCTTCCTAGCTTGCTAAACAGCTGTTCTGGTTAGTGTTTTTTGGGGGACCGTTTAACATTAAAGCAAGGACTGTTATCAAAATACGTTTTCACATACCTTCCACGTTTGACAGGATAACTGTCGAAATGTCGGTGTCAATTCATAGCAATTTCATGAACAGAAAAAAAATCATTGCAAGGATTATGAAGATTGCTAACGGTGTTTCTCAGCGGAAGTCCCACTCTTCTTCGCACTGCACGCATAATGTGAATCTGCTAGAGAGAATAACACGAAGACCCCTGGCGGACAACAGGAACGTGACAAGCTCCATGGTAGCCTGCCTACATCACATTCAAAAACATACTCTTTAAAACAAGCCTTTTTTTGCTGCCTTACTATGGATTAGGACCACACCCTCAAGCTTTTTGAGAACTTTTTCCTTCATTTCAATAATATGCTATACTTCAACCATGACATTTTCCCAGCTGAGGAGGAAGGATGAACTATACCTCTATGGTTTGTCATGAAGGAAACAAGTTCAAGAATCAAAGGACTAAGCATTAAGCCATGTTATATTCAGTTTGTAGGTTATCTTGAAGCACTTCTTAAATGAGTGCAAAGTGTAGGCAAAAATTGAATGGATGCAACTAATGGTATTGACACATAACAAGAGGTTGACATCTTAAATAATCTGGTTGTGTAAATTCTAAAATGAAAAAATAATAAAAACATAAAAGTAACTATGAAAGCAAAAATGTTCAATGAACAAACATGACGATCGTAGAGACAGATGAGTCTTGGTAGTTGGTTTTGCTTTATTCCGTTACAGGCAGGGCAGTGAAAGGGAAGGATTAGAAACATTCTGATTCTGGGGTAGGAAGGGATTAGATACATTCTGATTCTGGGGTAGGGAGGGAAGGGAAAGATTAGAAACATTCTGATTCTAGGGAAGGAGGGGAGGGAAGCAAACCAAGTAAACATGGACAAGACAGAGTTGAATTATTCTGAATACTTTAAATACAGACCAATTTCCTAATCTATTAAATTCTGCCAATAGTTTGATCTGTTACAGTTCTGTCTAAATATATTCTTTTTTCTATAAACTTTATATGTCAGTATTGATATAGATTATAATATATCTCTTCCTCTTAATACAGTGATTTCCTAGATTATTATATTTGGAATTTCTTTTTTTAAGTAGAGATCTGCATAAATAATTACACAAAAACAGACAGTGCTGTGCATGTCTTTGTGAGGATGTACTATACAGTAGGGTTTTCTTTCAGTAATGCTTGGCTTGTGACTCCAGAAAGCAAAGCTATTGTACAAAAGTGACATCTTGTGATTACTGGAGCTGACACAATGAATACATTTGGTGTCGGTAAACTGGTAAGAACATGGCTGCTTCGTCTTCCCACATACAATCCAGTTCCTAACAGTGCAACTACCTGATACTGCTTTGGTGGTGTGTGTATAACTGAATATAACATAGCTCACTGTGAGGTGGCTTTAATTATAGAGCATTGTCACCACCTTGACTTGAAAAAACAAATAATAATATGGCCATGCATTGACACGTCTCATACTTTTCAATTGGAACCGAACAAAATAAAATCCACATTGATCGTTTTTTATTCCTGTGTAAATCGTACAAAAGAAAATCCCCATAACTCCCTGAAATAACACTTACAGAAGATAAATCCAACCTGTTTCAAAAAAGTAATATAAGTATAATATTCCATCTAACAGCAATAAAGATGATGACATTCATGATAATAAATAATGCAAACTGCGAACCAATCATTTAAATGATATGGAAGATCGTATGCCATAGAGCAGACCAATATGTATTCTCCGGTCAGACACCCAAGGTTGCTTGTGTTGAACCACTTTTAAAGGGAAGTAAATGCGTCAAGAGCTAGCACCTTGACAAGAAATAACACTCTACACAACCTCCACCACTACACTACATCTCCCAGGATGCTTCACTCACAGGTAACTGCCTGGTGATACCAGCCTCTTAGTAAATCTCTCATTCAGTTTTATGTTTCAGACAGGCAGTCATTCACCAATAGCGCCTTGACTTTGACCTGATAGGTAGAACCGACTTGAGTGAGTTCACCTGCTTCTCTGATCACCAGTGGGACCCATCAAAACACACTTAAAAAAAAATACAACTGCATCAAAAAACAACAACAGTGTGGTAGTTAAGATTCTTGTCAGTTAGATGTTGAGAACTGGAGGTACAGGATGGGTTTCCAGTCTCTGGATTTGGAGCCATGGCAGTGATACAAGGTCAGGATATCCTTTTCTAGGGGGCGGCTACATCACACGATGGGCACGAGAAAAACCAACAGACCGGTGAAGAGGCAGATGACGTGTGGTGTAAATCCTCCTCTCCTGTGGGCTCAGCTTGAATGCCGTCTACCTAACTTGAACAATATTCACATTCATACATAATATCACATCTCATAAATACATTTGGCAATACATTGCATTATTTTTTGGCAAAGGGGCAAATAAAGCATTTGGAGATGTGCGAGATGATCCAAATGTGAATTGTTAAGTGGCTTAGTAACACTTTCAAAAAGAACATCATGCACCACAAATGGCAAAACTAAAAGAATCAAAAGATCTGAATAACATCTTTCAATATCTCATCTATCAATATTTTAAGACACATGAATTTTCATCAATAAAGAACACTTCTATTCGTCCCACCCGACGATTCCCGGTAAACCTGAGGCATATTTTCTATCATCCTCCCTTTGTTTGATCATCATTTTCTCTTGCGTTTCACATTCTTGATTAAAATAAAAAGTAAGGCCTGGATGTAGGGCCAGGTGGCTTAGGGTCCAGAAAAGTACACGGTATATAAACTACAACAGTGTGCCTATTCTAACCTTTTCTACAGTGTCTGGTTGTTGATGTTGTTGTCATTGTTTAAATGGTTTAAATCCCTGCACAGTTGTCAATTCAATTGAGTTATGTCTTGTCATTGAATGAATATCATGCTTATGTAATGCTCACTTGATGGAGTGAGATAGTATTGTATTGGAATGGCAATGAAAAGCTACAATAATTTACCCAAAAAGCAGCACTGTTCTCTGGCATGCAGAATGTAATTTTGTTCTTTACAGTTGTTGCAAAAGTGTGAAAAATGCTCCAACATAGCATTCATAAAAGACATCAGAAAAAGATGAAGAGTTTATAGATCAGTCGATATTGGTACTGTTGTCGTGTCTCTGATACATGACTTGTATGACAGACTGCATTCCATTGCATGCATGTTCTGTGATATGCTTTTTGAATATCGGATGGATGCTCTCATATAAAGTTAGGGCAGGAGTTTAGGCGGTTCCTCACACCATGGATGATACAGTATTCTCTTCAGGGTAGTGGCCGGGAGGGGATGTTCGTAGAGAGTGTGTGGCCCCCTCACCGGGGGACAGGTCATTGAGCTCCCCGGACGAAGAGAGGGGGAAGGAAGGGGACAGGGAGATGCCAGAGGAAGGATCCGTGGATCCAGCAAAAGTGCGAGGGGGCTTGGGAACCAAGTTGGGCTCCACTATGGCTCTGGCCAGAACCGCTTATCGTCCATAGACTGTCCTTCACCCAGACCTTCCTCTTGCTCCAGGTAGGAGCCGCGGCCCGACTCGGACTCCCCGTCGGACAGCTCCAGTGGCGGGGAGCTGCTGCCATCCAGCCTGAACAGCGAGTCCAGATACTGGGCAAACTCCAGCACCGCCTGGCTCGGGTTTCCGTTGGACAGTTGCGTATCGGGGGTGGAGGAGGCCGCCGCCAGCTCTGCTTCCACACCCGACTGGCCATTCTCTGTGGCCCAGTCCTCCCCGTCTGAGGAGTCTGCGGGCCTGCAGCCATCCTGAGGACTCGGCTGATGGGGGGGAGTGCTTCTGGGACTGTAGACGGCGGGCATCACGGCGCAGCCGTCCTCCCGAAGGCCGCCGCCAAACCCAGCATTGAGAGGAGGAGGAGAGGAGGAGGAGGAGAAGCCTGAGTCGCGCCCTGACCCCGCAGAGCTAGGCAGTGGTTCCCGCCGTAGTGCGCCGTGCCGGGGGAGAGACGCATGCCGTACTCGGGGCTGGCTACGGAATCCAAGGAGGCGAAGTAGGGTCCCGACTCGCCCAGGTGCTCCGGAGTGCCCGGGCACAGGCAGTCGGCCCCCAGCAGCTCGGTGCGCGAGCTGAGGGAGGGGTTCTCCTCGGGGATGGGGGCATCCAGGGGGAAGGGGAGGCAACCCAGCATGGGAGAGCCCCGCAGTGCAGCCGAGGAGCGCCGGGAGTCCAGGCTGTACACGGACTCAGGCGTCCGACAGGCTCTCCATGACGGCCAGCGGGGCTTTGCCCCCCCGGAGCTCCACGGTGAGGCGCTCGCGCGGCCCCCCGCAGCGCAACGGGCGCCGGGGGGGGAGGGCACTCAGAAAAGCCCTCAAGAGAGAGCTCGGAGTGGGCACATGAGCTAGAGGGGGAGAGAACAGGATGGAGGAAGGGGGGGGGTGAGGGGGAGAGAGGGAGAGGGAGAGAGATGGGGAACAGGGGAGGCCGAGGGATGAAGGGAGATTTAAAACACACAAGAAGTGGGAATCAGGAGGGAAATGTGAAGCACTAGGAACCGGACATCAAGAGGAATTGCGAGGATATAATACCAACTTGTGAATACAACACAAAAAAGGTTAATAGCCCTAAAGGGACAACGTGAGGGAGAAAACAAGGTAAACAGAGGGAAAGAGGGGTTCTAATGCTGATTACAGAGAACCGTCCAGAGGTGATAGCATTGACTATAATTATACTATACGGTCTAGATTTGGCAGGGCTGAACCAAGGTGGTCTGGAAGGGTATTGGATATGACGATACTTTACAAGAGTTCTATATTGGGACAGCGTGCGTTACATCGTGCGTTGGCGTGCGTGCATGCAAGGAAAGTACATAGATAGAGAAAGGTTAATGTTCTGGTTAATTTGCTTACCGTGACAACTCTTTTAGGCTTTAAAAAGAATGAAACATCCAAATGTAAACAGATTGTGACAAATGAAAACCCAAGATAGAATCACATTCCTTCAAGTGTAAGGGAATATTGAGAGAGTGAGTATTTAAAAAAATAAATAGGCCATATCCCTGAGCGATGCAAAATCGACATTTATACATAGGATTACGTCACATTTGAGTGCTAAGCGGTGTTATCTTTGTGGGTTAAATGATAAGAGTGCTGTGCATCCGGACAGACCACGTACTAACCGAACACTGCTGTTCCGCCGGTGCTGGCCGGTCCGGCGTGGGTTGGTGTGAAGTTGTCGAGGCACCCATGAAGATGGTCTCTGCGTTTAAGTCCACTTCCGTGGGGCTGACCATGATTTTGGCTGCAGACAGCAAAGCAGTCTTTCCTTTGTTGTAATTCTCCAGCACCTGTTCACACAAACACACGCACACACGGGGGGGGGGTAACCAACAGGGGCCATCAACTTGTCAGCAATAGCAGTTTGAATATTAAACTTGCTGAGCATGATGCCTATGAGTTATAGTTGTTTTATTAGTCGATATAACCCAATGCTGAAGACCAGTTACGCGTGTAACTGGTACACTTCTATGACTTCAGTTCACTGCCTCTGGTGCAGTCCCTTCAAAAGGGATCAACAGAACAACATTTGGTTATTTAAATAATGGAAGTGTTGCAAACAGATGTCATGCAATCAGAAGAACGTAGATGAATTAATTGGTACATTGTTTGTCATTCATATTTAGCAATTGATAGATCTTCAAAGGAATTAAAAGACTACCAACTAGGCGATGACCATGACACTCATTCGTTTACATCATACCGTTACTGTTAGGGTTGAGGTTAATGCATGATGAATCACTACACACGGTGCTATTCAGCCGATAGCTGCTTTGCGTGATAAGTCTCAGTCAAGTTTATCGAAATGTGATGACATGATGGATGTGCTCATGGATTTAGTACGGTGCGATCTCCAACTAAAATATATAGATATAGTATGTTCTGTTATGGTTATGATAGCCAGCACATAGACACAGAGTTAGATACATGTGGTTATTTTTAATGAGTGGGAAACAAATGTAAACACAGAATGGGATGGGTAAACATGACAAGACACGTAAACAGACAAAAAGTAAAATGCAACAATTGAACATGACATAATGGCACAATGGCAACATGCGCGTCATATTAATGGCATCATGGAAATGTATATATTTATATATAAATATATATGTATGTTAACACCTATAGATAGCGATAGGCATAATAAAGTTAATATGGCTTTCAACAGGTATGCTTCTATTCCTAAGTAGAAGGTATACGCGGATGAGATGATGGTAACATTGTGTAACAAGGTCAGCAAACACATTAAAAACCTGTTGGCACTAGGAGCAACATTAGATCCTACTGCCTAGGCCGTCAGTGACCGACAGCACCAAATACTTTGAAGATCTAATTCATCCCCATCCAAAATAAAAAAGGAACATTAAAATGAAATACATAACCCCACACGAATCAGCTCATAGAAAACTTGGAAGCACATGGCGATAAAACGTACGGCTTTGCTTCTCAATAACATCCCAAGATAGAACCCAGCACATATTGTACATAAAATAATATCCATACATAACTTATTTCACAAATAAAATTCCCAACATGGCGTTGTTTAGATCAAACAACTCAAATAAGGCTTGTGTGCATTATTGCTTGGCTAATGTCACAAACGCGAAATGAGCAAAGCTAAAGCCACGTGTGACCACTCTGCACCTGAGGATTAAGGCACTGCACGGAGGAACAATGGCACTCTGTAACATCTCAGGGCAACAATGAGCTTTGAACAAGCAGGAAAATAGAATTAGGCAATGACAGAGTGATGTAAACCCCCCCCCCCTAAGGGAAGCACGTCGAGGTGGGCACAGGCTGTTGCTGGTACGGATTCCAGAGCCCATTGGGACAGTTGGTAAGAGCTTTTTTTAGGGAGTGATAAAGGAAATTCCTGTGCCGTCAAAAAGGCCGGTTTAATCACGGCCATTAACAGGAACATAGTGCATAATCAAATCGAGGATTCCACCTCTATACACCTGGGATACCTAGGTGTGTCCGTCTGTGGCGTGTGTGAACGCTGCTGGCTTTGGGGCGTTCCTAAAGAAGTGTTTAATGGGCTGTGTGAGAGTGACAGGTCGTTGGACGAGTCTGTCTCGCTGACGGCAGAGCTGGTGTTATGGGTCGAAAGGGGAGAGACGGTGACGGTTAAAGGAGGAGCGTCGGACCCCGAGAGAGGGGGATCGCTCGCCGCATTTTTTTCTGTTTGAGGGGCAGTGTTGTCGAGACGGAGGTCAGAGTTCAACTCTGGGAGCACGATGTGTGCGCTGCTCGGTTGTTTGACCTCCCCTTCCAATGGTTCAGAGTCTGCCCCCTCAGGCGGGGCAGGGCAATGCGTCTCCAGTACCTGTAGGAATATTGGATTCATCAAACAACAACCTTGGCACAATCACATGAACACACACACACCCTAATTAGAGACATGTTGAACAGGAACATTTCATATGCGGGACACACACACACAAACACACGCAACCACACCCACACACGCAACCACACACACACACACCACACACACACGCACACACACACACACACACACACACACACACACACACACACACACACACACACACACACACACACACACACACACACACACACACACACACACACACACACACACACACACACACACACACACACACACACACACACACACACACACACACAGATCTATGGGAGGATGACACACCAGACTCAACACTGCAGCGTTCACACTTGAATAAGAATCACCTCTGTGCAACCTCAAGTGCAAATTCCATCGCATGCCAACACACACACACAACAAATCAATACAGCGCCTTATCTGGAGAGATGCTCTGCCAGTGACTCATATTTGCAGGGAACCAAGAAAGCATAAAGAAGGTCAGCAGTACGGATCAGCCTCCATGCCTCACTACTGGAGCAGTTAGAAAAGAATGGGGGAATGGTTAGGAGTTCAAACAAAACCTTATACCGGCGTTTACTCATAAACAACCAATGCAGTCTCCAGAATGGCGTCTCCCCTCATACCAATTAGTACTGACAGAGGAGAAGGACCACAGAATGGTTTAATACACACGTGTCTCCCTGTGAGCTTAATGGCCGTTTCTTTCCATTGTCTGAATAATAAATCTAATCTAAAATGTGACATGACAAGCTCTTACCCATCTTAAAATGCTCCAATGTATTATTGTTCTACATAATTCAACCAAAAGTAAAACCACAGAACAAGTCAATGAGCAATAAGGTCACAGGTTTACAAATGAGAGTTCACAGAAAAAGGTGTATTGGTGCAGAGAACGGTCATGGAAGGTCAAGGTTACCCCAAGTAGAACATGGCGTCGACAAAGAACGGAATTTGCTTTCCGAGGATAACCACCCCACACCGTACTGGGAACCAGTGTGACCAGAAGCAGACTCGCTGACACAAAAACAGAAAGATGTTACACCGAAGAGGATATTTCCTGTCCCACACGTGGCAACACCCCCCCAACATAACCAACAGTGAACGGCGCGGGAAAAGCCTCCAGCTTCTTCCGATCTAATGGAGAATGGTCTCCATGGTAACGGGCGAGTTGGCGTCAGGAATGTATCGACTTGAATGAGTTGTTCTTCAGAGCAAAACAGAGCGGTCGGTTCACCTTCTCGCAGTTTAAAGAAGGAATGAAAGGAGGAGGAGGAGGAGGAGGAGGAGGAGGAGGAGGAGGAGGAGGAGGAGGAGGAGGAGGAGGAGGAGGAGGAGGAGGAGGAGGAGGAGGAGGAGGAGGACTGTCCTACCTTGTTTAGGCCCTCCATCACCATGTGAGGCATGTGTTCGTTAAGCATGGCCGGGGAGATGATGACCTCATCGAAGGCCTTGTTGTTCCCCCACAGGGCTGAGTAGGTGGGCTCCTCCTGGCCAAAGCTAGCGGGATAAGGAAGGAAGGAAAGAAATGTGGTAGCATGAAATGGGTATGACATTTAATTATCACTGTTTATGCGTTCAACAGCACTTTTTATGTGTTCTAGTTATTTAATAGTGGCCCTGTAAACAAAATGCAAACCATGGCCGCGTTCTAGTGGATCTGGCTCAAAGTAGAATCTTCCCACTAAAGTCCACACACATAAAACATATAGCCCCCCCCTTCCCGTCCCGTCCCGTCCCGCGGTCTCACCAGCTTTCTGGAGGGTGGTTGTGCACCACGTGGATGATCCTACCCGGAGGGTAGAGAGGCGTGGAGGCCGACAGGGCGATGCTGAGGTCACTGGGGTGGAGCCAGAGGCGGCTATTTGGGGGGGCAGCAGGTTGGACTTGGACCACATCCTCCTCTACAGGAAGCTCAGACTTAGGAATGCATTTGGTGCCGCCTGCGATTATCCTCCACTGAAAAGAGACACATAGACGCCATTGAAAGGGGGGCATCTGGCTGAATGATTCATGTCCTGTGTCTCAGTGTGCTTCGTTTTTCATAAATACATGCACACATATATTTACATGCATATATTCACACACACACACACACACACACACACACACACACACACACACACACACACACACACAACACACACACACACACACACACACACACACACGCAAACACACACAGTATCGTATTCACGAGCTGACCTAGAAAGACCTAGAAATGACGCAGTATTCTATTGCATAATAATACAGCATTCCATAAACCCGTGCACACCTCCAGCCGTGCTGTAGTAAGCTTTATCTTGCGATTCACATGTGATTTAAAGACAAGTACCACTGTATCTGGGCCGAATGGGGTACTTGGTTATGACAAGGGGAGCGTAATACATCCTCCACTCATCTGGGATCCGGTAGTCCAACTATGCTAAAGATCAGGCAGAACTTGTATGGAGAGACGGCACAGAGCCCAGAGTGGAACACAAACGCAGGCGGGCTGACGCCTCGTTCTCTGTTTTGTTACAGAGGTATTCTACTGAAGGATAAACAACATTTCTACACAGTTTCTACACAGTGTTGATTTGAAGCATTTTAGAAACCCTTTATATAAGCTGGTGTTTTAGCTTGCCTTCCCACCTGAAAACGTTTAGTAGTGCTTGCGAATTTTGCGTTTGTGTGTACATATCTCCGACGCCAGCGCGATTGGTTCAAAACAACTATGAAGAGGAATACAATAAAAGGCCGGGCTCCACCCCGTTTGGAGCTTGTCTGCAACTAGACTAGATAAATAATCTGTCTGATTGACGTCTGATTTGTGTGAATAGTCATACACTCAAATCCACACTGACCAGCTGGGCTATGTTGACATCTATCAAACATGACGGACATAGAACGTGAGATAATAACTGAAGTCACCTTAGGCTTGTTACTTTTCTGTAAGACTTCCAGCAGGTGGCGCCGGAACCCCTCCAGCTGTGAGAGGCCAATCCTTGAGGGAGAGAAGAGGTTATTGGGGCCTGGCTCATAAAACCCAAATGGGCTTGTTAATCTTGACATCACATCGAAAAGTAACGCCTCCATTTTGGAAGCACAGGAGCATTGGAATGATCGTTATTGTGTTGCTCCTGTTTTTTGGTCATTTTTTTCTTTACTAATTATGGGTTCAATATTTGTCATTATAGGACATTGTCATTCTCTCGAAATGGTAGATTATCGCCTCGTCGAGAAGAGGGCTTACCTTGGGACCAGGTCTTTGCCCAGCACCACAGAAGTCACAAAGTCTTTAGAGTACTCCATGGCATCCTCACTGTGGAACGGGATAAGAGAGTAACAATGATTAACTAACAGTTAATGCTTGAAAAAAAATCTAGTAATTAATACTAATGGTGTTCATTTTCACTCATGTTGTCAATTTTAACGAAGGTACCAATTCATACATTCAATAGGGTTACTCCTAACCTTAACCCACTAACCCTATCCTAGAAATAATGTGTATTACTGTATTAACTAATTGTTATTTCATGGTTAATCAATGTACGCTTAATGTAAAGCTTTGCCTTAGGATTTATAGGTATAGAAATGGATCATGTTTGATCCAGGTCACTTATGGCATTATCCCTTATGTTGTCCATGATAACTAAGTTATCACTAATTATATGTATATTAATTACGCTCTTCCAACTTGAATTGCAAATAAGTGTTCAGCGCTTTGTTAAATCTGAGGCTTTAACACAACCAGTGACATCATGTGTCCGAGGCTGTTGAAATGTCCTCCTTAGTGGTGTGATGTACGCAAGGTGAGGGTGAATTCAGGTGGTCTATTCAGGCCCAGAACACCATGATAATAAACTAAAATAGACTTCAGTATGCTACACCCAACACAAAAGTTAACGCGTTTTAGGAAATGGCACAAACAACAGATGGACTGTTTAGGACGGCAGCTTGCGAGCACAATATGCTCTTCAACAAAAGCCAAACCAAGGCTTCTGACTTGTTCTGTTTCCTTTTTTAGAATGTCTTTGGTACATAAGAGTGTCACGGTCAACATTTGCATCTGAGGGTAACTTGTTGTCCCTGAAGGCGTATTCGCTTCATGCATGAACTCCCCTGACCGCTCAAGTGTCAATTTTCATATATTAAACTCACAAAGGATTGTGGTGAGAAAAAATGATCTACGGACGAGTATTGTAAATGGGCGAAAACTACAAATACGATAATGCAATGCATCAGACACATGTGTCTGTATAGGTCCCTTAAAAATAAACCATAGAGATGCAAGTGTGCCTTGAATCTCTGGTGGGCCTCAAAGTAACCAAATAACTAACTAACTAACTAACTAACTAACCAACCTGAGAAGGCCGCCAGGTGGAGAGTAGGAGTAGCACTGGAGGGAGGGGTACTGAGGCCGCAACAGGAAGGACAGGATAGCAGCGGTGCCCGCACCGAGAGAGTGTCCCACTATCACCAGACCATAGTGCATGGTGCCCTTACCCTGCACACACACACACACACACGTCACACACACACACACACACACACACACACACACACACACACACACACACACACACACACACACACACACACACACACACACACACACACACGAGAGAATTGTAGCAAATACAACCAGAGATGCTTCAGAAACAAATGGCCAACTCTAGCTTTAACAGACAGTGTAATAGAAGGTCCAGAATAGAAGAACGGTCATTTACCAAGTCTCTCCCAAAGGCTTGTGACAGGATCATTTCCTGCTCCAACTTCTTCTTAATGTATTCGGCTGAATAAACCATCCCCTGGGAGAATGAAAATTTAAAAACGAGATTTAGACGGAGATTAGAATGAAGAAAAAAATAAGAAATTAGTAGGGGTATTAGCAGTAGTCAAATTAATGTATTTTTTCCAGATGAATTATTCTATGCTTCAGGTAAAAACGACCACGGATCGGGGGAATAATATTTTAATTGCGATGGGATCGGACCGACTTATAGGAGAACTGCAGGGCCCAGCTTTAACCTGACCTTGTGTCCCAGCCAGTTTCCTTGTTGCTCCTCCACAGGAAGACGTTCAGAGTCCCCAGTCAAGTCAGTCAGGGCGTCCTGAAACACACAAACTGGGCGTGTCACTGACCAGGATGGCTTATCTGGGCCATTTCAATGAGCCAAATGAAACAAAACAAATACTGTTTGCTCCTTTCAATAGTGCTTCTGTGTGTATTTTAGATGGCAATTACTTACAACACTATGTCAATATTATTTTGGCACTTTCAACTTTGCCTCAATGTCCATTTTAGTGTTCACTATGTAAAATAAATGTGATAATTGTACAGAAAAGTATAATCCATTATTATTATTTCAAGACTTTTATTAATGCACACTAACATTTGCACACACACACACACACACACACACACACACACACACACACACACACACCACACACACACACACACACACACACACACACACACACACACACACACACACACACACACCCCTCACCTTTGGGGACAAGGTCCCTCGAATGCTGATCACAACCTTTTTGGTGCCATGATCCACTGCCACAAAAAATGGCGTCTCATACACCTTTACAAACAATGCAGACAGAAATAGAGTTGAATTCAAATGCTAATACTAAACAATGTAAATAACAATATAAATAAAATGCCAAGAATTTTGGAATCAGCTAATTGAAAGTCATTCAGAACACTTTAGGGCAGGCTAATTAATCTGTTGACAACTAGTCTAAGCCTTAACGCTTCCATTTCACCAAGACTGATTCTGAATGACCTCTACCCATCCATCCAACATCAATACATCCACCATCACGCCAATCAACCGTGAGTCTAAATGACCTCTGTTTCACTGTCGGCCAATCGCCTGCATACTCACAGCATCATGGCAGGAAGTGTAGACAATGTGGACCTGCTTGAGTTCCCTATCCAGGAAGTGTCTGCGGATGGCCAGGACGTTACAACCACAACAGTTGTCCTCCTCACCAGTCACACTCTGGGACAAGCGGGAACCATTCACCACACATCTGGAGAACACACCACATATGTCAGATGGAGACTGATAGTGGAGGAAACAATGAATGCATACATTGTTAATATAAAATGTATTCAAGGTAGAGCTGTATAAAGGCATGTATACAAAGTAGGCGTCATGAGATTTTAATAAGCATTGATAGTGCCTGTAGCCGTGTGTCAGATCTGATGATGCAATATACTGTGTGAATGCTCACATATTGTGAGCCCAGACCCCCCTCAAAATGAAAAAATACACCAACTTGAAAAAAAAAAACACTGAAACCATGACAATATGCTTGTATTTGTGCGTGTGAATGTCCTCACGGGCACGAACTGGCAAGACGGCACAGCCCACAAGCAGGCTTCCTCATAAGGTACATGGGCCAGCCATATGCAGCAAGGGCAAACAGCATGTAGTAGCACACCTCCTTGTACATGCCCATCTCCGTCTACGAGAAGGAACGGCAAGCAAGCATACATGTTATGGATTTTCAACCAAACTATAAATGCTGCCAAAATGTAACATTTTGTTGCAGTTATTTGTATTTTGTGAGAGGGTTGTCAATGTCATCTCCAAAATCATATCCAATAAGAACAGTTGCCGATTGTCAAATGTATCCATGTAAACATGCATGGTCTTTACTTGCAATTGCAATATGTCAGTGGCTTGTCATTTACAATGCCCTGTTTGTTGAAGGACATTTATGAATGCTAGCATGACGTATATCCAGTAGAGTGTGGGAAGACGATAGCCGTACGGTGTCTAACTTTGGTAATATAAGCGTTCTGCTTTTAGCACTGTAAGCAGGCCATTAGTGTACACAGAACTCACAGAGTTTTTGAGGTCAAGGTATTTAGTGTTGCGAGTGACAGGCATTCCGGAAAGGAAGGCCAAAATGTCATTATTTGCCTGGGAAGAAACAAGAACCAAATAGAAAGTTATTAATATCCAATTGAATAGATAAAAGGACAGTAATAGAACAAGAAGCACACACACAAATACCTGGTCCAGGATTGAGAATCTTTTGGACCTCTGTCTCTGCCTGAGCAAAACCAGACCAGCAATAATGTCACTAGGCACAATGTCCAGGTCTCGGAAAAACTCTGCAAACAGGCTGGCCACCTCAGAGTAAGCATCCTGTCACAAAGAGCAGCACACGTGTTCAGTACAGTACAGTATTTTAAAAGGGCTGAGGTTGAACAAGTCGCCACAGACAGTTAAGTAGGTAGAAGTATGAGGGAATGAATCTAAGCTGGGTTGCTACAAGGCTTTAACCCCGTTAGTCTCGTTTAGCAAGCCTTTGCTTCCTTAACTTCTAAAGTGTTGACTGCTGTAGTGTGTTGGTCATGTTCAATAAAAATGTCAATGCCTAACGTAAACATTAATATTTGTAATAATAACTGCCCCTGACTGGAGGGTTCCTAGTACAGCTGACAGCCTTAGTGCTATGAGAACCTCTTTCATATCCAAGCAAATTTGGTATTGTAACGGAAATATCGCTAACCGAAGTGATATCAAGTCGACGGTGTTAATCAGAATCAAATGATTCAGGAAATCAATGGCCCCAAGATAATAATGTGCATTGAGTAGAATATACTACAATACGGTATAGTATAGTACAATACGGTATAGTATCATACAGTACAGTATGTTTAAAATAAAGAACAGCACAGTACACTGTTTGAGTAGTGACTGAGGGGCGAGAGGAACTAGAATAGGGAAGGAAACTTAATGGGTAACTAAAACAGAACTGAACCGACTGAGATAAAGATAATAAATGCAACCACGGTTCTGCAAATTCTGGACGAAGGAACGAAATGGAACCCTTGCCGGTTGGCGGTGGTATTGAAACAAACAAAAAAAAAGCTATAGGTTGGGACTCACCGACTGCGTGTCTTGGGCCCTACTGCAGCACATGAAGAACTTGAGTCTCCTGCTCCAGCTGCTGGCCTGGCCCTCTTCCAGCCGATGTCTATGGGAGAGAGAGCAACACGTAACACCAAGAGGCAAACTATGTGGTGCGGCTGAGGTCACAAATATATGCTGTGGCATGGGGTCCCGTCTGTCTGTCCCTGAATGTCTATGGGTAAATGTGTATGTGTATGTGTGTGTGTGCGTGGATGTGTGTATTAGTGCGTGATTGTGCGTGTAAGGTAGAGATGCAGAGAGGAGGACAGTTGGTACCGGAGTGTGTATGTGGTGAGGTTGCGTTGGCGCCGGCGGGTGGCTTTGAGCTTCACAAAGGTGCGCCCCGTGGGGTCAAAGGTGCACATAAGGGTGAAGCACACGCTGAAGATCACCATCCAGTTACAGGCCACGATCCCTGCAGTCAGAGAGAGAGAGACAGAGAGAGAAAGAGAAAGAAAGGGAAAACAGAGAAAATAGAGAACGAGAAAGTGGGCGAGAGAGAAAGAGGAAGAGAAAGTGAGGGAGGGAGGGAGGGAAAAAAAAGGGAGAAAAAGAGAAGAAATAAAAGGAATGAAGAAAGAAAAAAGAGTACCGATTTAGCAAAATAATGAGAAAAGGAGAGTTACGGCCAATCTCAATTCTCTATTTTACCCCTTCCCCTTCCCCCTTCCCCTTGGTTTTGCGCGTGCCCGTGAGACGAAGGGCTATCTCAATTCTCATTTCGATCGAGGGGTAGGGATAAGGGCAAGGGGTAGATACCCCTTAAAACCAAGTAAGATTGGGAGCTTACTTGAAACCAAGGGGTACCCACAATACACTGCGCAACCGGCAGCTTCAAGTTTGTGATCAACAATTGTCGCCTCTGGTGACGTGCAGCCAGCTAGCGACGATGTATGATGACGTAACCGTAACGAGTGTTGTCTCAATTCATAGGGGTATGTTGTTACCCCTAGCCCTTAACACTCTGTTTCAAGGGCCAAGACGTAGGGCAAGGGGAAGGGGCAAGGGGAAGGGGAAGGGGTAAAATAGAGAAATGAGATTGGCCGTTAGAGACACAAGATAAGGCTATTTCTGCATTTTTGAAAACAAGCTACTGTGAACTCACCCAGGGCCACGTTCTTGGCGGTGACATCAGAGCATGGTTGGTAATATTGGACGAGCCAGACAATGCCCACCACTGCATAGACCAGCTCTACTACCAGAATGGCTGAAAAGTACAGAGAAAACCCACCACATTACATCCAAGATCTGTGGCCATGCTCCGTCACAACAATAGGATTCTAGTTCTTGTTTGTGTGGCTCCAAAAATACGAGGGAAGTTTGGCTTAATTGAAAAAGCAAAGGAGCTGAGAGGAAAGGATGGATATGCTTCCATCTTTTCATATCATGTAAATGTATGGCTGCTTGATATTGGCTGCATCCATAATATACCGTTAGCTGTTTGGTAGCTCCCAATATGTAGGATAAAGCAGCCGTTAATAATTTGAGGCACAAATAGTACCATTTATCACGCATTCCGCATCCGCAAGGGATTATTCCTTACCAAGTTGCCGAACACAAATAATCTATTGTTCTCTCATACCTACCACTGATTATTCAACCTTAAAACATTTATTGTGTCTCTAAGGAAGCTTGTGTGCATGTTTGTAGGTGTGCGCGTGTGTGCGGGAAGGCCTACGGCCAGCTCTTACCAAGGCGTATATAAAGGACGTACTGCACAGCTTCCCTAGGCTGTGTGTACAGGATGCTGCCTCGCATGCTCAACCACATGATGGCGCTCTCACAAATGAGGCAGCTGACCAGTATGCCCAGGTAGCCCCGCCCATGGTCCACCAGCGTCACCGTACAGGACTGTTCCGAGCCGTACGGCAGGCCGAATAGCACCACAGACAGCACCACCAGCCTGAGGAGAGGAAAACACAGGCTTAAGCACACTAGGGATGATGTGTAATTATAAAAGTACAATCGAACAAACATCCAACTAACAAACATTGCATTGGATCTCGGAATGGGTTACAAATTTCAGTACTTAAGTTAGGTACCGACCAAATGATTTTGGAAAAGAGTACTGAAAGCTTGTAGTCGAAATGGGATTCCAATGTTAGAAGTGCTTTATCATAATGCCTCTGATGAACGGTTATTTTGAAGGCAGCAGAGTATTGACTGACTTGTCCCGAGTCAGACTTGCCAATTGAAATCATCTGAAACCAGAACCGAAACATGAACCGGAACCTACGCGCTGAGTGATACCGATCCCTAGTGCTCTCCGCTTTCTTTTGGGACCTTGACTGTGCAGCACCGTCACGGCAACACCAACTGCAAGCTCTGATTGTTCAGCCTGACTTGGGAGTCCGCTTTGGATATACTGTACGCATGTGCTGAATTAAGGAATGTAAATACATCAATATGATGTTGATAAAAGGGACAGCAAACTTGTATCTGCAGTGAATGCTTACTATATACATTTATGATTCATGCATGTATCATGTTTATTTTTTTTATCTCTTTTCCATGTCAATATTACCCGGTTCTTCTAGCGCAAAGCATCAACGCACTGAGGTTGAAGTTCTTCAAAAAAGGAAAACCGTGAGGGAAGCGAGAACATATCAAGACTGGCATTGTTGTGTGGGTTTCTGTGTGAGTCAGAGGCACAAAATAATAAAAGAAATGGGTGAAAAGTAAAAAAAAGAAATAAAAAGCTCAAGCTCCGTATGAAAATATTTCCACCTCTGCCGAGCGCGTCCTGTCCCCAGTGTGCCTGGCCTCATGCACTGCGGATGTGTGGATGGATAACAGCCCACAGAGCCATGCGGACCCGTCCGACTCACCAGATGCAGTGCAGCAGGAAGAGGAAGAGTGCGGGCAGCACCAGGTCATCGCTCCCGACTGACCAGCGCCGCCGAAACATCACCATGCCAGGCATCACTGCCCTGTGGGGAGGGAATCCACACATATGCGCTGTAAACATGCATTTCATGTCAAGTCCTCCTATCGCTTGTATATCAAGTAACCTGTTAACTATTCCATAGGTATTTCAGCATCTTGCGCTCTTCCCGTTACTACTTAATTTCTTTACAAAAATGTGTAGATCTATCCACACACACACACACACACACACACACACACACACACACACACACACACACACACACACACACACACACACACACACACACACACACACACACACACACACACACACACACACACACACACACACACACACCTGATGTATCGAATCATCTCAGTGCAACATGTGAGGATGAAATAAAAAAACAGAAAAAAAAAACATGCAGATTCTGATGAACATTTCTATTTTCCAACAACATCCAAGGAAATTGCATGAACGTTTTAAAGATACAAAGCTAAATCCTCCCTATATCAACACTATGATTGGGAATACACTAGCATAAGTATCATCTGCCAAAACACAAACACAGAGTAGAGATGGCAAGCATTAGAATTAGAAGTATTGATTTGATACGGAGTGGAACAAACAAGGCAGATTCAACATATTGGGCGAAGGGGCACGGCTCAGAGAATGCACAACCAAATGCATGAGAAGAAAGACAACTTGGCTTTCATACCTAATGGCATCATGGCATTATGGCAAAGCAAAAGGATTGTGCCCGTCGCAATTAACTCGGTTTGAGAGAGAAGGGCACTGAGCCGGGCACAGCGGCCTCAGGCCCCAGGTAAAATGAACAACCAGAGGGAGACAGCGAGGTCAAGGAATGGGGACAGCAGCTCAACTCTTAAAAGCCAGGCCCAGGAAATTTGAACTGTTGTACTGCAGAACCAACTGCAGTCCATACATAAATTATATATGTTTAAGTTATATTTGTTTAAGAGCTTGGAGGGTTAAGAGTTAACTCACATAAGACACATTTGTCACATAAGACCATGCATGCTGTGTTCATCTGTCATCAGGTATGGTTTAAGGTTGCAGTTAGTCTACTTCACGTTTGTGACCCCACAGTCAAATCATGATCAAGGCCAAAGGATTGGCCTAAGGACACAAGTAGTGGAGAAAGTGAAGCATGACTGCAGCAGTTAGACCTCCATGAATGGTCTACAGTCAATATTGTTCTTCAATACAACTTTGCTGTTTGCTATTGTAACTTTTCAAGTTCCTATTGTTGGCAAGGGGTGTTAACAATAAATCCCAATAAACCGACCTAACCGAGCAAAAGCCGAGTTTAAGAAAGCAGAAAGAGTTGCAACAGCGCTTAAAAATGTGTTTTTGAAGGAATAGGAAGAGAAAAGGAGTTGTCTAAGAATGTGGTAACAAGAGCTATTATGTGATTGAAATCAGCTGCCCCAGCAAGATGCATATAAATAGAAATAGGTATTGAACGTCTCTCATATTCCCCTCCTCCTATCTTATTCAGAGCAAAATAATCACTGTAATAACAAAAAGGCAACCCCCATTACCTTTACCAACTCTGCATCTTACTGCTTTCTTCCACTTCTGGTTAGACGCTAACTGCATTTCTTGTACTCTACCAAATTACAATATAGTTTAATCTAATCTAATGGATGCTGGTCGGAAATGCACCAAAATAAATGACTCATGTCAGAGCCCTCCTTTAGCGGTGATCTCTTCTTTGGAAACAGCATACTTTGTTTTGTCCCAAGTTGGTGATTAAATCCTGCAAAGCAGCTTCACACTCTCCTTTTCTGACAGCGCTTTATATGGGGAAGAGTATATAATTCATTAGTGTAGTCGTGGCTCAGCACTTCTGAGTCTGAGCTCCATGGATAAAGTCTCCTGTGGGTAGGGTGTGTGCATGTGCGCGAGTGTGTGTGTTTAGGTCTAGATAGATCTAGACTATGATCTAGTGAGTTTGAGCACAAACATTCAGTAAATTTCACTGTTGCTTGGAACCAACAGCGGCATTGCAGCGAGAGTTTAGCTAGAATGAATGCAGTTTACTTTCATTCAAAGCTAGGGTAGGCTTTTTATTTTGTCACGTTTTTGAAATTCTCTTCATATTTCAACAGCACTCAATAAATCAATGGATGTCACAGGCCTGTATTAAGTCCGTCTTAGAAATACAATTTATTTTGCCCTGAAAAAAATACCCATCTACCCTGTCGACTACCTGCACGTGCCTAAATGTGCATGACGGCGGTCTTCCGAAAGGCTAGGTAGACCTATCGCTGAAGCTATCCAGCTAGTCATGTGTTTTGACTGAAATCACTTTGTGGAGGGACGGAGGGGATTTTTTTTTGGTTGGGTACCTTTAAAATCTAGCTCGCCCTGGCTTGTTTCTCAAAATTGCCAACCTAGCTTTAAATAAATAAAAAAATAAAAAAATATTTAAATCACCTATACTCAGTTATTTATTTTCTCTGTGAAAACTAAATGCCCCTGGCTTTGGGAAATGCCTGTGATCAAGTCACAGCATGTGTGTGAAATGCTTTTGTGTTTGAGCGTGCTACTCTGCACCAGGCCATGTGATGTAACAACAATGATGTAACAACAATGACAGCGCTGGCTTTCCATCTTTGTGCCATCCCCACTACGTGGACCCATTGAAATGGGCAGGGTATGGTTCAGGGAGCGAGTGGTATGCAGTCCAACGTGGTTTCATGGCTGTGACGCATTTACACATCGAATTCCCAAACCTAAAGACAGTCACAGTCACGTGCCTTTTCTCCTTCGGGGAACAAGTGATCCATCCGGCTGCATAATTATGAAATTCCAGCAGACATACTAACGTACCAAATACATTTGGTACATTTAAAATAAAAAGGCCAAGACTGACCCTCTATCGAAGAACAGTACAAAACAATATATTGACAACATTGCATTTGGGACTGGTTATAGACCGTGGATGGTTTGGTGTAATCCATACGAATTACTGTTATTAGCCTACTGCATTAGGCAGTCTAACCCAACTTCTATTCCTCTCCCATGAGTAACGTTTAATGATCAGCCAAGCTGTGTTGCCTGCATTTAGCATGAATGCAGTTGGTATTGAAGCACTATTATCGTTTTCTAAATAACATTTAAAATCATGTTGCAGTAGCTGATCACTCGAATTCTAGGGGCAAGCGGTTGGTAAGTGGGTTACTATTTCTCTATTTTGCAGCACCACGCTTGACCTTACTACTACACTTCAACCCAGGGAGGATTAGTGCAAACAAAAATACTTTGTCCTGCAGATCGAACACAAAGCAACACAGCGAAAAACAAACAGGGTAAGTGTGTAGCGCTGTTGATTCAGCATAGCACTGTTAACCTATTGCAATCAAATGATTAAGTTCTCGGTCTGTCTTTGATTGTAATAGGTAAATAGTATTATTAACAATAAACTGAAAATTATGCTGCAGAGGAGATACCCATAAATTACTTGTTTGAAGAGCACTTCCATCAAGACCAGAATGCAAACGTGGGTGACCAGACCACAGCACAAAGGCTTAATAAAAGATTCTGGACAATGGTTTGGCAACTTTGGTTACTGGTACTAATGATGCCATTTACAGAAGCTAGAATGTTTGGATGTACAATTTATAAGTAAAAACATATTCATTTAGAAAAAGCTATGTTAAATCAAATCCATTAATATTGTACACCAGGTGCAATATAGCTGGCAGATTTTTAGTTTGTTGTGTACTTTTGTACAAATATAAAAAGACCTCTTCTAATGCTATTTCCAGTGCCATTTCCAAAGCTACTACCAGGGTGCGAATTATACAGTGACGCGTCGATAAATATAACGTCACATGACACAGCTTGGGAACACAAGAAGCTTTCAGACAATATACCACGATGCGAGGATGTCAGCAGTATAAAGGTGGGAGGATAGCCAAAACGAGGGGTCTTGGGGTTCACTTTCCTGCATTCACATGACCTTTCAGGTATGTCTTAGCTATTCGAGGCCATGTAAGACAAGAGTGTTATGCTGCCCTTTTTTCTTTTAATAATAGGAGGGTTATCCACTATGCAATTATATAACTGTTAAGCCTAAATATAGCAATCAGGCTAATAATGTATGCAAAACACAAAGATTGAGAAATATTGTTAAATGGGTCAATCTTAACTGATTCGAGTTCATAGTATTTTTTAAATGTCTTGTCGTGGTAGACTATTGCTTGTAGTTATTTCACATTTTCTTGCAATGTCGGCCTGGGAATATAATTTAAATCCAGAAGGATATATCAAATGACGTGAAGTGAACCTGCTTGTTTGGGCCTTCTAGCTCTGTATTGACAAGTTACAAATAACAGCAGTAAGTTAAGTATTAGGAAAAATGGTTTAGTCCACCGAGATATATACAATATTCTGACTCAGAACAAGCACAGAACATGCATATTTTAAGTTATTAAATATTTTAAACCTCATTTGAAGTTGTAAGTTTAGAAGCCTCATCGCACCTGGGGGAAGCCAAACAACCCCCCCCCCCCCCCCCCCATAATTCACAGCCAAGTGAAAAAAACCCAACAAACATAAATGGCCAGTCGTAGCACGCTCTTTTTAGTATGAAAATATCCCTGTATTCGAAGCATTTAAGAGGTAAAATGATATGTTTGATACTGAAATACAGGAAGGACAGAAGAAGGGATAGAGTGGTTGCATCCCCCTGCATTTCAACAAACACTGAACCCAAGGAGACTTAGCATTCCCCGTCCGTCTGACCCAACAATGCTACAGGGTGCTGACGTCTTAGACAAAAGGAAGGAAGAAACCCTCACGTGTTGGTTGTAAATCAATCGTAATTGAACAATTGTATTATTGTAAGGAGTCTTGAGGCCTCTCACTGCTTGGGTTACCACAAATCGTTTTAAATAATGAAACGATTTGCTCTCTTTTCTAAGATGTCAGTATATAAAAGCTTGAAAGCAGCCGGCCATTAACTTATGGCACGTGGGTCCCAAAGCATCTCATATTTAAATGTTGCTTTGCATATGTCAAGCCTTCCAAAATCTTCTTAATACCAATTGTCCTTTTTTCTGAGAAGTACAGTCCTGTTGTCTAGCCCTGTTGTCTTTGTCCTTCAGCCAAACTGAATTAGTCGAAAGACACAGCAGCACTTATACATAGCCATCAATTTGGTTGCAAATTATCTGAAATTATAAATATTTATAGCATTAAATAAATAATCAAAGCCATTCACGACCTCAAACTGCTTGCAGCCCCCTCACCCGAAGGGTGGTACAAGTTACCGATAGTTTTGAACAGTGAAAAACCATTATGGTGTATAGATTTTAAGATCGACTAAGGCAACTGACAGAGCTCATAATATGGTCTCATAACATTTCCTTCTAACTTTTCATCTGTATTAACGATCTATTAAAGACAAGTCACATTAAGTTGTTGTTTGGTATGAAAATATAAGTTTCAATTTTTACACGATTTATTAATCAGTTAGCCTAGAATATAATTGTTGCAAATTCCCCATCAACAAAGTCGCAAGAGGCCAGAGTGACGTCGTAAATCTTCTTGTTTTGTTTGAGAAGAAGCCTAAACAAACCTAGGTCACCAAATATTTGCATTTCTGAGGCTCTGAGCAGCTCACGGCATAATCAGTACCAGGCTCCATCTGAGACGCCTTTCAAAATACCTGTTTGTTGCGTGGAATTCTACACTAAATGCTCGTCTAAACCCAATGATACTGTTTGAAAAAGCATGGGGTAGATAGATCCTGAAATGCTGTGAGGCAGGGGCGCTGCAAGCAGGTTGCTGTCTGCAACACATATCGTAAGTGGTCATAAAAGATCTGGAACGGCATTCAAATGGACAGAGCGCGGGAGGGGGGGGGCGCCACATGAGCTGCGAAGTGAGGCTAGCTAACAGTGGGTTGGTGGTGAAATGCATGGGCAGTATGGCTATGCTCCCCCCGGTCAGTGCAGAGCCGGGCAGGCAAGGCGTGGTCTCCCGCCTCCCCCTTCGCTCTTCCCAGGGTCAGTGTTCTTCTTACAGCTCAGAATGAGCCTCTCTATGGTGCTCGCCTTGTCCTTGCTTGCTTTTGCAAAGCTTCATAGCCACCATTTATCTCTGTTGTTTCCTCATTATTCCTTTACACTAGACACTTTATTTTTCAAAGCGAAAGGACGTATGTAGATATATCATACACTTCCCCCCCCAACCCTGACCCATCATGTGACTATACCGTCTCCTCCTACATCTCCTTCTCTCTCTCTCTCTCTCCTCTCTCTCTCTCTCACCTGTCCTTGCCTCCTCTCAGCACCCACACTCATGCACTAGGCCTATTTCAGAAGGTATTTATGAGCATCGAAACCAACAGCAAGCATCTGCACCGAGGTCAACACTGGGAACCAGGAATACATCTTCCAGCCCCTCTCTCTCTCTCCCCACCATTCTCTCTCCATCTAGTCTTATCTAGCTAATCCAGCTTCAGGTTTTTGGCTTCATCGTCGTTCTTTTTTTAGACAGAAAGCCATGTGCCACTCACTCCCACTATCCCTCTGCCTGCATCTCCATCTTTTTTTCCCACTGCCGCCCACTCAATTCCTTTCACTTCTTTGCGTTCAATCCTTTTTATCATGTCAATTGATGTGAGAGTGTTTATGCGTGCGTGTGCATGTATGTGTGTTTGTGTGTGTCATACCTAGATTAGTAAAGATGGAGGATTTGAGGATTAACACATGGGCTCTACCTTTGCACCAGCATATGTGTACAAGATTGTTAGAATGGAAATAGGCGTTGACATTTTATCTTGAAAGATTAATCTTTTGAACCAACCGGCTTTTGAAATGTTGCATGTAGTATTGTAGCTATGCATGGAATACATTAAGTAGTGTCATATTGAAATAATAAAGATCCTCTTAAATACATCTGAGAAATCGAGGAGAGCGCATCTAAACCATTTTTCACTCTATGGTCATATCATTAAAATTTTAGGATATTTAAACATCGAGACAAAACCAGTTTATAACTAATAAAAGATGGAAATAGCAGGACATTGACTGTCTATCTAGATGCCCACTCTTAGCCTCCTGTTTTCACTTGCACTTAAATGAACATTCAACATATTTCAAGCCCAACCAACTCCAAATCCAACACTGCCCTGATAGTCTTTAGGACTCTTAGATTTTCTGTATTTGTAAAAAATATCATGGATGTTGGCACCATACCCATAATGCCAGCGGATTGCCTCTATTCTGCCGTACCCCAGCAGTCTCAGTTATAACACCAAAGCGTATTCAATCTGGTATTGGCCCCGGCAGCCAGTAAGATTAGCAGCACGTTAGCTGCTACAGAAGGAGTCAAGGCAAGACAAACCCACACAAAGGAGAGACATGCAACATCTCTGTGGGGGCTAGAACCTACAAGAACAAATCTGAAGCAGGAGGAAACTCGCAGCAGTTCAGGGTTCTTTATCGGGGGCCCCGGCTTATTGTTTTTTCTTTGACATTTGTAATTTCAATTTTGACATTCAAGGTAAAAGTTATTCATTTGAAATACATTTTACAACCTTGTCCAGGTCTGCCAGTGGGAACGAGGATTATTAGTCAGTCACAAACAATTGCGCCATAGTTATGTTTATTTGTTTTGGGTGTGAATGAACTAATTAACAGAATAAGCTTTTGAAACATTAAAATAGTGTGGAAGATTTCTTCAGGTGAAAATGTATTCATGACAATTTTTATTTATGCAAATGTATTATTTTCAAAACATTTTTGATAAACTGAAATGAAGAGTTCCATTTCCAATTTCCAAATGTTGTAGACATCAACTAGCAGAAATAGAAGATCAGATAAAATCTTGCACCGACTTTCTGAATGTATATCAAGACCTATGTTATTATGATAAGAAGATTCACAGTCTGTTAAAGACACAGTGCACAGTATTATTTAAATCCCACTCTGCTTTTCACAATTTATTTAAATATTAATATAATAGAAATAAGGCTCTATATTTAATGATCCATCAAGTCATTCCAGGTCCCGTATCTTAACTTTCAGATAAGGGAATTTTCATTTACATTCAATTGTAACTACTGGACTACTGGAACCACAAGTTAATAGATGGTGACAAGCACTCCAGTGCCATGTGGAAATTTCAACAAAACAACTAGGCGTTAGTTTCTTCAAGGAGGAGCAAAAGCTGTGTGGAAGTTACATGTTACACAATATCTGTCACTGAACAATCATATCTGTTATCTTAATGCTGTAGTTCAGTACAAATCCTGCTAAGTACTTGAAACTATAGAAGCTCCCACAGAGGCTCCATTTGTGTTTGAGATTTAAAATGCTTTACGTTATGCAATTTGGGATCAAAAGAAGAAATGGAAAGTAGAAACTAAGGTTTTACAATAGATGCTAGTCATCTGTACACTGTTCTGTGTTCAAGGCCTGCAACTATAAAGAAGCATTTATAACGATCAGGTAGAACAGCAGATAGGCCTATATAACAATTCAAAAAGGGGAAAAAACATTTCTAGACAACATTAACGTTAGCCTATTCGTCAGTGACACTGAGGGTATGTATGGGTGTGACGTTAACTGATGCTGGACCAGTCCTTCCAAAAGAGGACACACACACACAACAACCCTTAATTTAGTATAAGTAAATAGAATAGCACACAAAAATAAAGATTAATACAGCTACCAAAAAACATTGTATTTTATCATTTTTTTCACCGGATCAACTGCTTGGGTATAGTGATTTTGATTTTGTAGGCCTATACAGAGTTGGTCAAATAAACATTTCCCACTACAATGAAGACATAATACCTCATGATCTAACGTTATTGACGCTATTTTTCATCCATCTACTCACCTGTGTTTTGAAGATGCCTTGTCAAAACCCAAAAGACCGGTTCCGTCCGCTGTCCCATATCCCTCAAAGGACAACTGCTCGACCCAAGACACCAGCGGTTTATGATCAGAATCTCAATGTCCTTCCGATGAAATAAATTACTACAAAGGCGTAATTGCAGCAGACAACCCAGGATCTAGATCTATATACTGACGGATATTTTGAATTGGAAGGTCCCACAGGTAGTCTATCTGACCCATGGGCTCCGCACATACCGTCCAACAGCGTCCACCAAAGGTCTATGTCAACGCGCGTTGTTCCCTCCGCAGGCTGGGTTTGTTGCAACACGTCGTCGGCTGTAGCAGTTCATGGAATAGGTGGCTTTTCCCGTTCATGTCGGCGTTTATCACAATCTGTAGCCTATATTCAACGCACCCGGTGAGATCCGGAACTGGGCAACCCGTAGAATCCACCGGAGAGCCCCTCTGTTCACCACCACGTTAGCCAGTCTTTCATAGCCTGGCAGCGGCGGCATCAGGTCCCAGAAAATGGGCCCACCCCCCAGAACATTATTTCTCCCGGAAAAGGTACGTCGTTGCGATTCCCTTTTCCAATTACGCCTCCCTTCGTGACATGCCTTTTGGTTTCTGCGCGTTTTACGTAGAGAACTTACGTCAGCTTTGACCTTACAACCATTCCTTGTGTATGGACAAAATCAGAACTGCGTAATTTGCGTACACCTCACAAGGCAACATGTAGGGCACAAACTGGTGGAAATGGTTGGGATCCTGCGGAGAAAGTGCGCCACTGGTGGTTTGAGAATATCAAGATATCGCGCTGCGCTACTGGATGGACCATAGGAAATGTGCGGGGGGGGGGGGGGGGGGGGGTCTACAACATAATCAATCGTTCAGATTCAATATTTCAAACGAACTTTCTATTAAACCTTCCTAAAGGTAATCTAGATGTTATTTGCACCATAGCTAGATCACAGATAGACAGACGCACGCATTCAAACACATTAACAGAAACACACACACACACACACACACACACACACACACACACACACACACACACACACACACACACACACCACACACACACACACACACACACACACACACACACACACACACACACACACACACACAGCCACAACAAATGCATGTAGTGTATATGATGCTTATAGTTGAACTGGTATTTATAGTATTGAATATGCCCTTAAACATTTAGAGCCATCACAAAATCAAATCGGTCAAGCCACTGAATCGAATCCACATAACGTTAGTGACCCCCCTGTTGTGGAACACTGGATGGTACGGTCCAATCTTTCCTCTCCTCCCTCACTGTTTTCACTCGGTCCTCCATCTCTTTGCCTTCTCTTCTTTGCCTGGTCTTGAGGACATTCTCAGTTAACGAAGATAAAATTGTAAGCATCTTTTGATATATTTGAGCAAATCCTTCTAATTCAAGCCATTTGAGGTGGTATGGCATGCCCATGTTTCTTTTACTGAAATTATTGCAGATTTGGATATGAGGTATTTTACACCTGTGTAACCTACGTTTGCATTTAAATTGTAATTTAACTTAGTATGTTGTTATGATTGATTTTTATGAAGATGTGTGTGATATTTGTATGATTTTTTTATGACTTCCAAGATTTCACCTATGACAGTCATGACTTTGGTCCTTACTCCTCCATCTTGTTTGCCATTTATAGAACACATGACTCATAATATTTTACACTTTCTTCTTGGGCCTTTCGTGTTAACGAGAGAGAACATAGTTGTGGTTTTGGTTTGATGATGTGATTTTATATTATATAAGAGGGACGAATCGGAAACATATCTGGCCATGACGTAGCTCTTCTCGGGCTACTGACTACACTAGTTCCTGCTCCCATTTAATTACATGCACATTTTCCCCAGGAGAACTTCAGCAAGCTGTCTTGTAATAACATAAAGCACTGAATATGTATTTCACCGCTGCTTAAAACAAATCTGACCTTCTTCAATTCAGAATGTTCCCAACAATGTCACATATTTCCCCAAGGTCAGATTTAAAGATTTATGTTGACACTTGACAGAATTGCAACCACGATTAATATATATACTTTTAAAGCCAACCAGAGCTTCTGTAATCTGTTTGACTCTGTTTCTCTGCAGTAAAGCAGCAGCAGCCACCGCCGCAGCAGCACCAGCAGCAGCAGCAGCAGCAGCAGCACCAGTACAAAGCCTACCTTCGCCAGATCTCTCCTGTCCAGACCACCCCTCTGTTCCTGCATGGAGGCCAAGGCCAAGAGCGGGTCCGCTACGCCCAAGGGGGCAGCGGTCAAGGTGGAGAAAAAGGAGCCAGCTGCTCTCCGCAAACCTGACCCTGTCCCAGTGGTGCCCGAGACCGAAAACCTTCCTTTGAAAGATGACAAGGCGGAGACGGAAGCTACGACCGAGGCAGAAGAGGCTGCGACTCCAAGCACAGACTGTCTTGAAAACATGAAACCATTCCTGATTGGCGGCGCCGTGGTTGCAGTGGGCGCCATCTTACTGGGCGTCCTGCTACTAGCAAGGCGAAACTAAACCCTACATTCTCTATAGCTATTTATTGGGTAAATGGATTGAGTCGGTCGCGCACTGTCCTTGTAAAGATATAGGTAGGAAGCTACTGTGAATTTTGTGTTGCTTTCTCACTAAACAAGCTTGCCGTGAAAATTGGATTATAAAAAGGATGTCCTTTTATGGGACCAAAATATACCAAATAATGCATGAATGTTCTTTATCTCTTCGATTGCTTTTGATTCGTAATAACCCTCTAATGGAAGCACTCATGCTGTAGTCCTGAGCCAACATACCTAAATGCTCTCACCTTGCGGAAAAGCTCTATCTTTTTCCTTTCACATCTAGTGTGCACATTCGGGCACTGACCGAGGCATGCAATATTTGTACATTCTTGCATCAGAAATAATATATGTTACTCTTGATTTTTTTTTACGTTGCTCTTCACAGTTAGTTATGGTTCAAAGAGGGGCCATTTCAAAGGGATTATCACATTTCCAGTTAAAAGAAAAACACCTGTTTGGGGAAAAGAAGTGGAGGGAAGTTAATGGTCATATAGTCATATCTGGTAAAAACTGTGTACATACATTATTTTTATTTATAGTTGCTTGACCAGCCAGTAGCCTCTTAGATTAGATGTATTGCTCTGATCTCTGGGAAAATAGTTTGGAAGGTTAAAAACTGAACCTTGAGTCAATTATTTATTAATTTTTGTCTAGAATCGTATCCATACAGGCATAGTGGCTACTTCACCCGGACCAAGCCAAGTAGTTGTCCTTTAAACCTCACATGTATTATGTTGATGAAGATGAGGTACAGATAAATTGCAATTATATGTGAATTCACACACACACACACACACACACACACACACACACACACACACACACACACACACACACACACACACACACACACACACACACACACACACACACACACACACACACACACACACACATACACACACGCAAACACACATACGCACACACACACACCTACACGCACACCCACGTACTAGTCTTGGAACCGCGCAGCAATGTGTTATAACACACACACTAAGTGGTCCTTAAAATAGTTTTTAGGGAAAGTTTATCTTATGAAACAATAACAGTATTTGACAGCCCTAGCATAGCATACAGATGTGTAAGGAGACCGTCACCTTATATTGTATAATATAGTATACAGAATTTTAAAAAGTCTTTTTATTTTCATTATTTCAAGAGCGTATAAATGCAATAATTCAGATAGGAATCTCATTTTAGCACAATATTGCTGTAGCAGTTCAAATGGCATTAACGGCAGTGGTGGTGGTCATGATGACATTAACGGTGATTACCTTATTCTTTATAAATCCCTGCTACCTTTTTCTTCATACATTATCTTTCATCTGCCTTCAAAGCTATTTCATGTACAGAAGTCACCTTGTAATGACTAATATATTAAAGGCAATCGACTACACCAAACAGCTGTTTCTCTCCATATAACTTTGTCCACAATTACACATCACAATATTAGGGACAATATGAGGGATGATGCATTTAGAATTATAACAGTTATATATAATATAAAGCTTTATTCAGCCATTGCGGAAGAATGTCATTCACCGTTCTTACAAATTGAAAGTAATTCGGTAAAAATATTTTATTTAAGATGTGAAGCAGACCTATGCTACCCATTGATTTGGGAAATTCCCAATTTTAGCATATGATAGAAAAGGGATGAATCACCTTGGTTATCTCTGAGGTTGCCGGATTGTTTTGGCAATAATGTGAATTGTGGTAGAGGGAGCTTGTCTACACTAATGTCAGGAGAAAATAAGTAAGCACTATCCAATTTGAAGATTCTGTATGACATAAAATAAAATTGAAAGTTAGGAATCAGACTAGTAAATTAGATCCAAAGACAAACCTGAATTTACCAAATGGAGTACGTTGTGGAACCTCATTAGTCTAACTGTTATCATAAAGTCAAACTGTAAAATAAATATTAATGAATCCGTTCCTCGCCCTTCGATGCAGAACGGAGAGAGACAAAAACCATTACAGACTACCAGGCATCCAACATATTAGTGGCAAGTTGCTATTTTTACCTTTAAGTAGAAAATATTTATTAAAAATATACACATATTAAGTTCTCTAAAAGTGACAGTACCAAACATGATGCCAATATTAAAGGCCCCATGCCATTAAAATCACATTTTTCCTATTGTCAAATAACATAGGTCAGAATAAGTTTGTGGCCTGTGGTAAGTTTGAAATCTATGCAGTTTGTCTGCTGTGAAAGGTGAAAGGTAGCCAATGAAAGGTAAAAGGCAGAAGAAATGAGCAAATCTGGATAAGGTGACACTGCTACGTAGCGTTGTCAAATTATTATTCATGGCCCTGGCCGCTTGGTTGGTTCCTAACCGCCCACAGAAATTCTGAAGGAGTCGCGGTTGAGCTAGTGCTAGCTAATACGTGTAGTGCAGTAACAGGCTAGTTACATCATTTTGAATGCAATGGCAGAACGACATGTGTGTTATGCCACGGCAAAACGTCCACATTGCATCTCCTGCCAAAGACAGAGACAAACTAAGACAATTAAGGTAGACATGATTGCAATTTATTTTTGGAGAAATTCCAAAAAACTATGGAACCAGATTAGTGCTGTGTTCGATGCATTTCAGAGAAGATGGCTGTGTTCGAAATCGTTCCCTATCACGGATATAGTGCACTATATAGGGTGCTCGCCATTTTGTAGTGGTGTTCGAATTCTCAGTGGTTAATTTCATGCACTATTTAGTGCACTTAAAATACCCAAAATTTGAGTGTACGATGTACCCTACATGTTACTCCCGTATACCACAATGCAATGCTGCGGTCGTATTTTTCCAGAGAAGAAGGAGCTGAATAACCGCGAAAACTAATACATTTAATGATGGATTCTCTTTAGAAGTGTCAACAATTTATTTGGAATTTAACATAGAAAATGTAACATTCTAAATTAATTTAAAAAAAACTTGAACAAGAAAATGTATCATTCAACATCAATACAACCTCCAGCTTTCCTCGTGGGTGCCCGGTTTGTTTACATGATGTGGGCGCATCTGTCTGCGTCACACAAATACCCGGCGCATTTACTGACGCAAATGACGTTTAGAAATGTTCAGCGTAGTGTCCGAATTGTTTGTTCGTTCCCTATAGTGCACTATATCATGATTGAACACTATATAGGGAATAGTGATTGAGTTTATAGGGAACGATTTCAAACACAGCTGATGACTTTGTCAACTTCGGGGAGTACAGCAGTGGGTTTGCATCAAAGTTGGTTTTGAAACCTGGAGTTGTGCCATCAAGGAGGTTGCCCACTTCTCCAACAGCCGTAAGTAATTTTATCTACACAATGAAATCCTATTTAAAAAGTTATATTATGTAACTATATGATCTATAGGCCCATTTTGGACAACGCTAGCATGAACAGTCAAAGTAGCACGTGCAGCTAGCGCTAACTTCATTCCATAGTAGCCGCCTAGTTATGTAAGGGATAATGCCCGACGAGGTGTGCAACTGTGCATTAACAGAAATTAATCGGACGACGCGGAGGCGTGAACCGTCCGACGCGAAGTCCGATTAATTTCTGTTAATGCACACCTCGAAGGGCATTATCCCGCTTATACCATGGTCACCTACGCTACGAAAGATAGAAATATCTAACAAATTAATAATAGGCTACTTTAATGTGTTTTAGAGTTAAAATCTATTACAAGTCGAGCGGACTATTTAATATCTCCCGTATGCAGGCGTTGCCAAGCAACGTGGCCATAGCGACCCGCCCGCCACGGTCACCATCTATACCATCTATATCAATAATTTAGAACTGTCATCAGGCAATTTGACGGAACGTCTTTCCTAGGTGTGCATTATTTAAGCAATAGATCACGACAGGCCGTGGTATATGCTCATTATACCACGGCTAAGGGGCGTTGTTCGGCCCGACGCGAAGCGGAGGGACGACAACCCCCTTGGAGTGGTATAATGAGCATATACCACGGGACTGGAGTGATCTATTGCTTTTATAAAACGGTTACCAATAACGGCAATATGAAAGAGGAATACGCAATCAATTTCAGGTACAAAAAAAAAAATAATCACAAATTAGCCTACCTAACTGATAAAATAGCCCCATTATGAAAAAAATAGTCCCTCCTTTCCGGACGTTAGCTCTGCATGTCTCTTTTTCTTCAGGAGCAGGTCACTCCTCAGTCCCCTCTACCATTGTTAACCCTATCCGGAGTGAAAGTTAACCTTAAACATGTCAATTCAACGAATTTAGTCAATATATTAACCTTGTCAAACACTTCGGCTACTACTTTTGCTACCTAGCCTCCTACTGTAACAGTTGGTTGTTGCCATGGAGACTTCCCTGACGCGGAATGATATGCAGCGATAAGGCTTTTTAGAATAGTAGCCGTGGTATATGCTCAATATACCACGGCTAACAGCCAATCAGATCGCCGGATTTCACCTTTCCGTTTTATAACACTTTTTATAAAACGGAAAGGTGAAATCCGGCGATCTGATTGGCTGTTAACCGTGGTATATTGAGCATATACCACGGCTAATATCCGCTTCGCGTCGGGCCGAACAACGCCCCTTAGCCGTGGTATAATGAGCATATACCACGGCCTATCGTGATCTATTGCTTAATTAACCCACACCCTTCAGCCAATCAGAATCGAGTATTCACCCAGACCACGGTTTAAACTGATATATCCTAGCAGCTATACGGTCGAAAGTTTGTGTATCTAAAACAATCACTGGAAACAGAAGCGACAGTGTGCGGGTATACTTTTTCTTATTATCTGACGGACTCTTTACCCTGCACCTGTACAGAGTTGGATGTGCTTGCACTCTCTACTACTATCAGCGAGTTATAACCATTAGGGATTTTCTGCCCATACACGGTATCAAAATTTGTATTTATGTGTATCATTTCTGCATACTTTTCATGTCAGCACAACCGTCTTTTAGTTATGGTTACCAAACTAATCTGGCAGCGGATAATTCGCCTGTAGATGAGGATAACTTGTAGGCTAGTCTACTACTCAGATAAGTTATTTTATCACAGTGTAAGTTAACATCTATGTACAATTTTCCAGGACTTTATTCATTTGGCTTCAGGACATGATTTAGCTTTATGTATTACTTGGTGTCTAATGTCTCTTATGTGTATCATGTCATTTAGAGCACACCAGGGACATCAAGAACATCCAACAACCATACATATTGCCAAACAGACCCACCTAGTCTGCCAGGTGCTTTCTGTTGGTACTTTAAGCAATCATGTGAGAAGCAGAGGTTTGTGATTTCATTCATTTTTCAACTCATGTGCCAAGTAACTTCTGTTCTGATCATGCAGTGTTGATAATGGTGGCTAAACCAAGTAAACTCAGTTCATCCACATGCAAAAAAATCCACCTTCTAGTAGATTTTATGAACTAATTAAAACTTCAAATGTTTGCTACGGTCTGTTTACTATTGTTATCAGCACAACTTGCCAGCCATAGTATACACATAATTACTCTACTAAAACAGTGTTCTGCTATGACAGTTTTATTACCACACCCTATTTTCTCTTTCAGACTGTACCTGGCAGCCTTTAAAGAGAATGCTGGCCGTTCCAAAGCGAAGACAAGCTCAGGAAGACTGAGGTACAAACTAAATTTCCCAAAAGCAAAAAAAGGAGCGGCTACGGTGAAAGCAGTAAAAACACAACCAACATACTTTAAGTTGTAAGAAAATATTGATTGAGGTATAAAACACTTTGTACATTGTTACATGTAGAGTTTACCTACATTGTATTTATTTTAGGCTATACCCTCAGCCTGATGCATCTTCTCTTTTGAAGAGGTAGTCCCTAACCCCCTGCCCTACTTGGAGGAACGTCAGAAGATTCCTGTGCCCAGTTCCCTATCGTCCCAGCACGAACGTCCACCCTTAGAAGACGCTATTGCGGCCTATGTATCTCGATTTAGAGTGGAGGAGGTTTAAATCCAACATATTGGCCTTCCGCATCAGGGAACTCCCTGCGTATGTGTGTGACCACACAAGAGGGGATGACAACGTGTATCTTCCTGCCAAGATATCCCCAGCACTAGCTGACAAAGGACCTGCGGGCCAAGTACCTGCAACAGCTGTCAAAAAGCAGAGGACATTGTTGTTTATGTATATATGGCCACGGCTGAACTGTATATAGTTTTTGAGTTATATATGACATGTTTTGTCACGTGTAAATAGAATAAAAAAATTATCCTTATTTGTGTTGGTATAATTGGTAGGTACAGCTCTGTCACTTTGACTTTCACTATACAAAATAGTGTATGAGCTTGGTAGACATGTTTGAATATGCTGATGTGCCGTAGTGTACATTTTTTCATCTCACTTAATCATTGCCTCTAACTTGCCAGTTCCCCTAATCACGTCGATAAATGTTCAGGGCATTTTGCTGGGAATATCTATTGAGACAAACTTATCTAGTCCTGGGTTGAGGGTCGTCTTCCATTATTCTTACAACCTGTGCAACCAGATGTTTGATTAATATAACCTGCTTTTACTGACAGTGTATGACCAAAATGTAATCCATATCACCCATTGTGGCACTGTCTTACCGTTGGTGTCTCCCTGCAGCATACATTCTCCACCTCTGTCTGCATTGTAGCACAATTCCCACAGGTACACCTGAAGCAAAAGGTAAGCAATGTGTTTGGCAGCCATCAATAATGAAACAAAACCCTAATATAAAAAAAATCTGTCTGATTATATGAAAATGAAGATGCTGTAGGTCTTTACAAATGACTAAATGGGCCTACAACACATCTTTGAATGCCAACATAAAAAAGAATTATGAACTATCCTAAGCTTAGGCCTATTTGAATAACCTGGTTTCTCTGTTAGAATGTCTTTCAATAAAGCAATCACTAACAAGCTATTTGATGGAAAGGGCTATATGCAGGTGTGTAGGCCTAGTGGTTTAATAAAAAGCACAAATTGGGTGCCGATGTGGTCGAACACTTGGTATGTGTTTTCTCATCTTAGTGATGAGAAAAGACATACCAAAAGTGTTAGAACAGCCTGATTCCAGGAAAGTTGAGTGCATGCGCCTAGTGTAAGCCTATTATATTATACGTAGCCTAAATGTGGATAATACTGTGATTTTGGAATATTACAAAATGCATTGGGTTCATAAACGGTTTGGAAGTGCATAAACTATTTCGGAAATAATAGAGGTGGGAATAGGCCTACACTCCGATTATTGGCGTATAGCCACAACTAAGCCCTATATGCCAGTTAAGTAAGCGCAAATTACCATTCTGAAACGTCCATCATTGTACGTGTTTGTGGTTGTTCTTGGTCTTCTCCTTCAGTCTCATCTTCCGACTCTGGATCAAACACGTAGGCCGAAATTCCTGCCATCGTTTTCAGGTTTGCTGTGCCTCGGTAAGCATGTGGACAGCTGCTTTGTCGTCCAATCAGAGCAAAGCTTAATTTAAATATTGAATATTCATGAAAACAGCGGTCCAATCACAGCAACGCTCATTAATACATGGGTATTCATAAGGGAAAGCAGTGTCTTTTCTACCAGGCTTTTCAGACAGGCTAGAATAGCTTGAAATAATCTATCCAAGGCATTTCCAACACAAACAATGTTACAAACTCGATCAAAGGACACCAAGGATTATTTAAAAAATGAATGAAATGGGTGTGGCATGGGATCTTTAAAGAATCCAATAAAATAAGCATAACAAAAAAACTGAGCTCCAAACTTAGTTCAGCTGGTGGCGGTAGTGCACCTGATTATTGTTTTTTAACTGCAAATAAACACAAAGCAAGAAGATTTTTAAAATGTCCAATTAATATAGGGAATAGAAATACAGTTAATCGGCTGCATCAAGAACTTCGGTGTGGGGAAGAAGTGAAGTCAGAGCGGGTGGTGCTTTGTGAATAGACTGCAACAGTAAGGCTACTGGTTTAAATAAGACTTTATTTATATTAGGAAAGGCAAATTCACATGTATGCATACATTGCAATTTAACTGAAAATCCAGAGCATGCACTGTGTAACTATAAAGAAGAAAGGGACATCGGACTACAATGGAATTTTTCAGGGTAAATAGCAGCAAGTGGAGATAAGGTGTTGGAATCACAGAGAAGGGTGATAGATGTATTAATAAACACTGAATTATATAATAGAATAAAATAAAGTGCTACTCATATTATAGCGTAATGTAAACTAGATCCTGTTCTACATACTCCAGAACGCAGTGGCGGGCCGTGCATTTCACACTTAGGCCTTCACTGGTGTCCTACATGAACTAATCCACCTCTTAATGCCATCATTATGAGTCCACGGCTATAGAAACCATCAATATTACACAGAAATGCAGTATAACAGGGCGTTGCATCACAACCAGGTATCTCATGTAGCAAGTCTCTTTTCACTGTAGCCACAGCTGCCATACATACATCATCTCTTGATGATGTACGTATTGAAACATCAATATTAACCTAATTTAATAACAAAAACATTAAAACTACTGATTATTTGTACGCAAAGTCGATCCTCCTTTCGTTCGTCAAGAAGAGTTCAATTACCCTGTTGTACAGTTTATCTGTGCGTTTCATTTCCAACAATAAGTCCCTTTCTATGGCCATGGAGGCTAATGCTGAAAGTCGAGTCTGGCCAGTCGTGTTTCTGTAGTAAGCTTTAATTCGCTTCAGGGCGGAGAATGTCCGCTCGACAGAAGCAGTGGACACCGGGATGGTCACCGCCAAACACGCCAATTTGTACAGCTGCGCCATGCTGTCACCCAGATTTTTGTTCTGAAGGAAATCAAGGAGATCAGTCGGACTTTTCCCTTCAAAGTCATTCATGGCATACATCACAGTCAGTTCTGTTTTCAGCCGGGACAGATCGAACAGTGTTCCGTGACTCGTTAAGCTGGAGAAGGCTGTGTGCGGGAATTTTTTCCGGTACGTCTTGAACTGCTGGGGGTCGAGGAGGGACAGAAACATCAATTGTTCGTGGTCTTGAAATCTATTCCGTATCTGGCAAAGAATGTTGTCCAGGACGTTGCTGTGGAGTTGGTGGTAGTGTGCGCGAACGTCTCTTTTTGCTGGGCCCCTCCGTGCGCTCGGAGCGCTTGAGATGCGCGCAGTGGCCTCGTAGATCTCATCAAACCGGCCCCTCTCTGCTCAATGGTGTCACAAAACTCCTTCACCCTTGCCAGATAGAATTGTACATCCAATGTTTTGCTCTCAAGTATTGCAAAAAGAACATCTGAATGCTCAAAAATGCCATTAAATGTGTGAAGCAAAAAACAAAACTCAAAATCATCCAGACGTGCATTAAATCCATCAGCACAACGCAGAGCGTCCTCGTCGTACTCATCATGATATTCCAGTATGTGGTCAAACAGCTCCTTTAGGGCAACTCTCTTCTCAAAGACTGTACTGACCAACCTCAATGTGTATTGCCACCGCGTTGGTGCCACACAAGGAAGACGCCGCTGGCAAATATCGTCCAATAGTTGGGTGCGCTTAGGGGATCTGGAGAAAAATGCAGCGAGGCTATTGAGGTGGGCAAAAAAGATCTTGCACTCTTTCAGCTTTGAGGCCCCTTGAGTCAGTACCAGATTCAGTCGATGTGCATGGCAGTGTATGAATAAGGCAATAGGAGCCCTCTCCTTAACTTTAGCCTGCACCCCATTTAATCCAGATGACATGACCGCTGCGCCATCGTAACACTGTGCCACAACTTTATCCAGACATTCATATTCCTCCAGGAAACCGACAATAAGAGCAGCAATGTCATCGGCCCGCTTGCCACTAGTTACATCTTCAAATCTGACAAACCTCTCCTTGACACCTGTGTCCGTCACATAACGCAGGACCAGTGCGAGCTGCGCTGCATTACTCGCGTCTGTCGTCTCGTCCACCATAACAGCGACAAACGGTGCTTTATTAATCTCCCTTTTCATCTCTTCTCCCATCACTTCAGCAATAGCACTAATCAGGTCGTTTTGTATTTTGCCTGACGTCCCACAAAACACTTTATTAATGGTCAGGTGGTAATGCAAGTCCGTGTTGTTTTCAGCAAGGAAAGAAAGAAGCTCCAAATAGTTTCGTCTATTGATGGATCCGGCGCTTTCATCGTGTCCTCTAAATGAAAGTTCCTGTTTACCCAAAAATATGACACAATCTATCAGTCTTTTCAAGATTTCTCTATTTTTCTTCACCTTTTCGTTGTGGAGCTCCGTTTCCCTGCGCACTTGCTCGTTGAGCTGTAGATCCACTCGGGTTTCCCCAAAAGTTTTCAAAAGCACCGTTGCGTGCAAGTGTCCAGCCGTGCTTTGGTGTCTCCCTGCTGCCTTGGTTAGACAACTCAAGTTTGCAAACCCACTGTAGCTCCATACACCATGTCTATCAGTTGCAAATAGCAGGCATTCCCAGCAATACAATTTGCAGTGCTCCTCGGAGGCTGTGAGCCAAGGGTACCGCTCGTAGTTGCTGACTTGAAAGTGGCGGACAAACCCCGTACCCGGCTGGGACAGACTTGCTAGCTTCGGGGTCGGCCGACCGTTCTTCACAATGTCCAGCTTTTCTTGAAAAGTACGTCTTGAAAATGGTTTTGTGAGCAGATCTGCGACCAAATCAACTTCTTCTCCCCCGTTAGCCATCGTGGGTTGTTAAAACAGCTGTTAAATCTACTTGCAAAATATTTTAGTTTGTGCCGGTGGTATAGAACTCTGACCAGCACCAATCAAATGACGTGTAAATGGCGCCGTTCAACAGGGAGGGGTTGGGCCTAGCTCTCGAAATTCGGATATGACGTCACACCGGGTACACATTCTTCCGGCGAAGTCATTTCAGCTGTTGCCGTCAGACCGCACAAAAGTGCAGCGTTTATTCGCCACTGCGCTGGTGGGGTTTCCAAGGATATCATTTGAAGATGTACACATGATTGTGGAGTCACACTCACCAACACCACAGTCCAGGCTGAGGAAAGGGTACAAGTTCTTTGTGGAGGAGTTCATACACATTTATCAAGGTAAGTGGTCCAAGGTATTTTGTTGTCAATCATGTTTTGTAATGACAAGCAAACCATATACGATCCATATAAATCGTCTGTAATGTCTGTGTGTGAAATGTGTGTAAAATGATCATATTTGTTATGTGTAGACTATAATATTATGAATATAATTAGCCATTGGTGGGCTATGAAGTCTCCGTGTGTAGCGTTAGCATGTTAGCATTAGGTTAGCCAAGGATAGGTTCAGCTAGTTATTTGCTGACCCGTTTTTGTCTGATCAGCGACATATTATAATACTATGTATACCGTATGCTCAGTGTCAAATGTAGTTGATGGAAAGGTGGTCGTGAGGAGGTAGATGCAACCACTCGATGAGGAGGAATGAGGAGCTCCACAGACTACATGTTTCTGCTGAGTTAGGGCCCATGTCTGTTTGTTTTGATATCTGGACTAACAAATGCAGTTGCATTTGCACTTTTCCTCTTCTTCTGAAGTTCAGATCATTTTCATTGTTCTTTCTTACAAACAGTACAGTAGCGTCCTTAAGACTTGGCCCACCTAGCTTGCTGCAATGTTGTGGCTATACAGACCTATGTATTTTTCTTCCTCTTAAGGCACAAGCCGTAAATAAAGGAAATTTGTTCAGGGCATTAAAAGGACAAACATATAGGCTCGTTCAAGTTATAACATTGCTAAAACAGATGTAATGGTGGCCCAAAAGTTTTGCACGGAACTGTACATGGCTTTTCTGCCTGTTGCAGTCTCCTTGCCAGTTTCCAATGGCCTTATATCAAGGTCCTACCTACTAAATTCAGTAACCCAGTTCTTATGGTGTTCACAGATCACCCTGGAGGCTGTTGGACAACTTGCTCTCTCAGAGCACAGCTGTAGCTGTGCTGCGGGCAAAGGCTTCTCTAGCCATGTTACCGCTCTGCTCTTCCAGACAGCGCATCATGTGCCGCTGGGCCTTCCCGCGGTTCCACCTTCCCTGGCCTGTACCAGTCAACCACAGATTGACCTAGAACACAGGCGTGCTGTTGTGTCCTCTTTTCAAATCATACACTTCAGTATTTGTCTAGAGTATATGAGCATTTCCTGTATGACTCAATTTTTGTTGTTCGTTTCAGGGAATCTATCCAGAGGCTGTGACTGACCTTGTGGTGAAAAAACGGTATTATACATACAATTATACAGAGAATTTGGCGTGATGATGAAATCATAGCATCCATGAAGGAGAGACTAGACTTGTATTACCACAATGTCTATATGGATGTATATATTTCCTTATGTGAGTGTCAATAATTGTCATTCTTAAAATCAATTCATATTTAATGACATCACATAAACAGTTATTTATTGTTGCTGATCTTTGTTTATATTTGTCTCTTGTCTCTACCAGTCTAATTTGATAAATTCTGATCTAATTTCAGTCTCCCTCTTTTCTTCTAAATCAGTCAAGTATGTGTGTCCTGTTCTATTATAATTAGGTCTACAGAAACGGCTTTAGCTTTTTGAACATTCTTTACACAAATTGATGGTTTGCGGAGGTTGTAAAAACTGTTGACAATTGTTGATGTATTATATTGATGTCAGGAAATAATGACAAATTTCAGCACACTTAAAGTTGGATTGGTTTATTTGATGCAACAATTATGAATGAGGCTTAATCCACTCACTCCTCCAAAACCATTGGCCCCTGGTAATTAACCATGACGCAGCAGTAATGCCATATCTGGTTGACGCTTCCAGACAGACTGAGTGGCACAACACTATCCCAGATGTGGTATTCCTTAACCCGACGGATGACCCTCTCCACTAGAATTCTGAGTCGTGCAATTGCTTGCGTTTTGTCACAGTCACTTTAGCTTAATTGCGCTCCCCTTTTGAATGGTGGAGTTACAAGGGAAGCACCAATGCTGGACAGCAGATCGTCAATGGTAAAGCCCTTTGACATCATGACTTCATCGCCAGGCTCAAGCAGGTTCAGGAGGCCAGACTTCCTGGTGATCTCTTTGTCAGAAATTGACTTGTGTAGAGAGGTGAGCCGTATGTATCACCAATAAGTCCCTTAAATGTTGTGGTGCTCTTGTAATTGGAGAAGATCTCAGTGCAGTGTCATTGAAGTTGGACTCTCGCAGCGCATTGCAGTCAAGGATCACTCTCAGCTTTGGACTGTGCAGTGTTCCTTTTTAGGCATTGATAATGCTACTTGTTTCCTAGACATCCAGATGGGTATTGAGCCCAACAAAAGAAACAAATAATTTGTCCATGTAATGATGCAACGACTCACTGTGGAAGTGCTGACCTGGAAGATGTTAGCAATGACCTGTTCTTTAAGGCCAGCTGCTACCCTACCGTAGATGAAAAACTCATCGATGACTGGAATCTTCCGTGAAGGGCTTGGTGTTGGAATCGCCTCTTGTCCAATCCTCTGTACTTTGGTCCGATAAACAATATATTGTGTTGAGGGGCAAACGGACTCCCAAAACACTTGAAACACTTCTTGAGATGGAAACGAGTAATATTTCATGGTCTGATCAGACACACAAAATCTGTGGACAGTTTGTGGCCCCATGGGCATTTCTTGCAGCCTTGCCTCCAGCTCTGCAATATGCTCCAGGGTATCATCCAGTGCACCTACAAAAAAAGACAGACAAATCAGTCTTCATTAATATGCAACCCCAGTTTAACAGTACATCTGTTGATTGGATGTTTTAAATTTTACTATGCCATGTTGGTAAAAGTATACAAGTGTTGAACACAAATAACAGACATAACTGCTAGTTAGCACACATCTAGTTACCGGCAGGGGGGATAGTCGCGTAGTCATGTTCTCCGGTACCTCTCCGGTCCGTTTGTTTTGTCCTTCAGCTTTTCGAGCTGACACCCGTTCATACACAGGTGTTTTCTTCGGGGCTGTTGTGTAGCTGTTCCAGTCAAAACGAATGGGAACAGCTCCAGTATTCAGCCTAGCACTCCCGTCTTTATAATAAGCCACTGAGAAATGCCGACTACAGACCAAGTGTACTCCCCTTCTGAATGACGAAATTATCTCCTTCATCCCGTCTGATCGCCTTGAACCACTGCTGTCTTTGGTCTGCATTACTTGGGAAGTCGTGGAATGTAAATACGGTTGGTTTTGTTTTGAATTGGCGCACAACCAAAGCTTTTGATAGTTTGTTAAATATAGACTACTTGACCGGAAGTCCCTTTACCCGGTGAAGGCAAAATCGAACGGCGAACCAGGAAGTTGTAAAATAGGCCTATTCTCTCAGGATTCTGAAGGCCTCGGATAGATTATTTTTTACCCGGAGACAGCTAAGGGAAATAATCTGATTGGATAAGGGCTCTAATATATATATATATATATTAACGCACTGGAGGCAACGCAACTGAAGGAAAAACAAATAAATACGTATTTAGACTAATGTGAACGAACTTATTAAAATAGATAGAATGAATGAAAAATAATATATATTAAAAGGTATAAATTATATATTTTATAAATAAATATAAAAATAATGTATTGTTCTGAAAGTATCTAGGCCAGCAGAGAAGGCTTTGCTGTCCCTGACGGCCCGCCTCTGCCGGAAGGTTAGGTGGCGGTATGCACCTTATAGTTGATATTCTTAGTTATTAAATAAGCAAAAGAAGGAAGGAAAGAAACGTGTTTTTCTGTAATGTAGAGAATATAAGACAGAAAGACATGCACTATTTGGTAGACTGTTGGGGCATGGAGTTCAGGCTTTTTCTGTTTTTTCCTTGTTTGGACACTGATAACCATAAACTGATCTAGAAATGTAGTTCAACATCGGACCTGTGGAGGGCCAGTAATAATGCCTGGACAGCGGTCCAAACTAAACCACGGAAACTGACAAGCAGTCAGAAGAGAAGAGGAAGGAAATGCCTAAGTATTCCGCGGCGACGCATGCAGACGTATAGCGAAAGCATTCATTGTAACAAGCGTGGAGGTTTTCACTATAATAATACATTCAATCAAATCCAAACCGATAGGTAAGCATCGGAAACACACACACACACACATATATATATTCAATCGGACTGTTATATTTAATCACTCGTTTTAAACGGCCAGGTATATCACAATAAGATACCTGTACTGGCCAACATAACTAGTTAACGTGTAGCTTAATAGCTTGTTTACTTAACAACCAGTGGCGGTGGGTCAATAGAGGCGCCGCCGCCTCCGTGAAAACTTCACTTGAATATATAACTCGCCAACTATATAATCAAATATTATCAATCACGAAAATTAAATCAAGACCAATAAATACACTAGCGATTTATCCCTCGTTAATTGTGTGGAACCGATACTGCTGTTCAACTTCCAAGCCAAACCAGTATTACATGCGTTCCCCAAACGTCAATGATCTTTGGGCTAGAAGCTAGTCTTATTTGGCGTCATTCGAGGGCAATGCGAATCGCTTTTTCTTTTTATGTTTTATCACCACCCATGGACTTGGATAATATCACCCGAAACAATTTCAAATAGGGCTACCAGCAGCATTTCAGCGACCACACCAACTACATGTAGAGAGTGTAAGGCACTTTCCACCTTTCACGTGGGGAAGGGAATATTGGACTCAAAAGAACTACAGAAATAGCGCATTATTACTCATTAAAATTAAAAAAAAAATTAGGGGGGGGGCACCCTCAGACCCCCGTTCCTCACTCTACTGTGCCCCACAACATTGTTTGATCAACCAGCCGCCACTGCCTATACTTTACAAAACGTTTTCTGTTTTACTAACGAACTAACGTCTATTCCACTGGCTTTGGTGCGTTAGCTAGCTTCACTATGAAATCCACACTTTTGGCTGTACACAGGTGTTATTAGGTCATTGCTGCATGCGCTTCAACTATTGTTCTTCATAAGTTTTATTCTTTCTTTTTTTCTCTACAACGAACTTTGGGACCCTATCCTTTCCTCAAATGTTCACCTAGAGACTCCATTCAAATTTTTTAAATATTCAGACAATACATGGAATACAAAAACGGCTTCTTTTCCAGACTTTTCTTAAATATTTAATACTCTTAAAGAGATTATACTTTTCAAATTTATCAATTTTTTTTACATGGGAGTTCAATTGGAGGAGCGGCAAAGCCTAACTTAACTAAATCAATTTTTCAACCCGTTTCATCTTCCAATTTAAAAACAGAAGAGTAAACACTGTGTATTCTTTCAATAATATTTAAATGGAATTTCAAAGATATCATTTAACTCTTTCTTCGAATCAGCAGTTTTTAGCGCTTTACGTTTAACACGCATGACGGTATTCTGAACAACAGAACACCGCTAGTCGCTGACGCGCTCTCCCGCTTTTTTATAAGAACGTATGCAGCGACAGCGCCCGGAATATAATATCGGAAAGGAAAATCGCGCGCATACACGCTCAAAGTGTCTGTGGAAATGTGCAGTCCAGCGCCAGTAGTTTTTGCGTTTTGGCAAGCTGTTAGACTAGAACACGCTGACGGTGGAGGCGTATTCAACGTCCTTCACTCGGGGTGGGGGGGGGGGGTTGGTTCAGACTTTCATGGCGTTTTCATGCCCCCAAAAGAGCGCCTCACCGTCTAAACGAAAGTGCAACTTCCCGATAAAAACATTCTGGGTGCGTTTTACCCGCAAGCGGTCCTCCTGTAAACGGGCCTTCTAGTTTCAAACCGTCATATTCCACAGTTGATCCATTTGACGCCGTTTCTGGCCCGTTCTGACGCTTAAATTATGAAAGAGATTCTTAACTCCGGTTCAAACTTTCGATCGTTACCTTCGTTCAAACAAATCTACAACATGTATCCTTATAATATCAATACAAACGGAAAATTTTTTTTCTTTTTACGACCCTATTAATTTAAACTTTTTTTCAGAATTTTTTCCACAGGTTTTCATAGCTTTCATACTTTATGGCTTCGCTTTCAGTGGTCTCATTGATTACGTATGACGCTAGAGCGATGATGACGTTCAGTAGTGTTCGCGCAGATTGGGCTACTTTTGGAGAGAACGATTCTTCTCAAAAACACACAACGCACGCAACCGCACACGAACACCACAACGACTGCTCCGTCTATCACTCTTCAGCAGTCGTTGTCAAAACAACGTACTGCTGATCGGAATAATTGATTCGATCACAGGCAGTGCTCCGCCAGGCACAACAACAGACTCGCCTGCAGCCTGAGTGGGTTCCGGGATGTTCTTGACTAAGTTCGTGCTTGGCCTTTTCCATCTTCAAGAGATTATGAGTCCACTGTCACGGTAACTGGGTTTCTAAATTGTATGGCACGATACTCGCCTCAAATGCGTATTCATTAGAGTACACTTTTCTCATTCACTCTAATCTAGGTGGCATGTTATAATAGCTGTATTGCAGTGACTTATGGTCTGATAGATAACATGCACGTCATATTACACTCTTAATTGCATAAACCACATTAGCCTCTCCCAGAAATCTTAGTTTTTTGCTGCGAGTAATCTAACACCAGAATAACCAGTAATCAGTGAATTTATATTGAGTGTTCACTGGTTATATAACCACTAAGTGGTAGCCTAATTTTGCACCACACTCACAGCTCAACTCAAACTCACTCACTCACTCACTCACTCACTCACTCAACTCACTCCACTCCACTCCACTCACTCACTCTCTCCTCTCTATATTTTTCAGCAACTGCTTTGCGGCTATTCCATTTCAGCGGTTCCCTTTTTCTGTTCCAACCATTATTTACTTTTCTCTTAACAATGGTGTGCATTGTATATTCCATTGCAGACCTTTTGAAACTTTTGCTTCCAAATGCGGTCACGTGGTACCATGATTTAAGCCAATTTAAACAAAAACTTCTTTGTCTTTTGTGTCATTACAACAAGAATACTTTTCACATCACCGCATTTTCTGGCAGGAAGGAAGTGCATTTCTAGTTCCATTTTATGGTACGTGGACCAAATAAATGACTTTAATAGCAAACGCCGTCTAACGTAATTCTGAACCACCCCAGACTGTAGGAATGTTTACCATGCGCTATTTACGTTAGCTGTGAAAAAATGTTGACTGAACGGTAGGTAAAAGCAGAAGATGAACCGCGCAATCTGACCCGAAGGAATCTCCTCGTCGCCGATTGTCCGGTTCGGAACACAAAGGTTAACTTGAAAGCTTAGGCAAGACGGTCTCACTTGTCGCAGCGAAAACTGTAATAATTGCGCTACGTGTTTACCTTTCCCCACCTTGTGAGACATCATTCATGAGCAGCCAGTCTGTATCTATCAACAACATTGCTAATTTGTTCACCTAAGGTTTTCTCTTACCACTGGTCAGCCAACATGGTGTAACTGCATACATTTTGTTCGCTTGCACGGCGCTACGATATATATTCACCAGTTTCGCCATGCCTTCACTGTGGGGATACAGAATTGTGAGCGTTCGAGCAGACCGTGGGGCTCCGGTAAGAGACAAGGTGGGAAAGCGCCCCACTACCTTCCGTGGTCCTTTGTACAAGCCGAGAGATCTATTCACCGAAAGGGTGAAGTTACTTTATGAGATGCATTGTCCATTAATTGAATAACACATCGTTCTCATTTTCAATACTGGAAATTATCTTTTGTTCTCCCTTTCGTTTGCCTGCAAGTGGATGCTCTTGATGCTCTGGGCTTGGGAAGGAAGGTACTGCGTTGTCGAAGGATGACTCCTTGGCGTCACGTGGATCTGATTGAGACCAGAATTGGACGGAATTACGGCTCGCAACTAGAGAAAGGTATGGTTACCCCCTTCCATGCGCTGAAAAGGAAACTATCAACGGCACTGAACTCCAAGCTCTGTGGGGACCACCACGACCCAGGCATGTACGACTGTGATGCCGTATGATAACGAGTATATTGGGAAAAGAAGCAGACTTGTGGTTCAAGGTTGCGGAAGCCTTATATACAGATGTAGAAATAGCAAAACTAGAGACGTTTTCTGTAAGATAAAGGAACAGAACGGTTTGTCTCGAATTTTTCATCCATTGTTCTTTATTCAAACGGTTCACGCCTGGTTTTCAAGGTCGCCCCCCCGCCCCCCTCCAAAAACGTGATGAAGTATGGCGCGGGGAATCGGCTATGGACATTGATTGATTCTGCGCACACCACAATGTGGGCGCTGTTGGGCGGATGTCAGGCACGCATGTTCTGGAGGTCTCGCTATACTTTATTTTGTATCATCACTGCTTACCCACCGGAAACAAAAATTAACCAAGAATACTTATTAAAAAATACTCTTGCTCAAAGAAAGCACGAAAGACGACTTTTCACAAGTCAGCAACAACAGAAGGTTACACATGGGTGTGAAGCCTACTTTTGTCACTTGGAATTCCCAGATAAGACCAGGTAATCAGAATCTTCTTGCGCAAGATTCTGATTCGTTCATGGTATTTCAATAGAACTCTAGTTACATTCCTTATTCAAGTTCTATTCTTCATTCGTTTCTCACGTGCCAGAGGGGGTTCACATGCACCTGAGATGACATATCAAGCAGTTTACAAGAAGCTATACTCACCAACTGTGTACACAAAAAACCAATGACATCAGACTGCAAAAACAGCAGTCCCTCATAATAAATTATGGGCGCTACTTAAGTTGCTTATTTTTTGTAAGAAGGCTCAAAGTGCTTTGCGCATAGCTAAAAGGCTAGTTAGAATAACCACCGGAGGTTGGAATGCTGTGGAATTAGGCGCAGGGTGCTCCCTGCTGCTAGAAGGAGCTTTGATAAAGGACCGCACAATGTTGCTCGATAGAATCCCAGCATCAGTTTCCCAGGATGTAAGGTTCAAATCTGTGAGGCCCATTTTGCGAACTCCTCCTTCTGGAACGGCTTACAAGCCTTGTCGTAGCAGATGTTCTCATTTAGGCTCAGTCCAACCATTGATGGGAGCCGATTGGAGAATGGCAGACACAGATCATCTATTCTAGTCATTGCCCACGGCGTAGCAGTGATCAACTGAGGACTTGCTGGCCAGAGTTACATGTCTCTCCAGGAGGCCGGCCGTGAGAATGGAACACGCCCTTTCCTGGTCACGTTGGGGGCTCGCCAAGTTGCAGTCTGTGATTCCGCTCTTGCTCCAACCTGTGAAGGCATGCTAGAATTACATTGGATTTAAGCGTTTCTAATCAGTTGCTAATTGGAGTGCGTGATGCATAAACCATACTGATAAAGTGAAAAGACTGGTGACGATGTTATATTAACACGGACTATCAAACATTTAGGTTGGGGCATGCAAGTATTATTTGTTCATGCGTGCTACCGCTATGCTGGCCATG
>OLKM01000085.1:0-122500 GCA_900291075.1 Melanogrammus aeglefinus
ATGCTTTATCTAAATAAACGAAATATGCAGTTTATAGCTTTAAATAGCTACCTGACTGCTACGCTGCTTATCCCCAAACATCTAAAGTTCAAGTTATTGCAGATTCAAATTAATACAAGTGAGGCAGACCTCACGCACGGATCTGACTGGGATAGCTTTAATCACTTGAGGTTGTAAACAGGTTTGTTTATTCTCTTGCCAGAAGGACTATCTAGACTTACAGAAGTTTATGAATTATATAATTATTTATTTTATTCGGGGCTTTAGCCCCGAATACAACCGCATAGTGACGCCACTGATCTAGAGCAAGCTATAACTAAACCTCCCCAACTTTAGTTTGGTCCATCGCATTCCTCCTCTTACCAGAAGAGGGCAGTCTGGTGCAGTGCACTGCAGCCGTTTAGGCAATGAAAAAAATGTATTAATCCAGAAAAAAATCTCTTCGCGTTTGCCGCATATCAAAACCGAATATATTAAACGTAAAAAAAAATTAAAAATGTCAGGCCTTTCCACAACAATTCTTTATTTTAAAAAAGTAACCTATACAAAATCTTAAAGTTCTGAACCACTGTTCCACCAACAGGGGTTTTGAGCACGAATGTGGACCAGACTTGTCCTTTCGCACGCTCATCGACAGCCGCACTCATCCACCACCATGTCCTGGTAGTGCCGCAGGACCACGTTGTCGTTGTTGTCGTAGTACAGCATAGAGATGGGCGAGAGGCGGATGGGCACGCAGCACGGCTGCGGGGTCCCGCGTGGGTCCAGCGAGTGCACCAGGGTCTGCAGGATGGCGTGGTTGGTGCCGTTCAGGCTCTCGCTAAGCGGGAAGGGGCACTCACCGTGGCAATAGTTTGCCAGGTAGCCCTGCGGCGCGATGATCCAGTCCTGCCACCCCACGTCCTTGAAGTCGATGTAGAGGCGCCGCGGTTTGCACACGTTGCTTGGCGTCACGGGGAGGTGGACGGCGCTCCGCCGCCGTCTGGATCGACACTGCTGGGGGTTTAGCGACACCGCCACCAGCGCGGCGTGGACCTCCGGCGGCGGCGCAGACACGGCCGCCGGCTGCAGCGGGAGGGTGTTCCCGGGGTTGAAGGGGAGTAGCTCCACCTCCGGGTCATGTCCCTGCGGCTGCAGCGCCAGCACCAGGCCGTAGTTGCGGCCAGCCTTTCGCCAGGTCTCGGCCAGGGAGGTAAGGTCCAGTGTGAGGGAGGCGGGCTCGGGTCCAAGTGCCACCGACTGGGATAACAGGAGCCTTCGGTTAGCCTCGTGGCTCGCGCCCCTCAGAGTGGTTCTAACTACTTTATACAGGGACACGTCGAGGGTCCGGGGCCCCAGGAAAAACTCCGGGGCCCTGAACACACCCCATTTAAACTTGACCTCCAGACGGGCCAGAGACAGCTGCTCCACGGGCAGCAGGACCGACATGTTGAAGAAAAGTTGCTTCTCCACGCAGTCCTGGTCGCCCCAGCAAGACACCAATCTGCCTGCAATACAGGAAATAGACAGAATAGACACAACATGCGGGCCTGCAAATTAGGGTGACAAGATTTCTGAAGTCAAAAATCAGGCATTTGTAGTTAGGTAGTCCATATGTCCACTAAATATCTGATATTATCCGATCAACCATTTCGGCCTCCAAATTGAAAAATTGACTTTGGTCGTTTGGTGTCAAATAAAAATAGCCTAGCTTCCATTTCGGAAACTTCAAAAAAAATTATTTCGGATTATTTTAACGGTATGTAGAAATCCCACTCTAGGAAAATATTTGCCACTACATGCCAAATGGTTTAATAGCCCATTATGATGCGTTTGACGCATAAGCAAGACAAAAAAAGAAATCCCCTCGGGAATCCAAACAAATATTAAAGTGACCACAAAAGTAAACTATCACTTGTTTGAATTTTTTATTTGTTATTAAAAGTCTGATTAATAGGCCTAAATGTTTTACCCTGGTCCTGCACGTATCGAATGATGTTTCCGCGCACGCCGTACTCGGACACCATGCACGACTCGCTTTCCTGGACCTCGTCGTCCTTACTCCTTCGAAACATCCGCCACAACATGGACGGAACCCGTCTGGAGGCTCCTGCGGCAGTCGGCTTGGTGGAGAGCCCAAGGGAATCTAAAAACAAACGCTCTCGAGAATCCACCTCCTCCACGTTAGTTAGGGCAAATGTGCCCGTAAATAAAACGCTTAAAAACACGAAATTAGTCATCTTTTCAAGAGGGGCATTGATTTGACTTATACGCACAATCGCGTCTCGCGTGGCAGAGATCCCTTTGTTTTTATTGCCATTTTAACTCCTGCACCGAGACGCAGGTGACTGAGTAGTGGCGTGATTGGCCGACAGGACCAGCTATCTATTGGCACCATGGCGAGAGATATCTTATGCTAATTAGTGTCCGCCAGCACATGGGGGGACAGAGGGGGTTGGGGTTTCACTGGGTGGCCCTTTGCGAAAAATATATAGGCCTAATGTGTAAAAATAAAATAACCAAAAATGTCTTCATTTATAGCATTCATCCTAGTTACACTGGATATGTTGAAATCAATTACACATATTAGTTTATCAGTTAGGGTTAGGATTAGTGTTGGGAGAAAAGTGGAACCTTTTACAAAATTATTCGACACAAGAGAGAGTGATAGGTCCATGCCTGGTACTGACCTATGTATGTGTGTGGTGGGTGGTGGTGTGGGGGGGGTGGAGGGGGGGGGGGGGGAGTAGTATGTGTGTGTTCGTTAGAGAGAAAGAGAGAGTTTGGGTCAGTGTGTGTGTGTGTGTGTGTGTGTGTGTGTGGGGGGGGGGGGTTAGTAGTATGTGTGTGTGTTAGAGAGAGAGAGTTTGGGTCTGTGTGTGTGTGTGTGTTTATGTTTGTGCGCCTGTGTGTTGGCTCACTTGACAACTCTTATCAGTATGAGCTCAACTCTCAGATATGCAGAGGCATTCCAGAGGGTTCTCTGTATCTGCAGCCGTGGGAGACTGGTACAGGGGACCGCTCCATCCCCCATGGTGCCTCTGGGCCGCTATAAGGACCTCCCCAAACTCCCCTCAAATACGGTCAGAGTTGCGGGGGTTAAAACACTGCCAACACATACAATATACTCAATGTGTGTGTGTGTGTGTTTGGTGGAGGGGGGAGAGGGGGGTGGTGTTGGGGTGTTACAGAGAGAGAGAGAGGGAGAGGTAGACTTTGAGAGCGGTAGAGAGACAGACACAGAAAGAGAGGGAGACCAAAGGAAATACAGAGGTTTTTCATCCTAGCTGTGGTAGCAGTTATCTGGCAGCAGTGGAGTAAAAGTGCAGGACAGCCCTGTCGTCCGTGTGGGGTCTAGGAACCCCAAGCACTGCTTGCCCACGACACAGAGTCAGTGCAGAGCAGGATTCTACCTTTTGGTCGATTCCAAATAACCATTCTGGAGTCTCATGGATCCCAGAAGAGTGACATGCTGGTGAGATAAGTCTATGTAAAGAGATACTATGTTTGTGTGTTTTTTTGCAGTGCATCTGTGTGTGTGTGTGTGTGTGTGTGTGTGTGTGTGTGTGTGTGTGTGTGTGTGTGTGTGTGTGTGTGTGTGTGGTGTGTGTGGGTGTGTGTGTGGGTGGGTGGGTGGGTGGGTGTGTTTGTTATGCATGTGTGCTTTGTTTTGGTGTGTGTGTATGAGTTACACGGACACACACAAAAAATCAATAATTTTTTGGCCCAACTGCATCTGTGTTGTAGTTGGGCCTGGGCTTTCTGTATTCTGCGGATAGCAGCAGCAGGCCGGCCATTATCCGTCCCCATAGCAAAGATCTTCCCAGGCATCGCTGACCGCTTCACTTCCACCCCAGAACCTCACAGCACTGCCCACACTATTTTAGGCTCCAGGTGAGTTCATAGTTCTTTGTCAATTTTTGCTCAATTTGTAAATATATGCTGAATGATTGTTTTTGGTTATGTGCTAGTTCTCCAAAAAAGAAAAAGCAGTTGCATGTGATTCATCCATTTCTGACTTTAAGTTAACTTGAAGATTTGACTGATTAGACGCCCGCTTCTTTGCCTATTTGTTTATGTCTAGAGTGTCTGAAAATGCCCCTGGAGCACCTGCGTTCTACACCACAGAATCTGCATCAATACCTGCCGGCGCAAGCGTAGCGCCTACCGTTAGCGCAAAGGGGCCGACTGCACCCCCTGGGCGAGTGGTTCCGTCAGAAGCCCCTCTTGCTCTGTCAACACCACCTCACACGCTGTCCTCGCCGGTGGCTACAACCGTGGTCCAGCAGCCAGCGAGCCCCAGCCCCACACAGGGCCCCACCAGCAGAGAGGAGAATACTCCATCTGCTTACGGACCTCCAGCCACCCCATCCAGGACCTCCACTCTACTCACACCAAGAAACAGCAGCAGCTCCCCTCCGCCGGCAGGAGAGAGGAGCCAACAGGAACCCGCTGTGGAGCTGAGTACAGGGCCCCAGATGGCACCGGCTCCTCTGTGTGACTACGACCAGTGTGTCCATCTGCAGAGGCCCTGCCCCGAGCTCCAGCGCCTCCGGGGCTGGACGTGCAGGTGCCCGGCCCAGAGCAACACCGGCCCGAGGGGGACCCCGGGCCCGGTGGTGGCCCTGGAGGTGACGAGGGCGTGGCCGACGGCTGCCAGCGTGCGCTGGTGCGCCCCGGACTCGCCGCTGAGCGCGTTCCTGGTGTGGGTGCTGCGCGGCGACGGGAGCGCGGTGAGCAACGGCAGCGTGGGCCCGCGGACCCGGCAGACGGACGTCTTCGGCCTGGCGGCGGGCGGACACATGTACCGCGTGTGCGTGAGCGTGCAGAGCACGGCGGGCGCGCTGTCGCACACGCGCTGCGTGAACGTCACCACCCCCGTGGATGCGGAGGCCGTCGCCATGCACGTTCTGTCGGGGGCCTGCGGCGTTCTGTTGCTGGTGGCCGTGGTGCTGAGCCTGTGTCTGCACCGGCAGTGCGAGAGGAGGAGGAGGGGCGAGGCGTTGCGTGCTGAGCCCACGCACCTCCTCCCCGCGGCGCACGCCTTCCAGGACCAGCGCCCGTTATGCAGCATGGTGTCCATCGCCAACCCCGCCTACACGCCCACTGGTGAGCAGAGAGCGTCCGTGGCTGACCAGTGTGCCCAGAGAGCTCCTGCCAAGAAATCAGCCAATGCGAGATAGTATCTAGGGGTTGTGGTGATTGCAGTTGGGTCTTTTTCTTTCTTGTTACATTCACGCCTGCACTATGTAACTTCATACTGCAGCTATTTACTGCATCAAATACCCGAACTGGAGGGTTTGTCATAAATAAAACACACCCATCCACGAGTCAATCCATCTGTATTATATTATTATTATTTCAGCCATACCTGCACCTACAATCCAAGCCGCCAGAGGCTGCTAATTGACAAACATTGTGCTGGTTTAAATCCAGGGTTTATAAATCTAATAGATGGAGATTTGTTTTTCACAATTATTTTTTCTTATTTGAGTCAGTAGTTGATATATCATCTTCATATTTTGCAGGTAAAAATGTTAAGCCATTATAACTGTAGGACAACCTTTGAGTCAAATACTAACAATTGCAATTTTTTTTATTAAAATATATGATAAATTAATGAAGATAAAAAGAAAGAATTATATCTGAACTGCCCGTTTTCCCCAAAAAAATATCACAATCTCTCAAACAGCTTCGGGAGACCAAAAGCCGCACAGGTTCGCTAACAAGTGCTTGGTTTGGAAAGTGAAGGGATATTGTTTGTGTCGGATTGAATACATGTACTCGTACTGTTTAGACCTCACTGCTGTAAGTCACAGGTCAGGCCAGGTGTAGAAGTTGGGCTATGGAAATTGACTAGAGATGTTTATTGTTTCATATAGCATGTGAAAAAGTTATGTTATGCTAGTTCTTGGTAAAGGTCAGGCTGGTGATACATACATCTTACTGAATAATAAGTGAATAAGTTAAACAACAGTTTTCAGGATTACTACATACTTACAACGATGAGATATTGAGAACCTCACTTTCTGATTTCTTTGTATTCCAATTAAAATATATTTGCACAAGTTTGACAACTTACTAAAGAAAATTTAAAGTTATATTTTTATTTTATTTTTTATTTACAAAACCCCACTGCACAAAGTCAACTCCAATGCTTTTTTTTTAATATATACTTGGAAATCATAGATTTTGTTGAAGATTGAAATCACATTTATTTACAGACCAGTATGTACAGTGCCCAGAGAAATGGAGTATAATTACAATGTGGTGAGGAAGGGCTTTCACGGTCAGCTAGAGCCAGCGTCGAGGTGACACTCTGTTCCATGAGTAATCCTTTCATTCATTTCTACCAAGTCCTACAATACGTGTGCATAGCTCAGACACAGATTCAGCAACGCTTACGCACCCCTTGAGACACGCACACGCACTAGATATACACAAACTATAAAATGGACAAAGACAATATAGATAGATATTGTCCACTGGCTCATCCTTAGTTTTAAGAATCACTCACTAGATCACACATACTCCTATGAGGACATAGAGACACACACACGCACGCACGCACACACACACACACACACACACACACACACACACACACACACACACACACACACACACACACACACACACACACACACACACACACACACACACACACACACACACACACACACACACACAGTCAAAATACAGTACTTCAGTAGTCGAGCAACTCCCAGTAGTCTTGCGTTACAGACAGACTATGTGGGGCTTTGGTGCATCTGAATTCTAGCATTTTTCTTCAAGGGAGGCGGACACTGTTCCTGCATTAGCCCTGGCCACGGATGTCTGGCACAGGGTTTGGCAACAGGTGGCCGCAAAGCATCATGGGACAGCGAACATTCATAGTTCCACAGCGCGGGAAGGGGTGGGACTTTTGTTTGTCGCGTATGAGATGAGCGGCCAAATATATAGATCTCTAGATTGTTTTAATGTGCTAGGTGGGGAAGTGCGTGGGTGGGGGGGGGGGGGGGGGGGGAGTGATGGAGGATGAGGGTGGGGTGACGGGGGGGTCAGCAGTAGCAGCAGATGTCCTTCGTCCGTCGCTGAGTGTTCTTGGGGGACGTCTCCGTTGACGATAAAGTGTCCTTCTTGCAGGGGTTGGGGTCTTCAAAAGGGGGCTGGAGCGGGTGGGGTGGAGGGGGTCCAGCGAACCACACTTCCAACCCCTCCCCCCCCCCGCCAAGTGCTCAAGGCCAGCTCAGTGCCGTGTAAAGGTGGGAGGAGTGGGGGGGGACTGGGAGATGAGGTGAGGTGGCGTCGGGCGGTGAGGACATCAGGACGGAGCTGGTAGGAGGGGGGCGGGGGGGGTCGGGGTGGTGGTGGTAGTAGTAGTAGTAATAACAAGTCCGGTCACCGGGTGGGTGGGGGGCGGGGAGGGGGGCTGTCACGTGGCGTTGACCTCCATGATGTGGTCGTCGGTGGCGGGCAGCACCAGCACCTGCTGGGCGTGGCTGTGGTTGAACACCTGCCCCGGGCCGAAGGGCTCCAGGCGGGGCATGGGCAGGCCCCGCTGCTGCTCGCCGCTGCCCAGCGAGTGCACACTGCCGCGGCTGCGGATGCTGGCCGTGTCGCCCTGGGGGTCGTCCAGGTTCTTGTCCAGGAGGGAGAGGGTGTCGTTCTCCACGCAGCTGTCTGTGGAGGGGGGGGTTCAAGCAGAGTTCAAGCGCAGGTAAGGATGGGTCATCAGTGCTGCCATTAGGTATTCTACCTCAAAGGAATATACTAGACGTAATGTAAAAAATAAAAGGGTAAGAAATGCACAAATAAGCGCTAACATGCCTCATTAATATCCCCCGTAACCACCCTGATGGTGAGAATAGAGGAAGGTTTGCCCACCCTCGTACAGCACATGACATTTGTCAGGTCAAGTCTAAACGCAAGACCTCTAATGATCTCCTCCGATCCAACCCAATCAAACTGGCTACAGTATCATTGTGGTCAAAGTGGTGCTGGGCAATGTAGCATGACTGCTTTTGTGGCCGAACACAGACCAAAGCGTTGTACATCATATGAATAGCAATAATTTAAGGAAATTCACAAGAACATTCAACAATTATGATATTGTTATTGAGATAGGAAATTATTTGTATTGTGATAAAGATTTCAGCCCAAAATAAATTGCATATAGAAAATTATATAATATTTCTATATCGTAGCACTATAAGCAATTGACGTTGCTATATAAGGAATTTTATTTCCATGAATGATTCTCACACTTTTTAGCCAACACATCGCCATGGCTCAATGCACTTACTGCGGGTCGCTTTGGATGAAAGCGTCAACTCAACCCACGTAATGTCACGTAATGGCCCAGCCCTGGGTGGAGGTCTGTTAGTACACACATCGGGGTGGGGGGGGACTCACCAGGGTCCGGCTGGATGGCCTGCGTAGCCGTGTGCGGCAGGTACTTGAACACCTTGATCTTTGGGAAGGGCAGGTGGCCGGCGAACAGGGGCATGACCTCGATGTGCGCCCTGTGTGTGGCGTTGGCCGCCACGGGCATCGACACCATGCCGGAGCTTTTGCCACACACTGCCCAGTTGCTACTGCTGTCGGCCACTGTATGATGGGAGAGGGCGCAAACGGTGCGATTCGTCGGTTTAGCTACACATCCCTCTGTTCGCAAAGGCTGAGCCACTTTTGTTTAATGTATTGTTATTGATCGCTCTGCCATTTACTGTCTGAATTGTCACAAGAAAACAGAGCTGAAAGAGGTGACTTAAATTAGCTGGTAAATGGGCCACAGCTTTTAAAATAAGTTGAAACCAGCAGGTCATCCTCCAACACCTCTGTCATTCAAATACCATACAATACCAGCCCACGGGTCATAATGTAATGGATAATCTACAGGGAGACAATATCGCTACATAAACCCCAAAATTAAAGTTCTGTTTATTTATTACAGTTCACTGTACATCCCCCCACTTATTAAACAGCTACTTATTGAAGAAATGAACAATTTCACATAAAATATACAAAAAAATAATATTTGAGATTTAAAAAATATATGGGGGTTAGGGTTAGGCCTACATCTAACCCTAGATGTAGGCTTCCTTACCTTCATACATGAGCTTTGTGGTCCGGAGGCCGTCTGAGTCGGTCTTGCCTTCCTCTGCCAGCTCTCCCTCGGCGGGCTCTGTGAGCCTTGTGATGCACACCTCCAGCCCACAGAGGGTGCCAGAGCGACACTGCTGCTCCCCGGTCGCAGGGAGGATCTCAGCCCGCACACTATACAGGGTCTGGGGAGGGTCAAACAACGCCATAATGGAAACTCACTCTTCATTTCCATTACCATAATGGTACAGTTGTACTGAGATGGCACAGAGCCTGAACTGGAAAAACAAACAACTGAAATGCGCGGAGTTGAATGTTTCCCGCTTCGTGGAGGAAAGAAGGGAGAAAAATCATTTTTGTGGCCAATTTTATTGGCCAATCACATGCTTGCAGATCCCAAGTTCTAGCAACATGATTAATCCAAACAAATATGAAGCAAAGGAAAGTGAACTGCCCAGTTCAACCACACGTGTACATATTACTTTAGATATTAATCTAAAGTCTGAGACTAAACTGACCATCAGATTTGGGTCAATAGAAAGTGTCAAGTGTTAACTTTATTTAACCATCTAACGTGTCTCCCTGTGGCAAAACTAAACCAAAAATCAAGGCCGGTTCGTCCGACTAGGATTGCGTCTTTGCATTATTCTCATGGGGAAGCGTACCCTGATCTGATTACATCACCACCGGGTATGTGTCTGCATGCACCCCTAATTAAGAGAGGGAGCGTGAACGGGGGCCCGGCGCTTACGGTGACTCTCTCCAGCTGGAACTGGTAGAGGAAGGGCTTGAAGGAGGAGGTGGACTGGCCCAGTGGGGAGAAGCTGGCGGAGAACACGCACTGGAGACACGAGGGCAGGTCCGTCTTCCACCGCACCTCCCACAGGCAGAACACGCTCTGCTTACTGCACACCAGCTGGACCGACACGGACACAGACAGACACAGACACAGACACAGACACAGACACAGACACAGACACAGACAATGATAAAGAGGACCAAACAGTGATGCTTTTGGTATGCGAGATCAACATCATTTTTTTACACCTTTAAAAAGGGGTGTAGCAATTTGAGTGACCCAGTCAAGAAAGCTTCTTTTAAATACAAATACCTTTATCCACATAACCTCTAGTCTACAGTGTCCTTACAATGGCCTTTGAGTTAACGGTCGTTACAAACTATTTCGGCAGTCATTTTCAAAGTAAAGAAAACATAAATAAGAAATGAAATGGCCACAAACTAAGTAAGATCGGAGGAGTGAGTTTGTGACGGCCACCTGCTGGGCTTTAGTGTTGAGGGACTGCAGCTCCAGGGACGCCTGCTGCTTCTCCGACAGACTCAGCTCAGCCAGCTGGAAGCTAGCGTCCGACACGTTCTGCACGCACACCTGGATGTACTTCCTGAGAGGGTCAAAAGGTGATGCGTCAAGATGGAGGGTTTCAGCAGAGCAAATTATGTGCGCAAAAGGTGCGCGAATACACACGAGAGATCGATAAATGTCGTAAAAAAAGAAAAGTCATTGTTTATACAGAGCAGCACTTCAGTTTTACTGCAAGTACCAATCCCCACTAATGCCCCCAGAGGTTTATGGGTGCATTTCCAATATTGGCGTTGCAAGCATACAATGGTAACATTTGATATGCATTCTCTAAGCAATGGGCTGCTCACCTGTTGCCGGCGGAGAGGAGGGAGTGTTTGGTCTTGAAGGGGATGTAGAAGGTGAGGGGTAGCAGTGTGGAGTAGATGGACCAGGGGCAGTCTATAGACATCTAGGGATGACAACAGACACTGTGATTGGTCGATGTCCGCGGGCACTACACTCAATCATTTTTCAATGAGGCTTCAATGTTTTGTGGAGGATTCTGGGAAAGGAAACTGCCAGGCTTGGTTTTGAGGAATGGGAATTGAGCTTAAGTTATGTAACTGCATGTCAATTCGAGGCCTTTAATCAAATACCAGTGTACACAGTCCACCTAGACGACTTTAACTGGGCTCCTCCATAACAAAGACGTTGGAACCGGTTTATTGCCGAGGTTGAGTATAATGACACAGCAGGTGTAGCATGCTGCATGCCGTAGATCTCTTTGAGAGTGTATGTAGGTGATTAATGGTTTAACCTGTGCACATTGAGTGGTCATTGTGCATACAGGTGCGCCGCGTCACCCAGCCCCAGAGTCCAACTTGGGCCAGATGAGGCTTCTTAAACCAGACTGTGCGTTCCAAACTGATTGTGTGTGCGTTCACACACACACACACACAATCAGTTTCCAGTTTCCCCCAATTCTCTACAAAGTATTTGATTGATAATACACACAAACTTAAACAGTTAAAGCCTAACTTACTGCAGTTTTGCTTAAACTGCATAACATTAGCAGACGCATGAGGAGAGGACACACTTTCGTCATAAAACCTTGTCCATTCCCAACTAATTAACAGACCAGAAAATTGCAAGTGTGGGTGTTGGCTACCAAGACTACTTGGTTATAAATTGCATCTTGAGTTGCTCATAATTTTCTCTTTCTCTATCAGCAGCCTAAAATGTTACTCTTGGACAGAACAACGTGCCAACTGCCAAAATAAATTAAAACGTGCGGGGGGGGCGCAGACTTTTTCATTTATGCTTCATGCAGGCCATCAGACTGTTGCACTGCAGCCTGATATGTACATAGAGAGTGAATGAAGTTTTGATTATTTTATACTTTCGTGTAATATTAGGGTTAGGCTAACCCTTATTTTAATTATTTTTTGGGGGACATCCTAGTTCAGGCGGCAGGTGTGTGTTGCCCTAAGCTGTACGGTGTCGTCGGAAACCCTGATATTATGTATAATGACCTGTGCACAGAGGCTCTGTGAGAGCAAAAAGACAGGGTGGGGGTGTGGATCTCACCCGTTGATCGATGGCCGTCATCGGGGTGTCGGGGTGGCTGTAGCTGCGGGGCCGGTGGCGCACCTCCCCGTTGGTGAGCCTCTCGTTGGGGGGCCGGTCGGGCCCCGGGGGGATGACGCAGAGCACCTCCAGGTGGAACTCCAGCGTGTGGTAGGGAGGGGTGGGGGGCAGGCTGATGCTGGTCACCTTCTCCGAGGACTGGATGGACAAGGGAGCTCTCGCCCACACATTCTACATACACACACACAAGCACACACGCGCACACACACACACAGACAGAGGAAGGGTTCAACCCAAGTAGGGTTGAAAATCAAATTAATTATTCAAGTGTTGTCCCTTAAAGGGCCATTCTCCCTCTGGTGTCTATCTCAGTGCTCAGGTTTTTGGGGAAATCAATCCTAATCCTAATATCAAATTATATAACATCCCTTTACGTTACTAGTGAATTGAATAGGCCTTTGTATAAATTGTCTTTGCAAAGATATTTCCTTTCCTGTTCGTCTGTCTGCATACATGGGCGGGTTTGTCTGTCTGTCGGTCTGTATACGTGGGCAGGTCTGTCTGTCTACGTGGGTCTGCCTGTCTGTATACGTGGTTCCTTACTGTCTGTATCCGTGGGTCTGTCTGTCTACGCGGGTCTGTCTGTCTGCATACGTGGGTGGGTCTGTCTGTCTGTCTACATGGTTCCTTACTGTCTGTATATGTGAGTCTGTCTGTCTGTCTACGTGGGTCTGTGTCTACGTGGTTCCTTACTGTCTGTCTACGTGGTTCCCTGCTGTCTGTCTACGTGGTTCCCTACTGTCTGTCTACGTGGTTCTGTCTCTACGTGGTTCCTTACTGTCTGTCTACGTGGTTCTGTCTCTCTACGTGGTTCCTTACTGTCTGTCTACGTGGTTCCTTACTGTCTGTCTACGTGGTTCTGTCTCTCTACGTGGTTCCTTACTGTCTGTCTACGTGGTTCCTTACTGTCTATCTACGTGGTTCTGTCTCTCTACGTGGTTCCTTACTGTCTGTCTACGTGGTTCCTTACTGTCTATCTACGTGGTTCTGTCTCTCTACGTGGTTCCTTACTGTCTGTCTACGTGGTTCCTTACTGTCTATCTACGTGGTTCTGTCTCTCTACGTGGTTCTGTCCCTCTACGTGGTTCCTTACTGTCTGTATCCATGTGTGCGTGCGGCTGTGCCCTCACCGTGGGTGGGGCTGAGGATGGAGGCCTTGCAGGCGGCGGAGGGCAGCAGGGGCATGGCGTCGCTGTTGCTGAGCTGCAGCGCGTCACCCTTCTTCACGGCGTAGTGGCCCGTGAGCAGGGTGAACCTCACGCTCTGGGGCAGGCCGGCCAGCAGCGGCTCTGCACGGCCACAACAGTCAGGAATCGCAGTTAAGACAGAAAGCGCATGCATTCCTCCACTGACTTTGTTATGGTTTGGGAGACATTAATGAGTCAGAGGGTGTGGCAAAGGTTCAACACAATGAACGGTAAACATCTTTTGTCGCCCCGTCAGAGCAAATGTCATGCAGTGCTCCATGATCTATCTCTTATCTCTTATCTCTTATCTTTGCGTTTCAGTGTCTATATGCGAGTTGACCTGACATATCTTGATCTCTATTTTTGCATTTGGAGGTCTGGCACTTAATACTTTGAATCTAATCCGATCAAAAGGCTGAAGCCAGGGACACTGACCAGAGAGAGGCTCCACGGTGAGCTGGGGCTCCTGGGAGTACACCTCGTACTGGATCAGTGGGTAGATGTGGGGCAGCACAAACTGCACCTGGCCCACCGTGGCACACAGCTGCCTCAGGGTGTAGGTGCCCGGGTCACCGCTCTGAAACACACACGCAGAGAATGGAATATTTATGAGAACGCATTGTAAGGGAATAAAGGGAAGAGCTGATTAATAGAAATCAGAAGGAGGAGGACGGAGCCAAAGGGAAACAGAGCAACGTGGAAGACATCACCCAGACACTGCACTTACCGGCGCCGTGAACACGATGGCGTTGTTCCCGGGCTCCAGCGTCACGTCCTGCACCTTCAGCATTTGCGCTCCGTCGTCCACGGCGACGGAGGGCGGGCTGACGCTGTTGGCTGTGTCGGGCGACAGGCCGCTGTCGTGGCGCCGCATGACCAGGTGGGTGTTCTTGCAGACGATGCCCGTGGAGTTGAGCGAGTTGTCCGAGGGGCTGCGGTCCTGGATCTCGTCCAGCTCCAGCGAGGGCGTGGTGGCCGAGGCCGGCACGGCGTTCCCCGAGGAGTGGGGCTGGGCGAAGTGCACCGTGCCCGGGTTGGTTTGCCTCGGCGGGCCCTTGGACCGGCCGTGGGTGCCCGCCTGCTCCAGGCTGAAGTGGATGCTGGCCGAGAGCTGCTGGATGCGCACGGCCACGGGCATCAGGCAGCGCAGGCTCAGCTCCACCTGAAGGACGGCGCCTGAGTGCACGGAGGCCGTGGATGGACGGAACTCCAGCCGCGTGAGCTGGGCGAAGGCGGTCATGCTGAGGGTGACTTTCTGAGCGGCTGATGGAGGAAGGGAACCAAATACGATGGTTAACTCAGATGCAATGCGTGGGCTCATGAACATTTCAGGGGGGCTTTGTAGCAGACGTGCACACTTACACTTGTCGGTTGATTTGCTTGCAAAGGACAGGATTTCCTGACAGAAGTTTTTCCTCTCCTCGTCGGTTAGATTTGCATCACCCGCCAACAAGGCGCACGTCTGCAGATAGCTACATAGTTTGTCAAGGAAATCTGTTCAGACGCTATCTCGATTCAATGCTCAAAGTGAACCGGTGGAAGACCAATAGTTTCTCATTCAATTTGTGTTTTCCTCATAAATAAATTGGATTTATGTAGTGCTTTTCTAGGACTCAAAGTCGCTTTACACTGAGGGACAGTGGTATATCAAACAACAGACATACAGCACTGAAACCCGTGTGGATGGGGGGTAAGAGAAGGCAGTAGAGAAAAGATGTGGTCTTGGAAAACTGGGAGGGACAAACATCGGTTAATACACACATTGACACACCGACACACCACACCGACGGCAGACAGCCACCTCGTCAGGAGCAGTTAGGGAAAAGAGTGATTGTGTCCTGCTCAGGGACACATCAACACTGATGTGGGGATCGAAGGAGCTGGGGATCGAACTAGCAACCTTTCGGTTCCAAGACAACTGCTCTGCCTCGATGAATAAATTGAGCACAGGTTGTCGTAAACACCTGGGAGGAAATTTACTCTGCGATCCTGGAATCCTCCACACGTATTTAATGTGACGGCCAAGGCTTTGAAAAGGATACTCCTCCGTCCTCCCCAGCAGTTTCTGGCACGCTGCGATGTTTTTCCTGGTGTGCGTGACAGGCAAGCTCCATCCCTCCGACACGTAGGACTTCAGGGCTTCCTGGAGGAAGACCTCAGCTCGTTCGGGTTCCCCTTTCCTCCTGATCACACACACACACACACACACACACACACACACACACACACACACACACACACACACACACACACACACACACACACACACACACACACACACACACACACACACACACACACACACACACACACACACGGCTGAATAAATAGGAAGTGGACAGGGATGTTGATGTTGCTGCAACACACAACGGGAATGTCTCTCTTCCTTACATGTAGAACTCAGCCAGGCTTTTCCCCACCAGCCTAGCTGACCTTAGCCTGTTGATTTCCTTGTACATCTCCATGGCAGCGTGAGAGAGCTCCTGGAAGATAGAGAAGGAAAAGGAAAAGCAGAAGGAAAGGAAAAGGGGAAGCAATTGGGTGGTAAAAAAAAGGGAAGGGGGACATTTTTTTAGATAGGAAAATGACTTCAAGGACAAATGTTCATGTGTGGCAGCGTGTCTTGTGACTTTGTGTAAACATATTTGAAATCGCTTATTTGCTGAAGCAAACCATGAGACCACTCACGAGGTAGTGCCTCTCGAAGGCCACCACAGACGATAAGGCCTCTTTGAGCTTCTTGTAAGGGCTCAGCAAGCTGTTGACTGTGGCCAGGAAAAAACAAGATATTGTTTCACCATTTATTTTAGTGAACGATAATATATACAGTATAATATAATGTAAACCAAGTTACAAAACGTGTTCTTAATATTAGTTCCTCACACAAGAACTTTTTAAAGGTTTTTGTTGAATAGGGATATTGGGAAGGAGACCCAAAGCTAGGGAAGCAGCTACAGTATTTAAAAGAACAATTATAAAATCCATATAAATAAAATTCCTCTTTTCCACCGACAGTACCAGCTCAACTTGCCATTACATAGCGTGGTATGACTTGGTTTGGTTCCAGGCACATGTCGCGTTTCCATATAGAATAAATTACCTCGTCGTCATAGCATGCATGTGCGATACTGCAATTACGTTGTGCGAAACTGCAGTTAGGGCGTGTTCACACGGGCAGTCTTTTTTTCAGTTGCGGGTGGATGTTTTACATTATATTCCTATGGTACAGAGTGTTTTTGTAAAAACATCCTGGGTGCTTTTAAAAACACCGCTGCCAGCGGGTTTTTTTCACCACTCTGGGTGGTTTTCAAGTTGAGAAAAGTTCAACTCGCCAAGAAAAAGCACCCGACGTCAGGCAGTTTTTTGACAGCTGACCAATGAACGAGCACTTACGTCACTAGGAAAGAAGAATGGCGACCCAAACCAGAAAGTCTTTTCCGACGGAGGAACTGGTTGTCCTTGTAAGCGAACATGTCGAGCTATACGACATGACCAACAAGTTGTACCACAACATATATCACAAGGGGAGTATCTGGAGAACGATCGGTGGGATTTTGGGACATAAGTGTACTATGATATGCCCCGTACTGCTGCCGTTTATATCATGCACCCACAAACGGGAAGGTTCGTCGTTATCGTCGTTGGCATCTAACGCCAAAACAAGGGCTAATTTTCTCATCCTCGACATTGTGATACTGATTCAAGTAGTGTAGCCAAACCACTTTGATACGCTAACCGAACAGTGTTCCGACAGTTTAACCGATTTGGAATGTGCTCTAGAAAAAACCACCCTGTCAGTTTTTGCTCGGGTCAGGTGTTATTTAATAAAAAAAAACTGCCCGTGTGAACACGCCCTTACATTATCCACGCCACACATAAATAGACAGGGCTACACACAGGAGTGTCTCCACCACTTTCATGGCCCACGGCGTGTTCTTGCACGCTGATCCCGCCATGTTGAAAAATCAATCACTATTGTTGACTGAACGCTGATGCTAGTACTTAAAAGGTGCGGGTGTCGGGTGTCAAGCTCGGACGTCTCGCTCATCATTATTCGTCCATTGGCGACACTCTCTGACCAATCAGTGGCCAGCAGCCTGCTTACGTTACACCAAAGTATCAGATCAGCTCTCTTGGAACCTCGACCAAGTCGAGTCAGGTTGAGCTGGTACTATCGGTGGAAAAGGGCGATTAGACGACCATCAGATTATTTTGTTGATCTTCCGGTTGAGTTGTAAGGATGAGCTGAAAGGGTTAAGTGGTACAGTCTGGGTGACAGGGTCAAAGTGTGACGTGCACATGAAGAGAGCAGCCTCTTACTGGTCTCGGGTCTCTCATCGCCCAGGCCTGCCAGCAGGTCCACAGTCCGGTTCAGGTCTTCCGAGGTCGGACCCTTCTCTGACACCAGGCCGCACAGCTCGCCCAGGCACTTGAGCTTTAGAGGGACACAATGAGTTAGAAAAATATAAAAAAATACAATTGAACGATTTGATATATATTCTTAAAAAGGCTTACATTATTTTTATATGTTCATATATTTTTATGAGCTTTAAGTTTACTCATTCGAAGAAAAAAACACTCAAGAGCATTTGTTAATGTGTCATTGAATAAAGTTATTTAATGTTTGCTTTTGGACTACATGTTAAACATTAATCTTTTAGCAATGGTCTACACCAAATGATAGGGATCCCTGTCAAGTTATGTCATTTACATATTAAAGTAATGGGTATTGTAACTGAAATATCCCTTATTGAACTTGAATCGAAATCACCAACTTCTGAATCAGAACTAAATCATTGGTACATCATTGTGGACACACAGCCCTAGAACCAACGCAAAATCAAGGCTTACACGTGTGGAGACTCAGCGCAACATTTAGATATCTTACAGGTATGAAAACATAACATTTTTTAGATTTCACTGATTCCTTGCAAATGGCTACAGAAAGCTTGATAATAATATACAAATGTATGGAATGTGCTAGTTGAAGCAAACCTTCTTCCGCTAAAATAATAGAAGCTCTGAGGTAGAGAAAGTCAACAAACACTAAAACAAATCAACGAAAAGGTGACTTCTGACTGAGTGGGGTGTGACTAACACTCTTGGGTGAAACGTTAGCAGCATGGCGTGTGCAGCCCCTCCAGTACCTTGTCTGTGGCGTAGGCCCAGAGGCCCACCGTGTGCGAGCAGTTGGCGGCCAGCTGGGCCGGGTCACAGCAGCCCTCGATCCGGTGCAGAACCTCCAGGCAGCTGAGGAACACCCAGCAGTCCAGAGCACCCTCCAGGACTGACACCTAAACAAGATCGTCAACATCCCCATAAAGCATACCGTGAGCCTCATATGAAAAGTCAACTTGATGACTTAGGCAGATCGTGATTATTGAATGTAAAAAGCACTCTGATTGGCTTAGGATATAGCCAATGAGGCAACATGAATCAGCAGCGTTAAGATATCACAATTTGGCCAAAATATGGCTTAGGCACTTATGCTATGAGGCTAACGATATTTGAATAGAATCACGCAAGTCAGCCAACTCTACTCATTAACAGAAACAGCGGGAAAGCGAACAGAGTTCCCTCTTAATCCATTTAATCGTGACAGAAAAACAAGACTATTCCCTGACCATTTGTATACATTTGAGTTTGTCCCATGGGTCAGCGGGACAAACAAGGTGCACAGGAACAGAAGAGGCTGAGGCTAGGCTTAAAAACACACCTCCAGCAGGTGGAGCTCCTGCACACAGTTGTGCAGCAGCTCCAGGGCCCGCTGCGTGACCTCCCAGGGCCTCTGCAGGAAGATGAGCAGGGTGCACTGGCGGGAGAACAGGTAGCTCCGGAGGTCCAGCAGGCTGGCCTCGCCCCGCTGGATGCTGTCCCTCTTCTCCATGTCGATGGGCCGCCGCAGCAGCAGCCCGCTCCAGTTCTGGACCGGCGCGCAGAACGAGCCCAGCCAGTTGGCGCCGTCTGTTAGGGGCGGGGACAGGGAAGAAAGGAAGGACATGCAAATGGCTCATGTGAATAATATGAATAACTGGTAACTAACGTACAGTTTCTTTCTTATTTAACCTGTATTTAATCCGATTTGACTCATTAAGGTTAAGCACTTCTTTAGCGCAGGAGAACTAACAAGGTTTTCAATCACCTTGTTGGCTTATTTTCACATTCAAATTTTTCACTTGTTCAACCAAGTAAGTAAGAAAAAAAAGGTTTAGATCGATTTTAGAGAACGAAACTTAAAAACATCCTCTACAGCTGAATGCTTTTTGGTGTCTGAGGACCACTTGTCCATGCTGCCAGGTGTAACACTTGAAATGTTACTGCCTCATATGAAGCCCACAACACACATCTGGCTAGCGGGTTTTACCAAATCAAAGTAAAAAAACTGATAGATTACACGTGGCAGTTATTCTCTGTTTGTATCAGTACTATTAAGCTACGACAATGTACACACACTACATTCTAAATGATCTTTGTAGAATGTAATTTAAGCCCAAAAGACTTTCCTAATACATCATATTCTCACTGATACGACAACACTAAGATATTGAGATCGGAACCCATCCAGCAAACAAATGTGTTAATTATCAGGAATTGTGTAACTGTACCTCCCGCTCCAAAGTTGAGGACGTACTGGGTGAAAAGGGCATCCAGTTCATCGTACTGAACCAAGGCATCCTCGAACTGCTGCAGCATCTCAAACACAAAGGCCAGCTCCTCCTACATAACACACACAACGTATGGTCATTACCATTTGGGTAGAACCATGCAAGCGGTCTTGTCATTCAGAGACACGCTCCCCCTATTGCCCGTCCTTTGGATTGCCTTCATGCTTTACTTACAGCTGATAGCAACTTCAACAGCCAGCCCACCAAGTCATCACATTCTTGTATACGCCAGGGTAGGAATTGTACCTTTTTTCTTTTTTTTAAAACAAGGGTTTTTTATTTGCCCACGTGTTATATCTTTTAGGGGTACTTTGATCATTTCAAGGCCAATTTGATTAAACAATTGGAAATGCTTTTCTTTTTACATGGAAGGCCAATATTTTCAAGTCAAAATAATGGTCTGATTAATCTACTTTGAAAATATTAATTATATTAATTAGATGCTGATCTTTTGCAGACAGAGTGAAATACAGCCGTTAACTCTTTTTTGACGGAGGCTTTGAGCCATCCCGATTTCAAAGGGAAACTTAAGAAAAAAAAAAAGATGTTGGGGCCAAATGCGCCAGCTGCATCCTGCTCACCTGCACCATGAAGTACTCGCAGAAGCTCCAGCCGGGCTGCGTGCGCTTCTCCCGCAGCGTGCGCATGTCGTCCTCGAAGCGGCCCAGGTTCTTGGTGAAGGACATGAGCAGCAGGGTGCGCAGCTTCAGCAGGAAGGAGCTCCACGACTCCTGAGACCTGGACGAGTCCTTCAGGGGGTCCGACAGCACCACGCACCTGGAGGACCGGAGGAAGGACGGGTTAGGGCTTAGATGTTCACCGCGCCTCTGAGCGAAGCCATTTGTAAGGCGTGCAAATGGCTATATATGTTACGATGATATATCGTAATATATATATGTCATAATCATAAATGTTCAGCGTATATATGTTACGATGACCATATATAATGCCAGGTTGATGTGACGCGATGCTGCATCATGTCACATCAACCTGGCATTATATATGGTCATCGTAAGTGCTTATCGTTTATGAGTGGATGACATATGATTGGAATACAAAACATATGACCTCATGAAAATAAATAAAGATATGGCCTGTAAAGCCCGTTGTGACTGTGTCTGTGATTAAGGGCTATACAGATAACGTTTAATTTAATTGAATAAAACCTAATGCCTTTGCGAAAAGCTGTGACATATTATACCAACAGGTGTGAGTGCGATTAGCTGTTAAAAGCCGTTGTGAAAATCTGCCTCGTCTGACATCACAAGCGGGCTTGTCCACCTAGATGATTGACAGATAGATGAGAACCCTTTGTAGCAGTCCACTGGGTAGGCTGGCAGACTGATTCATGTTGTTTTTTTCCGAAAACGGATTGTAACGGCTAATCAGACTCACACCTGGAGGTAATAGGTGTATTTGATAAAAAGTTTTCAAGAAAAACAGGTGAACTTTGGAATCAGTGATTGGACTTGATCCTGCTGTCAAGGTAGGATCCCACACCCCCACGCCCACCCCCACCCCCATTACCTGTCGCTCTGCTTGTTGCAGAAATCATTGCGGATCTTGTCCACGATGGAGGAGCGAGGCAGGATGTTGGTCTTGTTCTTCTTCTTGGCATCGTTGGTTTCCACGACGACGATGACCCAGTCCACCGAGCCGTGGCCGCGGAGGCTGTTCTGCCAGCGTGTCATGTCCTCCTTCACCGACCCCTTGTATGCCTCCGTGTCCTAGAAAAAAAGAGAAGATGGAAATAAAATGTCAGTTATTCATAGCACGTGCATACAATAGCAGGCTCGTTCAGACGATTCCCGGCCTAGTTATAAAAGGTTGGAGGAAAAAAAAGGACTATTCGTTATTCACACACACTACTAACACTGTTGCTGGGGAGAAATCTGTTCGACTGGACTTTTGGTTTCAGGTGATCTCATTAGCTTGGGGTCAGTAGTAAGGGTAGAAAACATGCATAGACCAAACTTTGAAATAGGAGTATAGGCCCTTATATTGTCACCAGGGTTAATACATATTCAAGGCTAATACATCAAATCAAGCCAGGCTTAAACCAAATATTGACAGAATGCCTCTATGTGCACTGCTCAAAGAATCGTTTGTGATAGACAATGATAAGAGTCCACATTTATTCAGACACATGGTTAAATGGCTACATCCACAGTCGATCAAAGTACACATCTCATTTGTGTACTTGACTCAGAAGTGCTTCAGAACAAATCATAGAATGAGCCAGCTTATATAATTTTCATTCACTTAAAAAGGGATAAAGCCTAGTTCAGAAAATGTGGGCCAGCATTGAGCCCATACAAAGCAAGTAAGATGTATGATAAAAGAGCAGAATACCAGCACTTGTGTACTACAACAACAACTTTATTTCGCCAACTAGGTCAATACAGAATAAGCAGTTTGCCTATCTAGTATCTTTGTTTCCCCAACGACTTTTGTTTGTGGAACTCTATCAGCTATAATCCCAAATATGAGGGCTTTGGCAGTCATGCTTTGTCTAGGCCTGTTAAGTGCTTTGAGATGGAGATGAATTATAACAGAGGGAAAGTGCTTAAATCGTACACAATTGCCTCTGGTGTGGGAAGAGGCACCCTGGCAAAGTTCCCAGGTTGGACATTTAAAGAAACAACATCGGCCATTATTATGATCCTCTGATTGGAATCAGAAACTTCCGTAGTACTTAACCAACAGCTTTGCCGTGACATGAATTGATCATTGTCCATTACTAAATTCAAGACATTCAACTCGAGTAGAACAGGGGAGCTCTTACAGTGTCCCTTGATATTTGAAGTGGTTTTAAATTCTACAATGTCGGTTGCTTGAAGATCAAAAATACATAAACGATGAACACGACATATTGTAAACATCAGCAGCACGGTTGACCTTGGGTTACACAATCTCTCTGGAGTATAAACAAGCCTACCGCTCAAAAATATTATTTATTGCAGTAAACAAGCTGATGCATGGGAAGTTCTTCAAAACGTTTGCTGGATAACAAACAGACATGGCCTGCAGCTGATACTAGGACCGATTGGTCCGAAGCGGCAGCCATGACCACCTGCTTCTCAAGCCTCATGCATAAGAGACTAACATGTAGTTCCTCCAACAGCCTTTGGGTGGTTCACGGTAGGTGGATGCAGTGACATGCCACCATTCTAAGTTAATGTATAGAAAATGGATTTCATTCACGTAACGTAAAATCAATACACTTTGTTCAGTAAGGATCTCAGCGGTAATTCATCTCCATATTATGTGTTCTGTGATTCCCTGCTTGACATTTTATATTTCATTCCAAAGTTTTGAAGGATTTAATATTTATGAGTTTTAGCCATAGCCTAGACTTTAGCCATTGAGTGCAAGGCAATGTGCCAAGTATGGATGGTTTCAGATGGTGATTGCATGGAAGGGCAAAGTCCTAAGAAGGCCAATCTTCACCCTCAAAATATTTTACCATCCATATTTATTACAGTGTATGATTGCCCCTCAGAAAATGTACATTACGCAGGTCCTTCTTCATTTTTAAACACTCCCTTGATTTGCTTGCCAGAATAACAAGCTAATGGAAAGTCCAGAAGAAACGCGATTGATCGTGGCAGGGGTATAGGTCTCTACTTCTCGCACACCCAGAAGAAATGCCAACCCAAACTATTCCAGCAGTAGTGGGTAATGTGAGTGTGCATTATGTGTGTTTCCTGGGTTTCGATGACACCGCTTCCTGAAAAAACATTGCTTCACATCCAAAATTCTGGATAGCTGATCAAGCAGATCAAACAAATCTGTGAATGGTAAGCCCGATTGCCAATGATAAGACCAGGATCCGGATGAATAGGCCTATCTAGACAAGAAAATTCCAATACAGGAAGGATTTGCATAAAAAGATGACATTATTAGCTTAGGCAAATTGAGTGGAATAAAACAAGCATGCCTCTTATGTTTGCCTCGGTGGCATTACCCAATGACTGCAGACAATGCCTGCAGACAATTTAAAAAAGAACCCACTCTTTCATGCCCTCTGAAATCCCAAAGAACTGGTCAATCCGACAGGTTATTTGTTTTTTTATAGTCCCTGGATGTTGACATTCTCAAGCAAACCATCTTAGGTTTACATGATATGAGGTCAAGACAGAACCACCTCTCAACAAGCCATTGGTACAATTTAAGCATAGCCTACATACCTAACATGTACAGGCATACATACAGGGCATTTTAATGCATATGAAAAAGCGGTTTCTGGGTGTTTATATACTGTAGGCACTTACGGTACATTTACATTTAGGGCATTTAGCAGACGCTTTTATCCAAAGCGACTTACATTAAGTACATTTGTCATAAGAAGTGCAACAATATATCGCTGTCGGTACAGTAAGGATGTTCATAGAACCAAGTGCAAGTACAACAGTCGCTAGGCTAACCAATTCCCCGTGTTACAGCAATGATAGCAGCTACTGCAGTTGCTCCACAGTTAAGTACTATAATACAATACAATACTGTATAGAACTCTAGGGCTACTCACACAACAGTCCGTCCAGTAGATATGGAGAAAGGGGAAGGTGAGGAGCGCTTTGTTGCCATCCTTGGGAAGGAGCTCCTCTTTAAACTGCACAAAGTTAGCCTCCAGATGGATCATCTTGGGGGCTCGGCCATAGGGTCCTGGACACAAAACGAAACAAGTAGGGTGTTTAGCCTCTATCCCTAACCCAATAGTATCCATTACCTATTCAATTATAGAACCTTGATCCTTAACTGTTTCCCCTGGGAATATTTTGATAGACTAATAATAGGTCCATGATATATACTTGAAACTTCCCATTATCAGTTATCTATCTATCTATTTATCCATGTATCCCTCACCAACGCCATAAATTAAACAGCAGGGCTACTCACCTCCTCCACTCCATTGGCTCCCGAGGAAGCTGTTGGGCCAATGGGGTATAGAGGGATGTAAACAAGGCCTGGTCTCCACCACCTGTAAGGATTGACCCCGAAGAAGGAGCACCAGTAGAAAGTCACTTTCCATAAGCAGTGCATGAACGGCTGATATCCAATAAATATGAAATCATCAACAGTCAACTGCACATTAGTTTTAAAATAGCAAACGTTGTGCAACCACACATGACAACCACATTAGGCTCAGCTGCACGCTATACACTCAAATGGCAAAGGTCTGCCGACATATCATCACATGCAGCTTATTATACTTTACAGCCATCTTATTATTATGTTTACGTCACAGACATGTTGGCCAACTTCCAAATTAAACTACAGCCAAAGTAAACATCCGATTAGACTCCACATTGGCACGCCAACCATAGTTTAATGGAAGATGCATTCGTCTCAGCGTGCTAACGACTCATCAATCACTCTGACGGTATCCATTACCAGCAGTAAGGTGACTTTAACCTAGTTGATCTAGGCCTTTCTCACAAAATAAAAAAAGACCTTCCAAAATGTCTTGATGGAATATCTCTGGAGGCGGAAGATCAAAAATCTTCTGTTAGGTGTCAGAACCAGCGTTGCACCACTGCCGTAAAGAACGTCAAAAGCCTGAAAATCGCGTCCTTTTAATGACAGCAGGACTGTTGTCAACGGTTCCTCCGCCTAGGGCTTTTGCTTCTGTTTATTCGTCATACTAAGTCACATGCCTAAGTAAAATTATTTTCTATTAACACTTAGCTTTGGGGAACGTTGACATACATAAACACATAAAGGGCCGCTCACAACCCGAACGTCTGAATCCTTCAAATGGACCAGCCTGCAATGTAAAGTCGCCCATGGCCCCTCTAGTGGGGTCAATTCTTAAAATAACCATAGTCGCTTGCAAGCGCCGCCAACAAGGGATTTAGGATTGTATTCTGATATAATGCGACCATATGTACTGGCGAGACCACTGGGCTCCAGCTGTCAGTGGGTCGTTGACTGGGAGCTGCAAGGTGGATTCCTGCTCGGTGACAGCAGGTAACCGAGACTGCAGCAGCGGCTAGTGACGTACCAGGGACGGCTAGGCCTAATGGTCACTTTGGGAAGCTCTTAACTGAAATTACCCATTTCATGAAAGGTGTACACTCGGCTTTGGCGTATGCCACGAAACAAACTGCTGTGGGCAGCCGAACGTAAGCTCAAATGCAGTCAAAACGCCACCCTAGTCCAACCTAATGTGTGCAGGCTTGCTACCCTCCGCTAGCCTAGCCCGGGTTAGCTGTCAAGGCTCGCAGCAGAAGAGTTCAACAGATCCTCGCGAAGAAACACTCACATGTCACGATCGGCTTGTTTTCCATTGTATAAATGATCGGCTTTTCTTCTTGGGGCTCCATGTGTCTTAGCGATAGCCCCCCATGAACATGACACCCAAACAGCAGCCTTGTTGTTAATAAGTGCTTATGTATGCAGTTGTGTTGAATCGGTGGGGCCCGTGTCCACCTTGCACTTCCTGGAACACCTCAAACACAGAGCACGTCAGCCCTGCGTCATTAAAGGGACAGGACCATGCATTGGAAGGACCACAAGTGTTTGTGTTAGGTTTTGGTGCAGCAAGTATGGTCTCTTACACGTGAAGTGATAGACTGGAGTGATGATTACTTAAAATACATAGCAGATATAAGGGCAGGGCAGTCTATTTGTCTATCTTTTTTGCAAAGATTGAAAAGATGGATCACAAACAGCCTCTCTGTAACCTGTTGGCTAACAATTCACAGAAGACGATATAACACCAAATACAATGCCGTAATAAAATTCTAGCTGACTATTCTCAGTATTTTTTTATTAAATGAGATGCATATCAAAATACAACGAATGCAATCATGAATTTGATTAATTCACTTTTATTTTTTATATATTTTTGATTTTAATTGTTTCTTGGGTCTTCACCTTTATCGTCACTGTTCTGGTTCAACTTCTTCTCATGTGCTGGTTCTGTCTCGCTGTGACCATTAGGGCCTACCTCTGCTTTAGCGGCTTCATCATCATTTGTATTTTCTTCTCTTTTCTCCCGGCTGCCCTTTTCATATTTTTCCCCCTTCTCCATGTCATCTACAATTCTCTCAAAACCTTGCTTCTCTGTCTCTTCCTTTGTGCTGTCCCTACACCCTCCGTCTCCCTCTTTGCCCTCATTGTCACCACTCCCCTGCCCCTTCCCGCTCCCCTCGCCTACCTCCTCCTCTCCCTGTGCCTCTTCTCGCTCCCGGTCCCCCTCCCTTTCCACCCCCTCCCCTCTCCTTTCCTCTCCTGCGTTCCCATCCAGCTCCCCATCTCCCTCCCCTTCTCCCCCCGGCTCCACCAGGGGTAGTGGGTCCATCTCATCCACCTCCAGCTCCAGCAGCTCCACCCTTCCCTGCATCTTTCGGTTGCTGGACTCCAGCTCTGACATGAGCCGTGCCAGCTTGGTCTGCAGAGTGTCCAGGTTGCTCTCCAGCCGGTCCAGCTTGATCTCCACCTTCTCCGTCTCCGTCTGCTGGCCCTCCGCCGACTCGTCCAGGATGCCCATCTTGGTGAGGATCTGCCGTCCCTTCTCCTCGAGGTGTTGCTTGGCGACCGGGAACTCGGAGAGCACCACACTCAGGTCCTCCTTGGACAGGCTGAACAGGTCAGAGTGGCCGATGCTACGGATGTTGGCCGTGCGGCGATTGCCTGATTTGTTTCCTGTTATAGCAGACAGACAAATGGAGACTCCTAAGCGATATGCCACTCATTGATGTTGGTGGGTTGGTTGGATGGTCGTGTGTTGTAGTGTGTGTGTGTGTGTGTGTGTGTGTGTGTGTGTGTGTGTGTGTGTGTGTGTGTGTGTGTGTGTGTGTGTGTGTGTGTGTGTGTGTGTGTGTGTGTGTGTGTGTGTGTGCGTGCATCTGTGTGTTTGTGTTTGTGTGTGTTTGTTTGTGTGTGGGTGTGCACGTGTAGTTGTCAATCCAAGTTCTTCACCTCATTACCTTAACCCAAATATGTATTCAATGTTCGATTTTCATTAGAATTCTTACCTTTAATGTTAAGAATGCTAATTTCCCCAAAAAAGTTCCCATCACTGAGCACAGCGTACTGTGTGACTCCATCGTCTGCCACCACTGCCAGTTTGCCCTCTTTAATGATATACATTTCGTGGCCCACATCTCCTTTCTTGCAAACATACTCCCCGGGACTGTACACCTGCAGGACACATGGTTCATGGATATGGAGATAAAGAGTATTGATTAAGCCTTTATCATTAACAATGTCACCCATCCATCTGATACCGTAAAAACAACACATTTCCTATTTATTATAGTAATATTATACTTATTATAATATAATATAATATAATAGACAGAACAACACATATGACCATGAGTAACCGTCAGTTTACTGGTCATCTGATTGAATTTATTAGATAATACAATCACCTGGTTTTATATGCTAGGCTAGACCACAACTAGCATAGATGGATACTCCACTCATTGTTTGACCTCTGACCTGGGGTGTGAGTTTCAGCACGAGCTCCTCTAGCAGGCTCTTCTCACAGTTCTGGAAGATGGTGACTTTGGAGAGAGTGGGCAGATGAACGCTGACCGCGATCTCTGTCTGCAGCTGAACGGGCAGCTGCTTGAGGATCTCGTTCTCCCGCGTGATCTTCTTGTTGATGTAGAGGTGCTGGTACCAGTCGCTGACTCTCTTACGCAGGTCCTTGCTGATGTGCCGGCTGCGCAGGTAAACCTTCACCTAGAACAGCAAAGAGAAGAATGAGAAGAAGAATCCCGTTGATTAGTTTAAGAATAGGCCTATACAATTTCAGTAATTGAAATAAACGGGCGCAGGGCAAGGTTTTTGACTTTGCTCTTGTTACTTCATTTATTTTACCATTCAAAATCTAGCTCACCAGCTCGTGGTTTGGGAAAAACACATTATCACGATCCCTTAAATTTGTGATGACGTTCCCCACGTTCCCCACGATCGACGCAAACACCAGCACGGCGATGAGCAGGTCGGCAATCATGAACAGGTACTCCTCTTCTCTGTCTGGCAGGGGCGTGTCTCCAACCGTGGTGAAGATCTGAGCGGAGAACCAGAAGCAGTAGAAGTACTGCCGCCGCATGGAGTTGAACACGGGCCGGCTGGCGTTGGGGTACACCCAGCGGTCGGCCCCCAGGCCAATGTATTTGGATAGTGCAAAGTACAGGCAGGCATTCCAGTGGATCAGGACAAAGATGTAGAGCATGAGCTTGGAGATGCGGAAGGTGTTTGGGTAAGAGGTGCGTGTCTCCATGCGGTCCAGGGCCTCACCCAGGCGGGTCATATGCAGAAAGCGGTTGACCCTGACCAGCGGCGTGTTGATGTCAAAGCAGAGGTAGAGGAGGTCCGTGGGCAGCAGGGAACACAGGTCCAATTTAAAAATAAGAGAGCGCAGGTAGCGCTTCTTCAGCTGAGCTTTGTCCTGGATCAGGATGCCCTGCTCCAGGTATCCTGTAGAGAGCAGCACAAATCAAAGTTTATGGTACCCATTTGGAACGAGGATAAATACAATGTCAGTGTCTCATCACTCCTTAAGCTTTTAATATTCTCAGTTTTAATTAAATGAATGGATGATGTGAAATGAATAGAACATGTCTTTGACTCTCATTTACAGACATTCCCTGATTGTACTTTTCTTTTTTATGGACTGGAATTGCAATATTTAATAGCAAATGTAAAGGTGCGAGGGGAATGTTGGGTATATCTGAACTTGAAAGACAATCCTGCCCTAACACACAAGCTAATAATACAATACAATGTTAAAAAAACAATATACTGTAATGTTGATGTGTAATCACACCAAACAAAATCATAGGCCTATATCATAAATTTAGAGTTTCAACAATAAATAGATCCATATGTAATTACCAGTGCGAAATTTTATGACCATGTCGGCTGCAAACATCAAGTCAGCGAGGTAGTCCAATGTTAGCCAAACGCCAAGAAAGTTCATCTGAATTTGTTCAAAGCATGTCCTACGAATGCAAAGTCAAAAACAGAACAAAGTAGTAAACTGTTGAATCGAAGAAGAAGCAGAGGAAATTGCTGGAATCATGCAGGACTATGCAGTTCACCTACCTGCAGATAATGATCACGGCATTGTAGAAGATGGGGATGGTCATAACCTGTAGCCATATATAATAGAATTCCTCCGATGGATCAATGATCCCCTCTGTCAAACTTTACATTGCAACAAAATATAAAAACAGATTACAATAATGATTAAAGTGCTCAATCAAGAATAACATGTATACTGAAGGGTACACTATACAAGGTTTGACTACATTTGAACATTTGAAGTGTTTATATGACATCCTTAATGTGCAGGTATCTAAAACTATTAAAGCAGCAACAATAATGTTCAATTGTTATAAATAAACTTATTATTGTTTTCTTTAAAAAAAAAAAGTGGTGGCTGGCTATATTGGTTATGAGGATACTCACTTCTTTTTAAACTTCAGAAATATGTCTTTCTTCCCCACTTCCTTCTTCTCCTCTCCCTCCCCGGTCACCTTCTGTGTCTGACGCCATCTGATTAGCCTCTGCCAGTGGTTCCTTGTGATCTTCGTGTCCCCTTCCTTCTCCATCCTCACCCACGGTACACTGGTCGTTCACGTTAATACATGTTCTCTCTCGTGTCCGAAATGACCTTTGCTCCTTGTGTGTTGACGTGACTATGAGTATAACACATAACAACGGCACTGAGAGTACCTGAGTGTCACCTGGAGATGATGCTGGTCTCCATGGGAGTGGAGCCACAACAGATGCCATGGGGCCTCTGGGGAGTTTGTCTTAAGTCTTAAATCTTTAAGTCTGTTTCACATGGTTGGTTAGTTAGTTAGTTAGTTAGTTAGTTCATATTTGATCATTTCTGAAGATTCTACAAAAACGACTGTAGTCTCTCATTCTTGGGCTTATGCCTATTACATTAAAGAGTTTGTAGGAGAAGCGCACCTAAAAACATACAGACCGATCACCAAGTAGAATTTGTATTAATTCATAATTCATATATTACCCAGAATGTAATAATCTCATATTTTTCTTCTTAAATGAATGGCGTTAATATAAATTTACTGTGTGTATTTTTGGTTTCGTCCTGTAGATGTCTCCCTTGTCTTGCTGTAAAATCCATAATCTAGTTTATCTTGAATTGATCAAAGGTTAAAAATACCCCAAAAAAGTTAATTATGATTATTTTACCTCCATCGTTTGCTGTTGCCTTACTCAGCGTTCTAAGGCTATTATGATGACTCCTGTGTGCATGGCTCTTGAGAGCCGATTTGAAGGCAGGTGGGTAAGCAGCAATTCCCATATTGTGCACCTGTCAAATATCATACTACCAGAGGAATGGTGCCATGAAAGAAGAATAACTTTTACTTTGCATTTTTGGTTTGTAATGAGGTAGAAAATACGGTGCAAACTAGAAACTTAGTGTGTGTCATCATCATTGGTTACTTGCCGGAAAATGGATGGTATTTTTGCAACTTAGTGTGTGTGTAACTGTAATTTATATTTCTGTAATTAATCATATGTTGGTTTATAACCTGACCAACTTTATGCTTGAGAGGTTTGTGAGATTATAATAATAGACCAAACACATCATTGTGATGCCAATTTAAACGTATGTCTTAGGTGGAACTAAGCTAGTACCGTGATTCTGTCGTGCCAGCAAAGGCACGACAGCAATATGGCAACGCTGCTGAGAGCTCCTTCCAGCTTCCTTGCTTTTTGTGAGCTGAACATCTTCTACACTAGGTGAGGCTAACATCTCAAGGCGCCAGGCGAAGATAGCATTCCAGGTAGGGGCCTCAGGGGCTGGTCAGCTAGAAGAGGTCATTAGGGACATCTTTAACCCCTCCCTTAGTCTGTTCTCCACACCTGCTTTCAAAGTTACACCATTGTCACTTTGCCCAAGAGCACTCATTTAACCTGTATGAATGACTACTGTCCTGTAGTGTTGACCTCAGTCATTATGAGTGACTGCCTACCACCTTAAACTATGCAGTTTGAATTTTCAGGTCAACCGATGCACAGACAACGCCATAGCTCTTCAGTACACCAGTACAAAGAGAACATGTTTAAAAGGACGGCTTTCGATACCATCATCCCCTCCAGAGTGGTCTCCAAGGGGAAACCACCAGGGACTAAACCCCTCCCTATGTAGATGGATCTACAACTTCCTGACAGGGAAACTCCCTGGGTGGGGAGAAACAGTGACCGAACCCTGCTCCCCGGTCATCATCAACACATGCATCCCCCAGGGATGTGTGCTGAGTCCCCTCCTCTTCTCCCTGTTCACACATGACACACATTGATTGCAAAGCAACCAATGTGGGCCTGCAGTACTCTGGTAGCATGGTGTCAAGACAAGCCAAGACAACAACCTCTCTCTCAACGTCAGCAAGGCAAATGAGATGATTATGTACCAGAGGAGGCTACGGGAGGAGGTGTGTGCACTCATACACGTCAATGGAACTGTTTTGGAAAGGGTGCTTTGGGTGCAGCAACAACCTGATTTTACCTGATTGCTAACACAGGCAAGGTGGGTAAATCAGCACGGAAACTTCTCCGCTACATCAGACTGAAAAGTTTGGTATGGATCCAGTTTTCCAAACATTTTCTTACAGGTGCATTATCGAGAATTTTGACTGGCTGCATCACAGTGTGGTACAATAAGGTCTTACGCAGTGCTGTCAGGATAGTACACATCATTGGCAGAAAGCTCACAGCCCTACAGAAAAACTACCACACATGCTGCCCCAGGAAAGCTCTCAGGATTATTAAGGCCTCTCCTCCCGCCAGCACATAAACTTCTCACTCTGCTGCCATCTGGCAGGCGATACCCAAGCGTCCGGTCTGCACATAATTGGATTTTGGATATAATGTGATTTTGTTTATTTACTACATTATTACCCTGTACTATACTTATTGCATTCTAGTATTCATACATAATTATTATTAAAACACATCCTATAATGCTACAGCTCCCTTGTTCTACAGGGGGAGGAGACCTCTGGGAGTGGGGAGAAATGTCTTGAACACCTAAAACAATAGGGCACTTCATTCATTCTCTACCAGTGAGGCATCCTATAGAGGGCATCTATCTGTCAGAGGCCGAGAGGGAACCTTTCAACATTTTCTCTGACATAGGGGCTCTCTAAAGCACACTGGAACACATAATGTTCTCTCTATAGGGCCTTCCAGAGGACAATGCCAAAGGGTCCTTTTCTCTAGAGGCACATTGAGGGCTTTTTGAGGGGTTTTTTTAGGGCCAAAGGCGAGTGTATTTTTATGTTTATTTTTGTGCAGGCCATTGCCGAGGATGTACAAACTAGCAGCATCCTTCTTCAAGGTCACAGCACTGTGTTACGATACATTGTAGTTGTAATAAAACCTACAACATTGTGTGATATACTATGCACCAAACAGGCAAAATCCTCCGTATCTGTTAATAAAGTCAATTCTGATTCTCATTCTGATGTTAATGCCTTGCCTTTTAATTTCAAACTGTTACTTGCAAATCATAATAAAATACATCCTACAGTTCAACATTTTAATGTTCAAACATTTGATATTTTTACGGTGAACTCTGGCCTGATTGTCCCAGTCCCAAATGTGGAATCATTCACTGGATTAGAGTAATTCCTCTATGGACCTATTGATGTGATTTCAATGGTTCGGATTACACTTTCATTGTGTATGAATGACACATTGACGCATCTTCCCCTCACTTATGATCAACTTGGCCTCTTCCTACGGACCCACCTCTATGCAACGGGATCACCATAGCAGCCCGACCGTGGCTCGCACATCCGTGCACATAGCGCGTCATAGCGTCCCCTACGTGTGGGTGTTTGTGTGACAGCGGAATCCAAGTAAGATGGCTGCGGAAAAGGGAGAGTGACTGGGAAACCACTGAAGGAGATGTGTATCTCTTGCTCAAGACTGCGTGGCATGTCTCATGAAGAAGTGGTTGTTTACGGCGTTGCTATCATAGCATCGGCTGCGGATAGCGAGCCTGCCTACGACCGTTTATCTCCGCGTTAAACGTCCGACCGCTGGGCTGATCTGGTGGATTTATCAAGCAGCCAGCTACTAGCCGCATTAGCGAGAAGCTAACTAGAAGCCGTGGTTTTGGAAATTTACACCCTCCCTTCTTCAGGACAGGACCCCCGACACTTGAGAACCCGTGGGCATTCAAGGTAAGACACTCCTGCATGTGATCTGTGTCAACGTTACAGCAGAAAAGTACTGCAGCTGTTCCCAGGTCAGCTGTACATGTGAGGCAGTCTCTCTGGTAGCTTGGGCTTTAGCAGCGCTGACTCCGAGCTGGTTTGAATAACGGGCACCCTGTTGACATCTATGGGTTTTTGCTTTGTTGACATAACGTTAAGGCTTTCAGGTGAAATATTTGGAAACAATATCACAAATCTGTGTCGTGGATTGGATGGTTACTGTAACAGCTCTGTGTAAGGGGCAATGTGTGCTGCCATGCATCTGAACTGTACATGCAGTGCGGGGATTGATGACTTTCATCATCATGTGACACGTAAACGATTGTTGGATATTACACATTCATATGTTTTTTTTTTTTTAAATGAAATTCGCTGATTATTTGTAATTTCGATCATCTTTTTTTAATGTAACAAAGATGTAATCACACCAACTCATTGTAAATTACTGAGAACATACATACAAACACACATACACAGCTTATGTACATACACACCATGCATATATCCATACAACAAAATGCAATGCTATACATAATGTACGAACATGCAGCATCACTTTTGAAAATGCATCATACGGGTTGGTTTGGTTGTACTTCTGTAAAGACACTATTGTTTTTGTTTTGCTGAGGGCATACTATCAAAGCCTTACAAAAAGAATTTCCATTAGCTTGTAGTCCTTTCACTCTGCTTTCCTTTTATTTACTGGAGAATGGAATCACGGTCTTCTCCCGAAGCTGAAAGAAAGAGCTGTGCCAAACTAGAGCATGCCAATGTTTTTGTCATAACAAGGCCCCGTTTATATTAAAAGTGCATATGCTTCTCAGATGGCCCCTAATGGAGTTATGCTAGATCTGATGAATGACATGTGTGGACATGTTACTTGCAGTTCACTCATCCAACTTATTTGCAAACATAAAGATACCTTGGTTAAGCAGGTTAGCTGCCAGCGCTGGAACCTGGAGGTGAACTTGGAACCTGTTCTGCATTTTATGGTTCTGAAGTTTTCCCCTAGGGTGGAAATCATTTACCAGTTGTTGTTTTTTTTTCCGAAGACACATTATGGAGCAAAGGTTATGCCAGATACATAAGAATCCTGTTTTGTGACTTTTTACAACGGCATCCAATGAGATGAAACTCTAAACTTTAAATCAAGCATTTGAATCGATAAGGGGAGTCTGGGTTTCAATCTAAGCATTAAAACATATAGGCAGTTACCGGATTTCTGGCTGCTTCTGTTCTTCTTAATTTTCTCTTAATGAAGCACACAGGCAGGGTAAGCGGCAGGGGTTTTGGTCTCTTGGGATGTGAAGCTCTTGTGTGCCCTAAACCTTCCCTGCCCGACAACCACTAAAGTTCAACCAGATTGAGCTTTGAAGCCAAATCATCATACTCACTCTGGATTTGCTCAGTGCATCTCGAAACCATTCCTGCAACCTACAAACCGTAGGAATTAATGGAGTTTAAAGTGTAGTGCTGAACCCACAAGAAAGCCTAGCGGAGACCACTTGGATTGCGTCAAGGATGCAGATTATACTAGCTTCAATTACCTTGCTGGCAAAAAAAACAATTTGCCAGAGCCTTATACATTAGTGCGGGGGACATGTTTGACTAAAGAGAGTAGAAGTGCATCTCAAGATCCGAATCAAGGCACAATGCTTCCCACTCCTTCAGAGCTTTTGTTTGTTTGGTTTTATATGGCTAACTGAAAGCTGATCACAGTACAATGGATGCTCTGTTAAACTCCAGTCTGCAGTCATTTAGACATGCTTTCTTGGTTTATTACTGCTAAAATAACTTTGCCTGAAAACAACCCATATCTGTAGTATTGACTAGCTATACCCACTCATTTGACATCCATTGATGCACCGTTCTTCACATAGGTTTTAGAGACCGAAGAATGCTTTAGAGATAAAATGAGTGCCCTTGCATTGTCTTTGCAAGAATGTTGTCTATTAAAGGTAATAATTAACTACACTCCGGAAACAGATTTATCCCCAGGCAAAGACACAAGTACTTAAACTGCTAAAAATGCAAGGGTTATAAAATAAAGTTGTGTGCACAGGTTTTTTCTTTTCGAAAGGCAATCAAACAAATGTGTGAATGAAATCAGCCAGGCAACTGGCCATCATTGTCCTCCCACTGCCAGGAGAACCCATTACCAACACTTTGAGCTGTTTTTTCTAATCTCCCCCTCCAGAATTGTGCAGTGAAATAATGAACATGCTCCTTAATCCCCGCTAATATGCACCAATCCTCTCCTTGGGGAGGGATAAGAAAGTAGATAAACCGATCATTGGAATGAACTCTGTCAAAGATGTTGTGCTACCACATCCCTTCTACACGGTGTCAATTTCCACATCTGTTGCATCTGCAGGTACAAGTCCAGATCCTAGTTTGACCGGTCCCAGGCTACCTCAAATCCCAAGGTCCACTGGGGCCATGCTTCTCCCTTTTCCTCCATCAGGGCCAACGTGAAGAGATAGTCTACCCTGCTGACCAGCTGCATTTCAGGTACGGTCGCTTGTTTAATTCATAGCCCCGTTTCTTTTTCTCTCTACAAGCCACGGTTTTCATGTATATTGTGAAGGCATCCTATGAGGGTAACCTACTTTCTTGACTCCCGATCCGTTGCTGGGCTAAGTATAGCCAGGAGTATCGGTACACTGCATATTGTGGGGAGTCCTGTGTGCTCCATCACTTCATCGGGCCCATATTTTCTGATTTGTCCTCCCATTTTGTGGTACCAATCAAACGTGGTGTAAATGCCGCCGTGGTTATCTTGGTACAAGGTGGTCTGCAACTGACCTGCTGCATGCCTATAATACTCAACCCCTCGTGACGTTTTCATTTTGGCTGCGTGACTCAAACATTCTAAACGCTGCTTGTCATTTCCAGTCCATTCATTAGATCTGCGCTCTGATGCCAATTATGTGCGGCGGGTCAAGCAAGTACGGATCTCGTGTACACTAATCCACTTAAATTTTACATAGCTTGTCTGACAAAGGAAACGACCATTAAATCATTAGAATTTGATCACTGGCAAATATATGAGTTGTGATAAACCAGACACATTAAGAGCCTAATGTCTTATCAATTTATCTTGTGCAAATAATTGTGCAGTTCTTATTCCACTCTCTGCTCAACTCAACTAGACTAGCCTGTCACAAACAAACAAATACGTGATCTAACTTAACCACACAACAGGTTTCGTCGCTGGCCTTAACTGTGAACCACTCAGCCTTGTGTCCCAACAGGTGACTAGCGCAGCGTGCTCTCACAGGTCTGTGCGTGGCCATACAGAATGATTACAGTTAACGTGCCATCGAATGTTAGGCCTTGCGCAAGAAGCTGTCTGGCTAGCAGCACCAGGAAAACTCTTAATTGATAGAAATAAACACGACTACAAGGGATCTTATTGTGTTGCTCGACTGTCATTTTGGATATTAGAGGCATGGACACAATGAATGGGAGTCATTTAAAAAGCAGCTTTAATCAGGTTGACCATGTCTGCAATAGCGCCAATCTCATCTTGTTACGTCCACTTAAGCCATCAAAAGAAACCCAATAAAAGCCGATCAACGTTAACCATGTCGGATATATAGAGCAAGAGAAAAGGAACACGGCATATTTCAGGGAAAATATATTTCATTTAGCCTACTGTTGAAATGTGGTTAAACTGACATGTGTGTTTAATTTGGCTCAGGCGGGACTGACGTAATTATAGTTGGTACACATTTACATCACGGTCGGTATGGGTGCAGCTCCAGGCAGATAAACTTCTTTGGTCTTACAAAGGTGGACTTTGCACCTATTCCAGTTAAACAGTGTGCACTTTGAAAGGCGGGACCTAGGTCGCGTCTTCCTCAAGCCCTGACTCAGTCAGCTTACAAAGTTAGCTGGGCAATAGCAAGGACATAGTGCAGGGAGTTCGCTGTTTTCTCTTTCCGAATGAGTCAAAAAGGGTAAAGTGAAGCTCATTTCCGAATTTATTTTTCCAATTATGATTTTCTGTTCTCAGTTTTAGCCGACGGCTGTTTGCTTTTTTGCATTGACACAGAACTGATGTCAGAGAGGCCAAGCGATCCCCACATGACTCCTGGAAAATAACCGGCCAACCGTCCCTCCCTCTTTCTCCTAGCTAGTTGTTTCCTGGAAGTTCAGGGTGGGGCGTACTGGGGAATTAGAGTGTTTCTCTGTCATCTTCCTCTAGTGTCCGGTACCAGGGCTCTTTCAGGGCTATGGTTAGAAAACATTGCTCATGGTTGCTTCAGCCTCAGTCCTGGCACTAGACTTGCTGGTATGTGGCACCCGACAACTGCCCGTGACCAAAAAAACAATCTTCAACGGTCTTCCTCAAAATAATCAGAAATCCTTCTGAAAACAATCTTTCGTTTGTTTTGGCCACAATACCATTATGTTGAAATAATCACGCAGGGTGCCAAAGATGCAGCATTTGTCCAAAAACAGTACAGCTCATTCTCAATTCCCAGTGGCTCTTGATCAAGTCCAAATGTCGCCCTGCCCTGCTGAGTGGTGTGCTGTTGTCTTGTGGAGCATTGTTTTCCTCCGTTTATCACAGCATACGTATGATGTGTGTGTTTGGGGACGGAAGAAAGGGAGAAAGGAAGGATAGAAGGGAGAATATTAAGTTCTAATACTGCCTATATCATTTTCTACAATTATAATATGTTCATTGGTTGTCTCTTTTATTTCCTATTTTTAGATTGAATCAACTTTTCCATAGTGGTATCATGTGCCAACTTTGTATTTTCTGTAAGTGTAATTGTTTTCTATTTTGATATATTCCCCATACGCAATGGCTATGAAGGAAAACATTTCCATTAATGCCCATACATTTAGAAATGCATATTGCACCAGCTTTCCATGCAAAACCAACACATTAATTAAAGTCCATTTCTCATGCTATCTTGCATCTAGCATCTGATGTTAATTGCAATGATGGTTGACATTTTTCTTCAGTGACAGTGGTAATTTGTCCCTTTGCTCGTGCTACCCTTCATTCTCCATTGGTAAATCGCATTTTTTCACCAGTGGTCACTCCACTCCAAACGCTTTACAATATTGCCTAACATTCACCCATTCATTCACCCATTCACACTCTGATGGCGGCGTCAGTCATGCAAGGCGACAGCCAGTTGTCGGGAGCAGTTAGGGCTAGGTGCCTTGCACACCTCAACAGTGAGGTGTAGGAGGAGCCGGGAATTGAACCAGCCACCTTGCAGTTACCAGCCAACGCGTTCTACCTCCTGAGCTAGCCAACTTAGGCCAAAGGGCTTTGATATTTAGTCCCTTGTTTTGCCCTTCTTCACATCCGTATGTACAGTATAGATACGCACTGTGCATCTCTTGGAAGCTATCATAGTGGTACCAGCAGCCTGTTATGTAATCTGACATTGTTTCTCCTTCAGGACAAGGTTTCCTGGCCAAGGTTTTTGAGCTCTGAGGTGAACAACACATTGCCGGTCAAACCATGCCAGTGTAAACAAATTGGAAGCTATTGGTCATAGTCATGGAGGATTGATGCTGCTGTGGTTGTTGTCATATTTCAGGAAACCAGAGAGAATGTGTGAAAATGTTAGGGGGAAGAAAGGAAAACGTTTTGACCGATAAGGGTTTGTTAGTCAATCATTGGAAGGTTTTCTGAATGCTTGAATTCAAATTTCATTACGCGTATCATAATATAATCGTATCAGACACATTTGCCAGCCAAATAAGAGCTAGCCGAAACCCCGCTCTAATCAGATTATTTGCATGTTCATTGGCGTTGTGGACAAGGACACCTCAGTGCAGGTGACGCGACACGACACGTACTCAATGTTAAGTTGTTAATGATTACCCTTCTTTTGCTCTTTCCCTCCCACAGAGTAGAGTGGCTCTGTGCGGCCGCCTCTATGGAGTGGTGTCGCCTTCAGACCGGATGACAGGATCTGCAGAGTTGAGCTGACCCCCTCCTCACCCCCCCCCCCCCCCCCCCCCCTCCCCCCGCCCCACTGCCGGGGAGTGGACCGCAACCACCTCCCAAGCTGACCTTTTGACCTCCTAAGCCAAAACCTCCCTGCTGCCAGTCGATCACTGGCCTCTCCCAACAACAAGGAAGAATCGGTCCATCCTTAACCCCTCACCCCATCCCCCCCCCCCCCCCCTACTCCTCTCTCTACCGGTCTCTGTATTTACCTTCTCCTGGTTGATAGATAACCGTCCCTCCTCCTCCCCCCCTCCTCCCCTCCCTCCTTCCTTCCTCCCCTCCCTCTCTCTCTCTCCCCCTTTCCCTCCTGTCTCCTTTCGTTCTTCCTTCTTCCTTACATCCTTCTCTCGACCCCCTTCCACCTCCCTCCGTTCCTCTATCTTTTGGGGGTCCCTTCCATACACCCGATACACGCTCTATTTTGGACTTGGCCTTCAACGCGCCTCTACAGGCCTTCCTATTCCTCCACCAACCCACCCCACCCACCCCGTCCCCAGCCCTGCAGGCTCCGCCCAGCATGAGCTGGCTGAGCCGCCTGAACCCCCGGGGGCCCGGCGGTCGGTCGGGTCGGAGCGCGGCCCCCGCCGGCCCCTGCACCGCCGACCCGGAGACCTGCCTCATGGTGTTTGAGAACCACTGGAGACAGGTGAAGATGGACACACGCACACACACATGTACACGCACGCTATTATGACGAAGCAATGAATTGGTTCGGATTTGCATTCATCGATTCTTTGGTTTAACAAAATCATGAATAAAAACAAATAAATGGACGGATCATCTATTAAAAAGGAATTTGAAGGTCATTATTCTTCACGTATGAAGCAGGGTTTGTTCAGTAATGATTGAAAAGTTTACTGCTTCCTCTAAAGGGCTGTTTCGGGCCGGTCTCATAACTGCAGAGCATGTAGCTGATTCAAACTGCCCTAATGGTATCTGGCTACTTTCCCTGCTATCGGCCTGTCGAAAATCAATGCTCAGAGTCTCAGGACTGGACCGGCGGGCTACCCTGATGCATGCTTTCAGGGTCTGCCGTGTTATCGATTACTTCTACTCTCGTGTGTCAGAGAGAGACACAGGGGTGGGAGGGGATGCACTTTCCACTCCGATGTGAGTGCATTAGAAGATGGCATTATGTTACGAGTAGGTGTGTCTGCGTACCGCGTGGCTATCCAACCGAAGGCGGCCGGGCTCTGTCGTAGACCGCGCTCTCACCTTAGTATTATTTGACACGAGGCACCGCAAGTTGCTACACAGAAAAATGATTCCATCAACTGACCCAACCTGCCAACGTTCTCTAAGTCTTCTTTTATTTCCCCCCCGCGTAGCTTATGGTATTAAGTTGCACAACAGTCCTGCTAAAACTTGCAGGCCGTGGAACAGATTATCTGCCTTCTTCTTCCACCCCTGTGAAGCCAATAAAGGAATGACTCACTAAACTGAAACGCCTAGCTTCTCCAGGCATGCGGGCGGTTTCTCACGGTGCTCCCTTCCTCTGCCCCCCACCTCTCCTCTCTTCCTCAGGTGTCCTGGGTGGTGGAGCAGCGGGAGCCCTCGTCGTCCAGCGATGACCTGGCAGCGGTGAGGAACCACACCGACCAAATGCTGTGCCTGCTGGCCGAGGAGCGACCCCGGGACGGCCCGGACAGCGGCGGCGCGGGGGGCCCCCCGGCCCCGGGCCCAATCCTGGAGCTGGTGGTCACGGAGAGCATCCTGGAGCGACTGGTGCAGTGGCACCTGCGGCGCGGCCTGGACCCCGACAGCCAGGGGGCGCTGCTGAAGCTGTTTGAGATGCTGATCGGCCAGTCCCAGCAGCCGCTGCTGCAGCACATGGCCGTGCTGCAGCGCTGCTGGGCCTGCTGGGGGCCTGCGCCGACCCCCAGCTGGGCTGCCCCCCCGCCCTGGAGAACAGCCTCGTGCTCCTGCTCAATCAGGTATGGGACCCTGTCGGACTGGACGGACAGGACGGACACACAAGCACACTACACAGGCACACTAAATATATGTATTTTTATTATTTATGCATTGCCTATAAAGTAACATCAAGTCCTCCTGTAACCGTCAGGGCCACAGAGCTTCAGGATCCTCTACAATCTCTACGCTACCCACAACCCTTTTTGAACATATATCTGCATGGGCTTCTGTGCCATTATAGACAGGACAATGAAGAGAGACAACAGTACAGAGAGACAGGACAATGAAGAGAGACAGAACAGTAAAGAAAGACAGAACAGTAAAGAAAGACAGGACAATGAAGAGAGACAGAAAAGTAAAGAAAGACAGGACAATGAAGAGAGACAGAAAAGTAAAGAAAGACAGGACACTGAAGAGAGATAGAACAGTAAAGAAAGGCAGGACAATGAAGAGAGACAGAACAATGAAGAGAGACAGAACAGTAAAGAAAGACAGGACAATGAAGAGAGACAAAACAGTACAGACAGACAGAACAGTACAGAGAGACGGGACGGTGAAGAGAGACAGGGCAGTGAAGAGAGACGGGACGGTGAAGAGAGACAGGACGGTGAAGAGAGACAGGGCAGTGAAGAGGGACAGACAGGGCAGTGAAGAGGGACAGACAGGGCAGTGAAGAGGGACAGACAGGGCAGTGAAGAGGGACAGACAGGGCAGTGAAGAGGGACAGACAGGGCAGTGAAGAGGGACAGACAGGGCAGTGAAGAGGGACAGACAGGGCAGTGAAGAGGGACAGACAGGGCAGTGAAGAGAGATGGACAGGACAGTGAAGAGAGACATGACATTGGGCTGAAGAAGGAAAGGAATGCTAAGTAGAATAGGAGGACCAGAGCTGGGAATTAAACCTGGGTCGCAGAATCTGTTAACCTACGCGTTTAGCACACTAGCAAGTTTAAACCCTGGCGTTTCTCTAACCAAGTCCCCCCCCCCCTCCGCCCAGGTGTGTGTGACCATGGCCCGGCAGCCCGTGGTGCTGGAGATGCTCTTCCGGGCGGCGCCCATCCAGCAGGGTCCGGCCAACCTGCTGATCTTCTCCCTGCTGGTGCCCTTCATCCACCGCGACGGCGCCATGGGCCAGCAGGCGCGCGACGCCCTGCTGCTGGTCATGGCGGCCTCGGCCAGCCACCAGGCCGTGGCGCGCTACATCGCCGAGAACTCCTACTTCTGCCCGGTCAGTGGATGGGGGGGCAGAGGGAGGTGGTTTTGGGGTGGGGTCGGATGTGTTGCCTCAGCGGTACGCTCCCAAATCAGACTTAAAGGTGGCATATTATACCTCCCAGGTGTGAGTGTGATTAGCCGTTACAAGCCTTTTTGAAAATCAGCCTCTTCTGACATCACAACGGCTTGTAATCATGACCGGTTTAAGTTCTTTCGCTTCATGTTTGCCGTTGACCGATTGTGTTGTTGTTGGCTGGGATCTGTAACCATGTATTCTGTGAGCGCTAATGGCAAACTCGGACTCAGACAGCACTAGTAAACAACATTATAAAACATCATGTCGGAACACCCACGTTCTTGGAAAATAGCTCTAAAGCTTTCAACAGCTTTGTGGACTGGCTACTGTAGAAATCCATGTATTAAAATCCCCTTCTGAAAGCTTAATCCCTAGTAGGACTGCCGGATCCGACGTGAGCATAGCGGTAATGGTGTACTTGGTCTTTGGTGTTGACGACTCGTTACAACCCTGTGTGATGCCAGGAAATCCTGAACTGGGGAGTTCTGTCTTGATCCATCCACTTATTCATTTCCTGGCCATTTTTTTGTCTCTGCCTCTCTCCATGTTAGTTGTTGTTTTCTTGAGTGGAGTAGGTATAGTTCAAGTTCTTGATTTGTCCCTTTTGAGGGTATTAACTTACGAACAGTCAGAATAAATACAGACAGAAATAATATAAACATTAGTAGTTCAGATATATAGGTATATTCATGTGATTTAATATGACAACAACCGCAGACAAGTTAATTGTAAAGTATTGACATTGTAAGTAAAGCTCTTGTGTTGAAAATAGCTGAAAATGAGATATCATTGACAACTTGGCATCATTAGGAACTTTGATCTGGCCTTGGGCGACAGTTGGCATCACATGGAAATTTCATCCAAGTTCAACTTGGATCGAAATCCACCACAGCTGGGATTCATTAGTTAGTGTCATCACTGGAACTCAACGAAACGACAAATTGTGCAAATGTCCAACAGCAATGTGATGACTTGCAGTGCTAATCTAATCAGGCCATGGTTTCAACAACAGGTTTCGTGAGACTGTTCTTATGTGAGTGTGGTGTATGTTTATGTTGCTTACACGGGCTGATGCAGCACTGATGGCAGCTGATAATGAACAAAAGGGAAGTGTGTGTGTGTGTGTGTGTGTGTGTGTGTGTGTGTGTGTGTGTGTGTGTGTGTGTGTGTGTGTGTGTGTGTGTGTGTGTGTGTGTGTGTGTGTGTGTGTGTGTGTGTGTGTGTGTGTGTGCATCCAGCTAGATACGAATCTCCTCTCAGTTGTACTTAATGTTCGACTTTATGCTTTCAGATATTTTGCTCACATTTTCTAACAACTCTTTTCTCATTTTATCTTTAAAACAACCTTAAATGTCGTCTTCACCCAGGCTTGGATTGTGTATTTAAACTGACGTTTAGTCCGTTAAATGCACAATCCAAAACTGGGTAATTCATTTAAAAGATGCACTCAAAGTGTTAAAAAAAAGAAAAGGAGTCGCAATCACACTACAAAGTAAATATATATATTGTATAATTAGTTAAAGTCATATTAAACATTAAATATACAATAGAAAACTGTTAAAGAACACTGACTAAATTTACTAGTGTGCAGTCAGTGGTGGCTGAATAGGCCGACCTTCTGAACCATGTGAGGTCGTCTGTGATGTACATACTGAGGAGGTTGTGGTTCATGGGTAAAGAATGCAAAGGACCAACCAAAACCAATGTGTGCTGCAGTTTGTCGAACGCTAAGCTAGCCCTACCCAAAAATACATACTCTGGCTTCTTTGGACTGCTGCACGACTACAACCAAGGAAACGATAGTATATTTCAAACTGAAAAAAAGCTAAGATACTGGCCGCCTGCCATGGCTTTTGTATCACACCCGCGTTTGTCGACAGTATTGATTAACGACGTACGATTTTCGCCTGAGATTTCTTTCTTCCCACCCTCCCCCCTCTACCTGTATATCTCCTCATTCGCTCGTTGCCAATGCGCCCACCGCAACACATTCTCTCTCACACACACACACACACACACACACACACACACACACACACACACACACACACACACACACACACACACACACACACACACACACACACACACACACACACACACACACACACACACCCTCACGTACGCTGAATAATGTATGAGTGTCGGTCTGACCTACTTAATGGGCAGAAGGACCAGAGGAGGTGCCAAAGCACCAAACACTAGGGCCACAGCTGCCTCCTATTGCGAGAGCATCGCTCCCTTTCTCGCTAGCAACATCCTTCTCGCTCTATTTACTCCTCCCTCCATACCCCCCCTCCTCCCCGTCCTGTCCCGTCCACTCAGCCCACTGCACATTCTCACTACCACTGAAAGATATTAGTCGTGATGTATCCTTCTACCCATCTATTATGTGTGTCTCTGTGTGCAGTATCCGTCTCCTTTCTCCACAATGTGTTGCCGGGATGGATACTATGTCGAGTGGTGATGCAGTTGGTGGGGGGGGGGGGGGGGGGGTTCTAGTGGGCGAGGTGTTGCTTCTCATCAAGAGGATGCTTTGATCTATCACGCCCTCCTCCCTTTCAGTTCCCCCAGGTCGGAGCACTCCTGTCAGTGTAGTCGGAAGGTGTGCCTTGGTGTGTTATTCAGCTCATCTCTTCAGCTCATTGATGATGCCCGGCCTGTTAAAGACAATTTTTCCACCATTACCACCATTAACGCATGCTGGGAAGCCTGGGATGTATTCCCCTTAGGCCGAAAAGCCAAAGGCCTTGTTTTGATCTGTTCCCGATCAAAACACCATGTACCTGAATGTCTATTAGTATTTTCTTTTCAGGAGAATTTCAATGTAAATGTCAGGATATGTTGTTCAGACATCCGGCCCATCAGGAGAATATCAGGAGAATATCAGGACTTACACAAATGTCTGAAAGCAGCTAGTATCTATATACTATGTACATACAGGGATGGTTGTACAAGACTACGGCCCCTCTATAGTCGCCAACAACGACCGGGCCTCAAAAAGCTCATGAGGACTAAACCGACCCGTCTCGCCAACCGTTGACCGGTTACCCTCCCCCCAGCCCCGATTGACCGGCCTTGTTTTCCATCCGTCCCCCAGGTGCTGGCCACGGGCCTCAGCGCCCTCTACTCCTCGCTCCCCAGGAAGATCGAGGTGCGCGGCGACGACTGGCACGCGCTGCGCCGCGAGGACTGGATGGGCGTGTCGTCCCTGGTGCTCTTCATGAACTCCCTGGAGTTCTGCAACGCGGTGGTGCAGGTGTCCCACCCGCTGGTCAGCTCCCAGCTGCTGGACTACCTGCACAACGGCTTCCTGGTGCCTGTGGTGGGCCCTGCGTTGCACAAGGTGAGGGGGGTGGGGGGTGGGGGCGGGGCCGGTGGTCGGGGTCAGCGGTTATGGAGGTTGTCCCAACCTCAGAGTGGGAGGTGGGGTCAGGTCATCACTTAAACCTGGTTTGATTGCCACTGCATCTGAGCACGAAAACGACGTATTCATTGACCTCATGCACAGTACATTCTCCTCCTCCTCCTCACGCAGAGTGCGTGACATGCTGTTTATGCCCTATTAAGGCAAAGCAGACACTACGAAGGCCACGCCCCTTAACAAAGGTGCATCGCGGCGACTTTCTTTTAAACGTTGGGTGCTTGGAGCCCTGTGGCAGAGCTTCCTCCTCAGAGCTGTACGGCTTCCTCCTTAGAGCTGTACGTGAGAATGGGTTGCATGCAAAGGTTGTGCCTTACCACCCATATGATGCCAAAGTATTTGCAGAATGAGTCATTTAATTCTTGCAAATAGCAACATTCCAAGGATGCCATTTAAGGCCAACTTGAGGCCATCAAGTCATTTGCATCTAATTTCCTGTTTAAATGTTTACTTGATAAGATTAAGTCTGCCAGGTGTCTAGTACATTTCAACTGCAAATAGCATTGATGACACAATCGAAGCGTCCTCGAATGACCCACACTATGGCAAATCAAATTCTGATGGCCGACACGCATCCTTCATCCATGTAATCACGTCATACTAAACCGATTGTACTGGTTTCCTTTCCACGCACTTGGCATTGGTTTGGACGCGGCATTCATTCACATGCATCTCGACCCTTCATTGACCTCTCCTTTTGGTTCCGTTTCTCCTCCCCGGCGTCCAGTCGTCTGTGGACGAGATGATCGCCAGCACGGCCTACCTGGAGCTGTTCCTGCGCAGCATCACAGAGAAGGCCCTGCTGAAGACCTTCCTGCGCTTCATCCTGATGCATCGCCACGACAACGACACCATCTTGGACACCCTGCTCACGCGCATCAGCAGCAATTCGAGGGTGAGTGGGATTGTGTTGAGGGCCTGTGTGTGGATGGGTCGACGTTGTTGCCCGATGGCTGCGGACAGTTCACAAAAATAGCAGAGCAAATACAAAACACACGGTACAACTACTATACTGAGTGGCTAGATTTGATATTTTGATATTTTTTATAAGGCTTTCTTTATATTTTGTTCCAGGACCTTGTACAAGAAGGTTCATAAAAACATTTCATGACACATTTGAGAAGACTCGGCATCCCATTCTATTTTGGGTCGCCCAAACTACTTTTGCATTTTATTGCTTGTTATGTGGTGCGATTTGCGTGCAAGGTAACAATAGTAACGTGGTTGTGTCTCGCAGCTCTGCATGGTGTCGCTAAGCCTCTTCAGGACTCTCCTTTCCCTCAACTGTGAAGACCTCATGCTGCAGCTGGTTCTCAGGTAACCCCCGACCCACTTGGCATTCTATTCCCCCCCGCAGACAAACTAGTGGCAGGGCTGGGTTCCCACTCTGAGGAATTGCTGACCAATCAGGTAACCTGTTCCCTGAACGGTTCAGGGCATCCGTCTTGCCTGTCACTGCCATCACAGGTGATTGACAGTTGCCTCGACAAGCAGGAAGATGATTTGGTTGTTTTTTAGAACCGAGCTCTCTTCTGCTCTTATTCTGCTTCTCTCTTTGCAAATCTCGATTCTTACCGACAGGGGCTATAAATGAAGATGTAACACTTGACATAAAGTACCAAAAGAGGAAGCATCTCGGTATTGAAAGAGTTTAAACGATACTCTACTGGAAGCAGATCCTCAAACCGAGAGCAACGTCCGACCGAAGGTTATACCAGGTGTCCCATTGTTGTATCCCCCCCCCAGGTATCTACTGCCCTGCACCCACGTCATGCTGAGTCAGCGCCGGGCCGTCCGAGAGGCCGACGTGTACGGCAAGTGTGCGGACAAGTTCCTGTCCCTCATCCCCGAATGCTGCCGGCTGGGCGCAGTGCCCCCTGGTGAGCGGGAGGACGACATTGCGTTCTGGGGGAAAGGTAAGCCAGTGGAAGAGGCCCGAAAATGCTGTTTCAGGAAATGAACACACACAGAGTCATCCGGGGGGTGGCTCTCAGTGCTGCCTGGTCATCAGAGTCACTAGTTCACCCCTCTTGGTTCCTTGTCCTCTGGTACTGTCTGTTACTATAACAACGACTCGGGGCCAGAACACGTGAATTAGATTTTTGGGTCAAACTAACATGATAAATTTTTTACTTAGTATATTTATTTTATTCATTAAATGTTGCCTAGAAATTGCAGAACAAGTACCGGTAGATATTTCAGTTCATTATTTTCAGTTTGAAAATGTTGTTTATTTTTCCAAGGGGTATTTTTTTTTTTTTTACCCAGGTACAAAGTTGTTGTTTTTTTGAGAGAAATGGTGGATTTATCCATTGCGTTGACCAAAATAATTGTGATAATAGTTTCCCCATGATGGAGTCTGTTCCCCCGTGTTCTCCTCAGCGCTCAGCAGCCCCAGCGCAGGGTCCCCCGTCCAGCCGCGGCCCAGCACCCCGTCCCGCCTCGCGCTCTTCATCCGCCAGCAGAGCAGCGGGGGGGTGTCGGGAGGGGCCCCACCGACCCCAACCAACTCGGAGGTGGTGCCCTCGTCCCCGCGGGGCGGCGGCGGCGGGCCCCCCGACACCCCGGACAGCCCCATGCACCAGCAGCAGCAGCAGCAGCAGCAGCAGCAGCAGCAGCAGCAGGTGTCGGTGGACTGCCTGGACTGGGAGTCGGGCTACCTGGACTACCTGCGGGACGCCCGGCGGGGCATCGAGCTCTGCTCCTGGGCCTGCCGCGACTGGTCGGCGCCCTACGACGGCGAGAACCCGGCGCCCGGCGCGGCCCCGCCCCCACCGCCACTGCCGCCGCTGACGGCCTGCAACCCTTCCATGGCCGTTTCCCACGAGCACTTCTCGTTCCAGCAGGGGGGCGGAGCCGGCGGCGGCGACCCCCCTGGCCAGCAGAGGGCGGCGATCGTAGCGGCGGCGCGCTCGGAGTGGAGCAGCTCGGAGCGGGACAGCGGCGAGTGGGACGTGACCATCGGCAAGAACCACTGCATCAGCCTCACGCCGCGCTCCAAGAAGCGCACCCTGCAGCGGGAGGAGCCGCTCGCCAGCGCCGTGCCGCCACTCTTCCTGCCCGCTGAGGTGCCCGCCGCGGCGCGTGACTCTCAGGCCGCCACCCCCCGCCCCACCTCCTCCTCCACCTCTTCGGCCCCTCGCCGCCCACCCCCTTCGTCGCCGTCGTCGTCCCACCCCGTGGCGCTGTCCAATGGCACCGTGGCGCCGGCGGAGGAAGGGTGCTTCTCGTCAGACAGCCGGGACAGGGGGATGGAGGTCAAGAAGGTCAAGCGGGACTTTGGGGAGCCTCCTCTGCTGCAGCAGCAGCAGCATTCAGACGAGAGCTCCACCCAGAACAGCTCCGCCTCCCTCCTCCCCCGCTGCCCGGCGGCCACGCCCCCACCGCGACACCGTCAAGACAACGGCCATCTCAGCGAGGACGCGGCCCAGAACAGGCTCCGCCCTCCCTCCTCCCCCGCTGCCCGGCGGCCACGCCCCCACCGCGACACCGTCAAGACAACGGCCATCTCAGCGAGGACGAAGCGGCGGCGCCACGGGCCAAGCCCCGCCCGGCCCAGAGCTCCCTGACCCCACTGGCGGCGGCGGCGGCGGCGGACGTCGTCGGGGCTGACCCACCCGGTGCCGCGTCGCACCTCCCCGAGCCGGCCCTCCAGGACCCCAGGCCGCAGTCGGTGGAGAGCCTGATGGAGGAGCTGATGCAGCAGGCGCCGGCAGACCAGCTGCTCCCCGGGGACTCCAACGGCCAGGGCATCAGCATCGAGGCCTTCAACCAGGAGCTCAGCGAGCTTGAGGCCCGGGTGAGGGCGCGCAGCCGAGACGCAGTGCCGGACGACGACAGACGCCCTCCGGCCTCAAGGCAACAGCAGGAAGTGGAGGAGGAGGAGGTGGAGGAGGAGGACGACGACGGAGGAGGAGGAGGAGGGAGGCCCTCTGCTGTCCGGACCCCCGGAGACGGATCAGACTACCCTGGGGAGTGGAGGCGAGGTCAGGGTGCTTGGCTCTGTGGTGAGCAGCCCTGCCAGACCTCTGGGTCAGCCTGCCAGCCAGCCCTACACAGGTGAGATTCAGGTGAACGTTGAAAACATCATAAGACAACATATCAGTGTTGTCTTATGATGTTTTCAACGTGGCGGGGCAGTAATGGAATGTATTTTTGTAGGAGATCCATTATAACTAAAATGTGCAATTTTTAATCCACCATTAAAGTGTTCATCTGGAAGATTTTCATGTTAATCGATGCATGTGACTGGTGACTAAACCTATGGTCCACTGATGAAAGAACTCGGGTTATAGTATTATGAATGTTAAGATCTGCTGGTTGGTGCTGACAGAGTTTGTATCCCTGGGAAAAATGTCGCTCAGCCCAAAGGTGTCGCTATGACAACTAAATAGAAATATTCTAGGATCATCACTTTATGGGAAGACCTAATTAAATAAACTGTTGCTACAGTTAAATATCTGTCCTGAACTTTGATGTTTAAATGTCTGTCTAGTCTTACAGTATCCCACCTAAAGAACAGTATTGTCAAGACCAATTCAACCATTAGTCATTACTGTTTGAAAACACCACGATGGCTTAAACACAATTGCTTACGAAACATTTCCGAAATGAGTGTCTTCTGCTGGCCAAACTAAAAGGACTCCTCTGGGATCTGATACTTATTATTGGACAAGAACGGACATCTACTTCCATTGTTCCAAAAATACATGTCTGTTTGCCAATTCCATTTGCCAAGTGTAAGAAGGAGACCAGCGTTGTTGCTTTTATCTTTTAATTAGACTGTATTTCAGTCCCAGTATTTGTAAGGTATAGGAGAACTACCTACACAACAAGCTATGATATGATATGGCTACAACGGACAATTATTCTCAGTCTGTTAATCCATTAAGCATTTAGATCAAAATGTCCTGAATAGTACGAATGCCATTTAAAAATTCCCAGACTACAGATTATGTCTTGTCTTGATGTCTATAAGCGAGCACATGGCTTCCTTGGCAATATAATGTAAGTATGCAAGAAAAAAACGAAGTGATCCTGACCAAATACTTGAATCAAAGAAGCATCAAGCAAAAATGTTTGGGTATTTGTACTGGATAAATAACCTAAACAATGGATCAATTATCACAATTAGATCAAACACATTTCTCTGTCGGATGGACTCTCTTGATTAATAACCAAAATCGTTGCAGCCCTACAACGTTGGCTCTGTTCATCAGCGTAAACCAAAAAAAAGAGCTAGTTTTACGCCCGCCAACACCCCTGTTGTTGTAACGTAATCTGTCATCTCGCCCACGCTGTGCTTCTGTCTGCCAGGCCCGTTCATGCTGGTCCTGTTTGCCAAGCTGGAGAACATGGTCCAGAACTCCCTGTATGTCAACATCCTGCTGACGGGCATCGTGGCCCAGTTGGCCTGCTACCCTCAGCCCCTGCTCCGCTCCTTCCTACTCAACACCAACATGGTCTTCCAGCCCAGTGTCAAGTCCCTCCTCCAGGTATGCCCCCCCCCGACCGTGAGACCGTCCTGATATTTATGCACAACAGCCATTGCTTTGCTAAATAAGGCTGCCGCCTTTGTCAAAAACTCAAGCCAGTCAGAGAGAGGTTTGTGCCCTCTCTGAATCCGGTTAAAAGTTATAAAAAAAAGAGGCGTTTATAATCTGAGAAATGCCTTCCGTGCAGATTTCAATTGATCTTTTAACGTCTTTATTCAGTGTATTTCAGTGTATATTTTGTACAGTGTGGCTCACCGGGTAGAACGCGAGCCATGAAGGCCCGATCCGTACGGCCCGAACCCGGGTTAGATTCCTGCCTGTGGTCATTTGCTCTCTCTCTCATACCTATATACCTATATATTCATGAGTAAAGCATAAAAATAAAAAAAGGAAAATCTTTCTAAGAGAAAAATAAACTGTTTTGCTCCGTAGATAGATGCACTTTCCTTTGTTGCCTTCGATGTTGTGTTCTTGTTTGGCAGACTGTGGCACGGCTTGTTAGTCAGGAGTTAAACTCACTCCCCCCAACCACCTATTGTTTCCAGCATAACTACATTTTTGGAATACATTTGACTGGTATCGAGACCAGACGGATCTGCAAAGAGAAACGGAATATGAACTCGATAGTTTCACAAAGCTACTGTGACATTCTTCTCCTTGATACTAATTGTGATCTGCTGCTTGCACCAAATCTATGGTCCGGAGTTGAATGTACAGTAGAAGAATGTCACAGTAGCTTTGTGAAACTATCTCGATCTTGCGAGTTCATATTGTGTTTCACTTTGCAGATCAGTGTGATTGGTTTAGATGTGCATGCTTCTCCTCTTTCAGTAGTGTTGTATTATAAGCTATTGGGAATCTGACCCACTTAAAGAACACCTTGTCCTTGGCGCACTGTTCTCTCTGGGCTGCCCTCTTGAGCCCAGAACAGACAGGTAATAGCTTAATCTCTGCCATATTCCAACCTTGTTACATCCCGAGGCAGTCCATTGACGAGACAAGGACACATTTGCACCTCAAAGTTTGGTTTGAGGTGCAAAAAACAGACTTTGCTTCCAAACCCATAAAAAAAAAAAAAAATCCTGCAGGTCCTTGGTTCGGTCAAGAACCGGATCGAGGCGTTTGCGGCGTCCCACGAGGACTTCCCCGCCATGCTGAGGAAGGCCCAGCGGTACCTGGCCGCCCGGGGGAAGGTGGACTGGACCGAGTCGCCCACGGCAGTGCCCACGCTGCGACGCTCGGATTCACTGGGTGAGAACACAAACACACGCACGCACGCACACACGCACGCACGCACGCACGCACGCACGCACGCACGCACGCACGCACACACACACACACAGGGATGTTTAAAAGCATGTAAATATAAACACTCTTGGCCCTGAAGCTTGTCAGACTTTGATGGTGGTAGAGAAAAATAAACTATGCAGGTGAGTTGGGGAGGGGGTGATGTTGGACCATCTGGACCATCTGAGCAACCGCAGGACACTGCCAAAGTTAGCCCATTGTGGCTGGAGGCCTGGATCAGACCCTAACAAAGGCCCTCCCAACCACTCCACTCCACTCAAACCACTCAAACGAAGCCAGCCCATTGGCCGGTTTCATCGCATTCCATGGACCAAAGCGGTCAACACATCCAGCCAAGCGGCTGTAAAATCCTATAAACATGTATTTAAGTATAGAAATGAAGAGAATCATTTGGCTTACAAAGCTGTAATCTTACTGGACGTGATTCCAGAGGCCATCATCCAGCGGGTCAAGGTTGTAACTGGGGGAGCTCTGAGCGTCAAGGTGGGAAATCAGGGTCAACGCTAAATAAGGATTCTGCATTCGCCTCCATGGGAAAACAGCCGCATGGCCAATCAGCCTATCATGAGTTGATGATGATTATGATTTCGATTTAAATACTATGCAACAAATACCTGAAATAAACTCCCTGAGTATTTAAGACTTACCCTTACTCTGACCCCTTTAAAACAAGACTGAAGACTTTTGTGTTTGCTTTAGCTTTCTGCTAAATCTAAAATACATTGAACTTTGTACAATGCATTTCTTAACTTGGCTATTTTATTTTATTTATTAATTTGATTGTATGCAATTTTTTACTTTGCCTTTGTTTACCTTTATCTATTTTATCATTTCATTTGATTGTATGGGAAGCACTTATGAGTCTACCTCGTGAATGAAAAGGGCTATATAAATAAAATTGCCTTGCCTTGAGTGGACCACTTAAGTCCAGACGTCCAACGTCCAGTGAAACATAAATGAGTCACTCTCCTAAGATAATTGTAACGTTGAATTGCATGTCGTTAAAATCTCCACCAAGGCAACAACTCGCCGTGTCGTTAGTTCTGACTTCTTCCGGGTTTGTCTCTTCCTTTCCCGCTGCAGTGAAGAGCCGCAAGCCGTCGCTGGGCGACCTGATCCTGCGCCACACCAACAGCCCCACGCGGGCACGCCACGCCGCCCAGCTGGCCCTGGCGCACGTGCGCGATGGCGGCCAGTCGCTGCACAGCGCCCTGTTCCGTGGCGGCTCCGGAGGCGGGCCCAGCATCGGTGGTGGCGGCGGCAGTGGCGGCGGCGGGGGTGGGGCCTCGAGCCTGGAGCGGCAGGCGGAGGCGCTGCGGGTGAAGAATGCCGTCTACTGCGCCGTGGTGTTCTGCGAGTTCCTCAAGGAGCTGGCCGCTCTGGCCCAGGAGCACGCCGTCGCCGTGCCCTTCGGCCAGAGCCAGGCCGCCGAGGAGTGAAGGGGGAGGGGGGATGCACCACCACCACCACCACGTTTGCCCTTCTACTTGGTACGACCCGAGGCCGCAGGCTCTCGGCCGGCAAGGGTCACAGCTTTGGAGTCGCTCGCCATAGGTGCACTGCCATTCTCCTACCACACAAGGTCTGGGTGGAACGCGGAGGTTACCCCTACGTTGCCATAGGAATAGAAACAAAACAAAAAGAGGGGAAGGGGGGGGCTTAGTCGACAAATAGATCTAGTAAAAATAAATGTATGACATTTTTCTTAGACGACGGTGTAGGATATCTATGTAAAGTGGAGTGTGACACCCTTCAACTCCGGCTGCTGTGCATATCATGTATATAATATTTATGTATGTATACTATATATAGAAAGTATTTGTAGATTCTCTAGATTTCGGAGTTTGTATATACACTACATGCCATAGTTTTGTTTGGCCACACGAGGGCCACGGTTAAAGGAGATCGCTGCCGTACTACTCAGTACATGTCTGCACTCAATTTCAAGACTGTAGGGTGTGCTTTTGTGGGAAACCATCGACATGGCAACCGATAGTTCATCTTTATTTAGAAGGGAAAACATGGACAATGGTGGCTTTTCAATTCACTTCCATTGGTTTACAAATCTCAGCTCGGCTTAAGGGTTAATTGATATTGTGTCAGACGCCAGTGATACTTTGTTAGAGTATGGTTAAGGACTCTTAGCAGAGAAAGGGTTAAAAAAATAATGAAATGAATTCACCAATGACCTGGGAGCATAAAATTGCCTTGAGTCTTTGGGTTTTATGATTGGTATTTTTCAGCATTTCAACACACATCATGTAATCTCAGTGCAGATTTCGTTCATTGAGTGTGGTTGGAACTGGAAATTTTAAGCCTCATTTTCCTAGTTTTTATATTGTTTGATGCCATCTCAATGCCTGCCTTCATCATCTTGTTTAGGATACATTGTACTTTTCAAAGGGGGGAGGGGGGTGGGTTATTAACATATCCGTGAAATGGGAGAGCAGTGTCTTTTGTATTATTTTTTCATGAGTGTGTGTGTGTGGATCCACACGTTTCAATTTAAAATGCCATTCTCCATCTCTTGAGGCCATGATTGCGCGGTGCACCTGTTGTTTTTTATTTCACACCACCGACTTGAATGATTTTGCTTTTCATTTAAGCTGGTTCTCCTGAGGCATTTTGAAACGTGGTTTTATTAAGACTCCAAACAGTGGCGGATTGAAAAGGGAGTATTAAGCGTATTATTGGTTAAATGTTTGTGTTTTTTGGTTGCAAAAAAGGGCCCAACCAGATGTTGGGATTTGAACATGCTGCTAGTAAGTTAACACTTATAACCAAGTATAATCAGTGTCATGGCTTTTCAGTTCTGTTCTGATACCAAGTTATTTTAAGAGTAGACTTCATGCGTTGCAGTAGACAGTTTTACTTTTTTTTTTCCGTTCACTTTTGTTCGATTTGTTGCCATGACACTATAATCACTTTATTTTGTTTTTACGAAAAAAAAATTGAGATGTTTGAAAAGTTAAACATGTCATTTGTGGCTACACCAGTCTAAGTCAAAGTCCTTCGTTTTTATTAGCGCTGCATTTGCTAAAGAAGAAAATATTTTTATTTGCGCATTATACCAACTGACTCATCTGTCTGTGCCATCTCTCCACATCTACCATCTACCGTGTCAAAAAAGGTTTAGGTATGTTCCAGTACCAATTTAAAAAGGGGGGGGGGGGAAAGTTTGTCATTCAGTATTTCTTTCCAGACGTTTCTAAGGTATACCACTTCTAGAAATCATACCAGGGCGTTTGGAGAGTTCTGTTCTCCACAGGAGCCCCAGCTCCGCGGGCTTGGTCTGTTGAAAGGCTTCACACAGGGGCTGAGGAGAGGAGGGGAAGTTATGCCCTCCGTCCATCCATCGGTCCATACAAGTCTTTCAACCTCTCTATCTCTTTCTTTCGCTCTTTTAACCTCTCTTCTCTTTCGTTTCTTTTTTTTGGGGTCAAATTTGCCGGTCATAATGTTTGATAAATGTTGTTGTTTGGATGATAATTTTCATTTTTTCAATGTCATTTTTATTATTGTTTCCAATATTTGTAGGCTCGTCCCTTATGCCCTTTTGTTCCAACACACCAAAGAAGTTACCTTTTGAAGGAGACCTGTTTGAGACTGTATTTGTTTTAGAAACCAATGTTTTCTTCAGAGAAATCTCACCCTGTAAACCTATGTTGCAAAATTACCATAAGAAATCAGATATTTTACTAGAACAGCCCCAACATGGAAAGAGAATAGAAGTACACAACTCCCCGTCTGTACTCGTGATACAAATGGGTAAAAGTGGTTGACAAATAACAATGATTTTGCCTGCAAGTCTCAGTCCAAACCCTTATCAATGGCAGTAGTAAAAAAAAGGCATCATGGTAGATTTGATTTTCTTACCATGTATTAAACATGCCCTATTCCAATTTTATCTGTATGACAATGTTCAAGGTTAAACCTGGATAAAAGCTAACTTTTAACTTGCTTTCGATTTGGTTAAAGTGTCTGACACACAAATGCAAGGCCTCAATGATCTGGCAGCGCTGTTTTGTATCCATTGATTTAAAATACGGTGTTTAATGTGACTTACCAAGTCAAGGGAATTATGATTGATCACCTCTGTTTGATTGACATTGCCAAAATAATTGTTTAAATTGCATTAACAAGAGATACAATACTAACACACATGGACAAAGAAACTATATTGGCCCAAAGATTTACCTTGATGTCTACTAGACATGTGATTGCTAATATAAATGCCTGTGCTGGGGGGGGGGGGGAAGAGTTTGTTTTTAGAATAGCGATTCTGCAGGATTTCATCTTGATGCAAGTCAAAGTCCTTGCACAAGAGCCATACTGTTCAACACAGCGAGGGATAAGCCAATGTTGTGTGAAGATGATTAGAGTCATCGTATGGATTGATTTCTGTTCCTGTGAGGCGAAGTGCTCGCTGGCACGGCCTCCTCTCATGGTGCATCCGCCACCTATCCCACCAGGAGCCACTCCACTGTGTCCATCAGACACTCCACCAAGCCTTGCCACTGCGATGCCTCCAAGGCATCAGTGTAATGTATGGAACACCTTGCTCCTGCCCTAGCTCATCCATTGTTTTCGGTTTTTGTTCACCCGTCTGGGTTTGCTTGTCAAAGGTTATGTTTTTATGCTGCTTTTTTTTTGTCACCCAAGACATGTACTCCTAAGTACTGAATAATTGGCATTACCAATTCATGGACATTCACTCCAGAGAGTTGTTTTGGGTCTGTACCCATTCTGAACGTCATGTTGTGCCATATTCTATGTTTGGAGAGCACACGTACACACACACTTCCCTGTTGCCTGCTTATAAATAAGCTCTGCACACCCCCGCCCTTTCTTCCACACACCCACCTCATTCCCGAACAGATTTCTCCCCTGGAATCTATGCAAAACATGCCCTGGTGTCTTTGGCAGAAGCTGAAAGAGGAGATGGACTGGCTGATCACTGTAAATAATGTATAAACCGATGGGTCTTAAGAAGAATTAAGAATTCAAGGTGGGTGGGCGGCATAGGAAGAGAACGTCTATGAATTAACCAATGAGGGACTGAATGAGAGTCATGCAAAATGATGAATCTTGTCCGATATTTTTCTATAATTTTAAAAAATCATTTTAGAAAATGGACATTGATGAAAATGTGGGCGAAATGCTGTAAAAGAAACACTCAAAAGGGAATGTTTTTATTAATTTATAAATGTTTTACCCAGCAATACTGCGTCTGTCCCCGAGTCTTTATTGTCTGAAGCCTGTTCTGAAGTTGAAGCGGTGTGCCTGTTGCAAAGAGCCGCTGCCTCAAAACTTCGTTCTAATAATAACTTTATGAATAGCTCAACTTGTTTACCCAAAACTCTATTCTTTAAATGCAAATTATTTTTTGCGTGTCACAAGGAGATGAACAAAAGATGACTTGAGCACTTTGCGAAGCCAATTTTTGAAGAATTAATTTCCCCTTCAAAAATTCTAATTCTTCACACATTTTTCCTGCAGACGTTAACGTTTGGTTTTGTGATAAAGGGGATATATTCCTTAACTGATCGCACTATAGGCGTATATATATATATATATATGTATATTTATATTAATACCCATTGGGAAATAATTCTGCGCATATAACCCAGTGCTCGGGCACCAAGTCAAAGACGTTAACACTGCCCATAAATTATGGGCAGTGTTAACGCCATGTTTCTTGTAGTGTTGTAGGAAACCCCCACCCCCACCGAACACGTTAAGAACGTACAAAATCCACACATAAATAATCCTCTTAAAAGCTGTGTGTTTTGGAGCAAAAAACTGTATTAATGCAGATGTTTATGTATATTATTTTCTTTATCATCCTTCTTACCATCACTGGAAGGATGGAGGTAACACACACACACACACACACACACACACACACACACACACACACACACACACACACACACACACACACACACACACACACACACACACACACACACACACACACACACACACATTGTTCTGAGGGCCCTCCTGCGGTGCTGGGGCTTTAGGCTACTTGTTTGAAAGATGCAGGGGATCTTCTTAAGAATGATAGATTGTGTTCGATACCGGAAAGCCATTCTTCTTTCACCCAGCAGCTACCGACTACAGGTGTGCTATGGATTATTTCCTCGGTTCTCCTCTTGTTCGGTGGAGCGCTCGCCTCCATCCTCTTCATCCTAACCCTCTCTGCCCTTCCACCCACCACCCCACTCTCCCCCCCCCCCCCCCCCGACCGCAACTCTGCATCGTTCCATAAAGCAGCCCACTCATCCCTTCTCCATTCCTCTGTCCTCAACGCACCTCTGCTCCATCTGCCCACTCCGCTTGTTCGCATGCCCAATCCATCTTCGCCATCGGATTTTGCCTCTATGTCTGTTTTATTATACCCAATATTCTACCCTCCAGGATCCACAGAGACGGCCTCACTCAGAGCAGATGGGAGGGATGCATCGGCTTTACGATCGCGTCTCTCGTATGCAGGGTAACGGATAGGGTCATCACGTGAAACAATTCCATCAAACCATTGATGTGGTTTTACTTCTGTTTTCCTAACTTTAAAATCGAAAACGAAAAAAGCATCTTAAGTGGTCCTCTTTTCTTCAGTCTGGAGTAAAGGCAAAAAAAAAGTAAATTAAGGGACAGCAAATAATGAATCAGTTGGTTTGATTTGCTCTGTCAGTAATGACCTCCTTGGCTCATCCAAACCTCATGGGGTACCAACGGCGCCCCGAGCCTCTACTGCCATAATCAGTCTTCCTTCCCTCATATCTCCTCTCACCAGGTAGAGCAGCCTCACACGCGCCAGGGCAGAGTGGCCATCTTTCATCCAACATGTGTGCGTTTGTATTGATAATGCCACCTGTATTCACCATGGAGGAAAAAAAGGACAGATATTTGATCGGTGGCATGTAATGAATCAGTTTGTTTCATTTGTTCTGTGACTAATAAATCCTTGGCTCATCCAAACCTCACCGCTCAGACACACAAGCCAGGGTGTGTGTGTCTGGGCCAGAGGACTCACAGTGTCCTTACAACCCTGCCAAACAACCTGGACCTTAGCCCCGACCGTAGCCACACGAGAGAAGCTGTTCCAACTTTCCACATTCGCAAACCAAAACCCACTGCAACATTTGAGGTGTATGAGGAGAGTAGCTACTCACTTTTGAGTCATGGTTGTTTTTTGACGACTAGGATTTTTCACTGAAGCTATTGAGGTCAATAGCTCAGCAGCCCAACAAAAATGTAGAAGTGTGGAAGTGAAGAAATCCTGAAGAAAATGTGAAGAAATTCCACAAAATTCAACATTTGGATAAAATACATATGACTATATAATGAACAAGGTTGAACGTTCCTCAAAGTTGTCAAGTATGTCACCTGGGCTTCAAACAATGTAAAGGTCCCCTTTTATCACAGATTAATTGTATTGATAAATACCTAATGGTACAGTGAATGTTTTATTTAAGGAGATATGATATTGTATTATATACCTAAATAAGTGCTGAAATATAAATTAACGGCCAACTCCAGACCTACGAAATCAACATTTCCTAGCTAATCTCGGGCATCTCTGGATGCCTTCCAGTTAAATAAATGCTTTTGAATTGCTATACTGCGGTATTGTCCTAGCTTTCCTACTCCTGCCTTATTTTCGATTACCTGTCAGACTCTGTCAGCCATGTCCAGTTGCACACAGCAAACCGTTAGGCAGCTCGTTCGCCTCTGCTGTACTGCAGCCAACAGTTTGGTTTGTTTAAATGCAAAAAGCAATTAATCACAATCCCTAAACTAAACTGTCCCTAAACTGTTCCCCTAGAGACCAACCATCTGTTGTAGGCCCCTCAATGATTGTTCCAGGTTTCCTTATCTCCTTTTAAACAGTGTATGCTGACAACCTTATAATTTATACATTAACCACACAACACAATGGGATAAAATTATTGGCATTATTAGTGTATCCCTACTCTCTCAGTTGACAGACAATGGCTGGTTCTTATGGAAACTGAAGTTAGCGAGGTGGTCGCTTAGCAACAACGAAGAAGAGAAGAAAACAAAAACGAACAACAGCCGGGACACTGGGAAGATCATGCAGAGAGAGAGACAGAGGGGTAGTGGGTGAACATGAAGGACTCAGGTGCCCCGTTGTGACAGACAGTTGTGTGTGTGTCTGTGTGTGTGTGTGTGTGTGTTTGTGCAGGAGTATTACAGGTCAGGAAAAGTTACATCAGTTTTATGAAGTATTATACTTTCACAGGACGCTGATCTACAGGTAAATATATAATTTCAGTAGTTTTGTCTTTTTCTATTTGTAGAATAATATATACTGAAGTCTCTGACCTGGTTATATTTCGTCTGGAATGCTTTGGATTTGTTTCATGAGTTCAGCATTGTGAATCCCAGCGGTTTCTGCAGTACTTTGTTATTTTGTGATACTTTGATGATGAGGTGTTCTTTTGTCTGCATTTTGCCTTCTACTTTGGTCTAGAGATGTCAGAACAGTGACTATCACTTACCCACTGGATAAGCAATTGGATCCCCCCCAACACACACTCCATCAATAATGTAGCTGTCTGGTAATGTGAGTGGAAGCAGCGCAGTGACAACGAAGCGGCTGACATAGAAAACCTGTTTCTTCATAAGACCCGACAAAGTTTTCTGGTATATTATACATTTTTTTAATGATATCCTAATAATTTGAGTGATGTAATTGTTATACAATATATAATATAGTTAACAGTTCCACTGCTGCTGTGGTTGCCTGTCAACTGCGACTGAAAGAAAACACAACCGTTCCTTGATATTTGAATAGTTTGTTTTTATGTTTTTTTTCCATTCATGTCTAAGGAATACAAAACTGCATTAGATTAATATTCATAAAACAGTACCTGTTCCAAACAAGTGTGGGCCCAGTATACATTTAGTTGATCTTTCGTTCGTTCCATCATTCGTTGACAAATGCTTTTGTATCTGTTACCAGAATACACAAGAGCATCCTTCTTAATGCTTAATCTTTTTCTCTCCTGTATAATCCGCAATCAAAAGGCAATATTTAAACTGGTTCAGGAATGTAAGATAGACAGAGAGGTGCTGGGAAAAGGAAGGACATGTCTTTTATCAAGAACAGGTGAAGGACAAGTGAAGCAGGATTAAAACGCCAAGGAACACTTTTTAAACCTCAGGGCTGACCTTGCTGTTGTGGAAGTAAAACTTGCCACAAGGCCGGCATTTCCATGTTTTTCTCTTCACTGAATAAACAACACTGTTTTCCATTGTAGTTCAGACGCAATCAATAGGCTGGCTGAACGTTGACTAGTGTCCGGACTTCAATTGACCGTTTTATTTTGGTCATTACAATGGAGAGAGGATGGTAGCCATGGAATTTATATCTCTTAAATAAAAAGTCTGAAGCAGAACCTGCCCTTTTGTAAATGTCAGAGTTGTTGTGTTGTATGTATACCAAGGCACTATCTGCCGGTCCAGAGGGTTTAAAAAAAAGTCTAGTTGAGATGTGATGTATTGTTCCTGCCGAGAACATGACTTCTTCATGGCACTGTGTTGCTATTCCTAGGGGGGCAGACAGCCTGTCACACACCATATTTTCACCCTGATAGGCTAGACAGATGCCTCTCAGTGGCCATTCTCTTCTGCTTTTTGTTCTACCTCATGAATAAAACACCACAGGCTGCCCTGGATGGTCTCTGATGGCACAACCTCACACACGCACACACACACACACACACACACACACACACACACACACACACACACACACACATCAACACAAACACACACTACACAGCACGACTCTGAGCACACACACACACGCACACGCACACACACACACACACACACACACACACACACACACACACACGCACACACACCACACACCACACGCACACGCACCACACGCACACACACACGCACCACACACACGCACACACACACACACACACGCACACACACACACACCACACACACACACACACACACACACACACACACACGTACACACACACACACACACACACATGCACACACACACGCACACACACAAATACATACGCACACACACACACACACACACACTAATCCTTGCTGGCACATTTACACCCGGTGTGATGGGAAGGTAGTGGGTAGTGCCCCTGCCACACCTAGGCTCCATGAGAGGTACTGCTCATGTTGTTGCTGTCGTCATTTTGGGTGGTGCGTTTTTTGCTTGTTTCCCAATAGGGGCTGCTGCTGCCGATCTGCCTGCATGTGAAATGCTAATTTACTGTTCCCTTCGCCACACTGTGTCCTATCTCTTTACAGTGGATATACTTAAATCTGGCTCTGCTCTGGCAGCTTAGCAACCGGTGCCACTGTGTCACCTGCGATGATTACGTGGGGTGCGTTTTGAGCTGTTCCCTCAGAGGTAGTCGTCTCGGGTGACCTGGTGGTGAGATGCCATACAGGTCATGAAGAAAATCATCATCTTCAAGGGGAACCATCAAACAAGTGTCTATATTTTGGCTGTGTCAAGTCATAGAATCTGTCAGACTTGGAGATTCAGAATGAAGATAAAAGAGGTATTCTTGACTTCTCATGTTGGCATTAACCAATGCAGCTATAAAAGCAGCATTGGTTAATACCAATGCAGCTATAAAAGATTCCATCTTTTATAAAGTTTCCAATGAGCATAACCAATAAGTTGTGATAACTTAATACTAGTTCAACGGTAAACCGTCCAATTTTCACAGGTTCGACTGCTTTATAGGATGTTACAGGGCAGCTTTCATGGCATGAATTGTTTGTTCATTTTCTTTTTCTGTCCCCAGGAAGTGAGGAACTGAGAAGGCAAAATTGGGTGACTGCAGGCCCACCTCAACGTCTTCCGGCCAATCATCAATACTGCAAGGCATCTATCAACTCATCCATCTCTGCTATCATGTATTTGGGATCTCCACTGAGCAGCAATCCTACCTCCCCTATTCTGAACCTCAGCCTCAGCCCTCAGTTTCAGCCCGATGGGGAATTTCCAGGTGAGCCTGGCTCCTCTCCTTTGCCCCTGTCCCCGCTACCCTGCTGGGCTACCCAGGCCCTATGTGATCTGGCCCGGGCCGAGACCGAGTTGCATCGCCTGCAGGAGTACCAGGCAGCCGAGACGGAGGCGGTGAAGCGAGGGTTGGAGCGTGCCGTTCTGGGAGCTCGTAGGGAAGAGTGCCGCCTTGTGGAGAGGGTGGAGCAAGACCACCGAGACGCACAGCAGCGTCTGGAACAGGTGCAGCGGGACAACGCAGCGGCCGTGCAGGTCAGCCAATCGCTGTTGGACCAGAGACTCCACAGACTGGCCCATCTGCGCAACCAGATCCAGAGGGGAAGCCAGCATCCAGGTCAGAACCAATCTGGGTCGGACCACAACCTGCTACTGCAGCAGGGAGTGGCAGAGCTTCTCCAGCCATGGGAAATATCCCTCTCCCTCAAGAAAGTGTCCTTCAAGCCCAGCTCCCAGACCAACGCTGTCGACTTTGGGGACATTCGTGTGCAAGATCACAGCCTCAGCCTGCCTGTTGGTCAGTGTGGACCCCAGGGCCAGCTTTGTGCTTTGCATTCTGGCGAGATAGGATGTGGGGAGGCGAGCCACGGAGGCGCCAGGGAAGAGAGGACCACTCCAGACGGCGGCACAGGAGCAGGGCAGTCGTTGACCATATCACCAAGTAGGGTCGTGAGAAAAATCCGCCTTTCTGCTCAGAGTGACAACGATTCAGTCATGGAAGCAAAAGTACCCTTGGTGCAGACACACCGCTGGCCTCCAAACGTGAACAGTCTGACTTAGAGTCATCCCAGGAGGATGATATGGAGTCTCCTACCGCTGTAAAAAAGGGGGTGGAAGTCTTGCTGACTGGCCCTGCAGCTTACAACACAGGTGATTCTGAAGGTAACCAGCAGTCCCGTCGTGGCAGACACCACATCCCAAGAAACCAGAGGAAACAAGGCAGTCTGCGTTTCAGAGATTCTTCTGTGGAATGCAGCCATTCAAAGTCGAACAAATTGAATCAGTATTGGAGTTTAGACAGTCAGGATAAAGGAGACAGAGGCAGAGTGAAATCAAACTCAAAGATGTACTCTTCTCCAGCCCACACATTCTCCAAGATGGCTCCCAAGGAGCCTGTGGCCAGTCAAAGCTGTTTAGACCTCACCTACAGGGCAAAGTGTACCTCTCGCCTGAGCCAGTACTCTGATGACCACAGCACCCCAGGGGACTCTGGGCGTGCCCCATCCCCAGTGGACAGCCTTGACTCCTGCGACACCTTCATCGTCACCTCACCACGTACAGAGTACAGAGGGTCTCTGAATCACAGCTCTCGTCTGTCCAGGTCTGCAGCAGACCTGACGTGCAAGACACTGCCCCTGATAAGCGGCGACAAAAGCAATCCCAACAGCGGCTGGAAGGTAAATCGCAGCAGCTGCAGTCCCCGCTACTCTGGCTTTGCCCTCGCCTCCCCATCTCTCCGGAAGAAAAGGTCAAGGATCGCCAATGTTGGGGAGGTGCTGCCTGAACATGGAGGGATATACGGTGGCCACCAGATGGAGGGAAGACCTATGCAGGGCAGGGCGAGCAGAGTAGCCCGGTCACTCTCCATGTCAGTCATAGACGGCGCCCCACAGGAACAATGCAGAGGCAGGGAGCGGAGAGGAGGAGAGCGAGCCCTGGCAGAGATAGAGGAGGATAGGGACTCATCGCTCGCGATGCTGCATGGTGAAAGTGGCCACCTGATTGGACAGTTTGGGAAGCAGGGTTCTGGACGATCAGATCTCACCCTCCCTAGTGGGGTGCACTCAACACCACAGGGTCAAATCTTCATAGTGGACTGTGGAAACGCACGTGTGCAGGTAATATAATAACAATAAAATAAGTACTCATATGTACTAATATCTTTAAGGGCCTGCATAATTTAGTATAAAGTATGTTTGACTATATAGTATATCCAAGTATAAGATATGATATTTAGTTACAGTAGGCGTTTTTTGTACATAATGACACAATAAAAATCAATACATATCTAAATTCAAAACTATTCCTCAATCAGGTGACAGACCCACGAGGCAACATCCTCCAGCACATCACCTCCCCGACTTCTGATGGCTCCGTGAGACGATGTCGAAACTACTTTGACATAGCCGTCAATGCCAAGGGCCTTATTGCTCTCAGCTGTGCCGCAGAAAGGGCCTTGCTGGTGTTCAGCCGCCACGGCCGCCTTTTCAACACATTTGGGGGCTCGGGTCTTGGTTCCAGCAGAGAAGAACTGGAGGCTCCCAGAGGCGTCACGGTAACAAGGCAGGATGAGTTTTTGATCGCCGACATCCGCAAAGGCACCCTTGTGGCTCTCAAGCTGGACCCCAAGACCGGTTCCTGTCTGGAGCGAACGGTGGTCACAGGATTCCACCGGCCCTACTTGGTGGCGGCGTGCCTGACGACGGGCATGGTAGCTGTTTCCGAACGAGGCAGCGAGACCGGTCGAGAGCCCTGTGTCAAGGTCCTGGAGCCAGGGTGGAACACAGTGAGGGTGCTGGGGGTGTGCTCTGGAATGGGCCCTGTCCTGGCTTGCCCCTGGGGCCTCTGCATAGATGGGGATGGGAATGTGCTGGTTGCAGATTGGGGCGAGGAGCACAAAGTGGTCTTGTACCCAGCACAGGGGGTTGGCTGGCCTATTATCAGCCAGGGGCTAAGCAGCCCCCGGGGCCTAGCTCTACTGCCAGAGGGCCACCTGGTGGTGTCTGACAGCATGCACCATTGCATCAAGATCTACCAGTACAAATGAAGACCAGAATGAAGGGAAATGCCTGCTGATGTAGGCAGACATGTGGGTAAGATTACTTTTGAAATTCTTACTAAACTAAACAAACCGGTTTCTGCCGGTAGCACACGCTCATGTACTAATGTATTAGCACCAATGAAGCATGACAAGAACAATTGCACTGAGATGTTTTCAATCTATCAATAGGTCCACAACTTTCAAATCCAATATTGTGCATTAGATTTGGGGAGGGGAGTTATAGAACTTGAATGTTGGATATTATATCATGCAGATCAAATGATGTAAGTTTTTTTCCACTTTAGTTGAGTCTGATTACCAACAAGCCATTCCAAAATACTAATTGGTCTTCCTTAGTTTAATGAATAACAAAACTTGTTCTATGTACTAAACTGTCATTACTAGCAAAACACGGGTGTACCGAGTTTGATCTTTAAATAAGGTGTTTGTTGATTGTTTTCATTTGCTATCTCATGTTATCTACTCTGTAGATAGGCATCCCTGTTTACTGTAAACATTATTTGGTGCCCACACAACATTCTTGTGTTAAACTTCTGTAATGAACGTTCCACACCACTCAACACTGTTAGTTAAGGACAATAAAGTCAACACACTCTCCGCATAGAAGCCTCCCTGTCTTGCCAGATCTGGCTTGGCTGACAAATAAACCCTCAATCCTTTTTTTTCAATGTGTTCTGTATAAAACACTTGAATAGTGCTGTACTGCTGTAGGGATGTTCTGCAATTACCCTGTACTGCTGTCCAAATCCACTGCCTGTCTTCATTTTGGCTACAAGGTGTTTGACGGGTGTCTTTACATTTTTTGTAACATTTTTTATATGGTAGGTATACCGGAGTTTTGTGTTTTCCATGACCTGTCAAAACAGAGGATTGTGAAAGGCAATTTAGACCGGAGTAAAGATATTTAATACCAGGTCAATCAGTGCTAGATTTACACTGTACATTTACATTTTGTATGGAGGTCCACTGCAAAATTATTATTTCAATAAAAACTCCATATGCCGTATATCATTATTTCATATGTCTCAAATGGCCTTTTAAAACAATCCTGCAAAATACCTTTGAGCCCACAAAGGAACCTAAATTCCATTTCCATGAAGACACACTTTAGACTATAAGGCAAGGGACTGTGAATGTGACAAGAATCTAACATGTTGGTGGGATGTTGCAAGGGGTTAGAGTAAAAAGTACAATGGTCCCATGAATTGTTGGCTATGTATTTTTGGAAATGGATAACAGTAAGTTGGATGTTTTTTGTTTGGTTTGTCAACTAAAAACCTAGTCTTAACAAATGACTTACATGCTGAATAAAAGTGTGAATTGTTGTTAAATTGAAATTATTGTTTCACTAGGCCTTTTGGAAACACATGTTTTATAGCTAATAGTTACATTTCATGAGAGTAACATATTGTGAAAAATGCAACATTTTTCATTTTTTTTATCTGAAGCCATGTAACTTGAGATATTATGAACTTTAGTTTATGTAATCTCCAACAGAACACAATAGGACGTGGAGTTTGGGATAATGTCTCCTTAAGGATCAAAAAATGGGATTTATTCTTTAGGATTATATAAAGGGGAGAAATCAATAGAATGCTGTGTGTTTGATTGTTGCAGGCTTTGAATGATGAGAGGGTAAGTAAAGTTACATTATTATTATTAGCTTAAATAAGCAATTTGCCGTATCACTGACATTCTAGCAGATACAAGCTGTTGCTTTGATCACATTGAGATGTAAAGAAACAAACATCTTTTTTTTCCCATCTTGATTCCTTGAACAATATGGAAAGCAGAGCAGAGTAAGGAGGAGAGCATGTCTTTTAAGTTCTATTACACAGCCCGCCCACTTGTATCTGCCACCTTCTCCGGCATGTAACATGAAGGAATCTTCATGGACACAACACTCGCATCTCGTCAACCCCTTCTGACCAGCCAGCCAGCCAGGCAGCAACACGAACACATCAAACACGAACCTCCCACTCAGAAATACCCTGCAATAAACTGTTCGGCACTTCTCTCCCAATTTTACCTCCATGGCTTGGAATTTAGAGCATGGGAATTGTGGATTCGAACTCCATGGCAACCATAGGCTGAATTTTGGCAGGGAAGGTAGAAATGCTTTTAAGGTTTATCCCCCAGACATATTTTGTCCAATTAACCCAGAGACATGCCGCCAGTACTCATGACACAGCAGGAGGTTGGTGAGGTGCCCCTACAGATTGCTAGATTGGTCATACCCTTGCCTTCAAATCTGTAGTCTGTTGGCTCCAATTATGGCATACAATCAAAATGTGTGCTATACTATCTTGCTGAAGGCATGCTGTGTCATAGCTTCAAGAGGAAAGGCATGGCAGGCAATAACCACTAAGTAACCGTCTGCACAGAAAGCTGAGGGGGCCATGATTTGAACTGTTTTGATCCAACCCATATAAATATCATGAATTAACACACATTACGAAATACATTGTGCTGACATTCCTTTTGCTGGAACATTTTGATGGCTATAACAGTTTAACAAATTCAGACTCAATTCAGATAGAAATGTGAGCAACCTGCATAGTGGCTTTTTTCTTTCCAGCTATAAAGTCAGCTATAGAGAATACGATGTTAATCACTTGATTATTTAAATACAAATGGTGCTGGCATCATGGCATGTCCATTAAGACAGCACCCTAAAACACTATGATTTGATGGGGCACATTGAAGAGACATGTAGCAATTATTTTGTTTTTCAATCACTGCTTAAATGACAAGATGCTACAAATTTGCAAATGTTGCTTTTTAGTAAAACACAGTAAGATAATCAAGCATAGGCCGAGTGAATAAGAGTCTCTAGACATGTTGCCCCGTGTCGCAATGGCCGAGAGAATGAGCACCCGGCTGGGGTGAGGCTGCTGTCTGGTAGAGGCTCAAGAGCTCTTTCATCTCTCCCTGTGTGATCAAACACAGCATCCTGCCTCACAGCTATTTCAAAGGTGCTGTTAAGTGTCTCACTCACTCACTCACACACACACACAAAATGAGCAGACACGACACCTCAAGAGTTTGTGACTCATTACAACACAGCTTGCCAATTTAATTTAAGACGGTAATTAAATATTCACCGGATTAAAAATGCTCAGAAAACATACCATGAAAGTACTTCAGTGAGCTGTGAATCTTCCATAGCACTCGCTCCCCCCACATGGAGCTTGAGCGGTTATGGTTCATGGAATCTGATGATCGTGATCATTATGCTTCCTGCCAGATACGGTCACACTTAGAGCGAGCAGAGTTGGTGCCTTCCGTCTGGCTGTCCTTAACAGTTTGTGTCATAAGGCACGGGCGGTTGGCAGCCTGCATGCTATGTTGTTGACAGTGACAGACCCTTCCAGAAAAGGACAACAAGCCAGCTGCTGGTTTGACATGAGTGAAAATAAAAAGGTATTTTTCAAAGACCATTAATGCAATAAAGCCCTGCAGCAGAATTACTGATTTATAATCCATTAATCCATCCATATAATCCATCAAGTATGTGTATATATATATATACACATACTTAAAAAGAGTGAGATTGAGCGTCTTATTTTGTGCAAAATTATTTGAGGAAACTTATTGTATGGTTATTCATTGTATGTTTTATTACATTTACGTATACGTTTGGAATTAATCTAATTATTGGGGCTATAAGAATGTAGATGCATTGTTAAGTCTTCTCTACAGACAACCACTACGATGGCCTAATAGGGGCCCTCTCCTAGAAACAAAGGAGTGCCTGTTATTGGCAGCCATGCAGGCCAGTCAGCTGAGGTCAATGCTGGAGGGTATTTATAAACAAAAAGGCAAGACATATTTATGTTACTTTCTGCTGAATGTATTGTCGGTTACATGCGTTCATGACCATGTCCTTTATTAAAATGTGCACATTTCAGGATTAAATGAAATAGGTTGTTAAAAAAGTATGGGAGAGTGTCCAAGAGCAGAAAAAGATTGAGAGGTAGAATGAGACCTTTTCCATCTGTGCTAGTGGATGAGCTGTTTAACAAACAACCAAAAAGACACTAATCAACAAACAACACAATCATCAAATCATCCAAAATTAGAAAGGCTTGTGAGCCAGAGGCTTAAAAGTCCAACAGTATATTCTGCCTTCTTGTCCCCAGGAAGACCTCCTCAGGAAGCAAGACAGCGAGGCGGGCTCTGCCAAATCCATTCCTCTTTCATCTATCCCGAAAGGCCATTAGCCACACTGCTAATGGCCCCTTGAACTGTGAAAACATCAATCTCCAACTAAAACAAAGAATGCCGTTATTCCCATGCCAGGAATGCCTCTAAATGTATGCCTACAGAGGAATGCAGTCATCTGGAGCTCAACCTGCAGGCCAATGGTTCTTTTGGTGTTTAAAGTTCATAATTTAAGTGAAAATGTGGCATTAATTTTCTATACATTTTACACACAGTCCAAGGTTCATAAAAAAATGATATAAAACAAAAAAAAATATTGATGGCTAAATAATGAATCACCTAGTAGTGTGGTCATAGTGGTGTCTCCCTTTTGTATAAGGCTGCGCTGGTAGGACCCTCAAATTGCAGTTTGATGGCCTGTTTTAAATTCAGGTGTGGGTCTTTGGTTGACAAATGTGCTGTGGAGTCCTCTGGCAAGGCACTAGCAGGGGAAACTGGGGTATAGTTATAGCAAGGTGGGGTAATAATATTCTTCTGAAGGCCAGAATTCCAAGTCTCTCCCTGAGCCGGGCTGTGAATTTGGTAGGGATATCCTAAAGGTGGACTCCCACGGTTTTTGGCCACTCTTGGAGGGCAATCTTGACCGGGCATTACCCCGAGGGAAACCATGACCGAGTTCCATTTCCCCCCTCCATACTGTGCTCTGTCTGCTTGAAACAGGTTTGAGTCTGGGGACTTTAGTTTGCTGGGATAATCAAACCCAGAGGAGAAGCATTTTTGTGGGGGTTCACATGTGTGGACCATTGCTTCGACGGTGCAACCACCGGGAGGAGGGCTGCCCTTCGGCGGTCTCCGCCTACTCCCGTGGAGACTGCCGCTGACAGAGTTCTCCGGAGGGGGCAGAGTGGAGGGCCGGCTACGACTTCTTGGGAGCGAATGCTGTTGAATCTGCTGAGTGAAACTCAAGCTATCAGCCGGCACTGTCTGCACTGTAGCCAGGGAGTGGCATGTGGAAGAGGTTTGGGAGCTCTGCATCGAATGGAATCGCTCGCCAGTGGAGCCTGGGGATGACATTGAAGAGGTGGAGGCAGCAGCTGATGCTCCTGACAGAGCTGCTCCTATTGTGCCAACTTCAGCTCTATTGCTGTTGGAGCTGTTTAAGGGGCTCTTGACAGTCCCTCTTTTAGGGGACATTGTATTGGAGTGGTGCAGCAGGCCTGGATATGGCTTAGCTCCATAGCTCTCTAACAGACGTACGATAGCCAGGTGCCCTCTTTTTCCAGCAACTTTTACAGGGCTGCGACCGTATTTGTCCATGTGATCAGGGTGAGCACCCCTCTCTAGCAGCATGCTGACAATGTTTGTGTGTTCCTCCTGTGCAGCAATGCTCAAAGCGGTTGCCCCTTGTTGGTTGCAAGCCAAGTCAACCTTGATCCCCTTTGCGTCAAGGAGAAGCCGACCCACTTCCACATGTCCTCTCCAAGCTACAGAATGCAGAGGCGGCCTGCCTTCGGCATCCTGTGCATTGGGGTCAGCTCCATGCTGCAGAAGCAGTCCTACTGCTGCCACATTTCCTAGCCAAGAGGCCACATGAAGAGCTGTGCGGCCCTCTGCATCCCGGGACTCAAGGGGCACGCCTCCTTTCTCTATAAGGAGCGAAGCCACGTCAAAGCGACCCTCAAGAACCAGGAGGTAGAGAAGAGGCCTTCCCTCTGCATCCCGGACATCAGTGTCAGTCCCCCGTCTCATAAGCAGCTCTGCCACCTCACCATGGCCCTCCAGGAGAGCCGCACTCAGGGCAGAGTGTCCATCATAGGCCCGATGATCTATTGGGGATCGCCTATCCAACAAGATCCTGGAAGTGCTGCAGTGACCCTCCTGGGCTGCCAAAATAAGGGGAGTTCGTCCTTCAATATCCATTTCCCCAACCCGCGCCATGCTGCCACGCTCCGTCAAGGCAGCACACACGGTACGATGGCCCTCACAGGCTGCCGCGTGCAGCGGTGTCCAGCCTAAGTCGTCTTTATGGTTCTCATCCAAGCCTCGGTCTAGTAATGCACGGACAACCTCCACACTTCCCCTGGCTGCGGCAAGACTTAGTGCTGTCCTTCCTTCCCCATCGATGGAATCCACAGCCGCACCCCAGAAAAGCACCCGCTCCACTGTCTTAATGTGACCCATGGCCGCAGCGGCCAGCAGCGGGGTTACCGCAGCTGCAGCCGGGGCATTGGCGTCAGGGCCTGCACTCTCATCTACATCAGCCCCAGCTTCTAGGAGCAACTCAACTATGTCCTCATGGCCCTCATAGGCTGCAAGAAGCAGGGGGGTCATTCCATCATGGTCGCGATGTCCTTGATCTGCCCCCCGCTCCAGTAACAGACTAGCTACCTCCCCATAACCATTGACCCCACCTGCAGTAGGGACACAAAGGGCCGCCACTGACAGGGCGGTGCGCCTGTCTCCATCAGCAAGGTTGACATCTGCATTGTGGTCCAGCAAGATCTCTACAGCCTCTCTGTGTCCCATGTAGGCAGCAGCAATAAGTGGGGTGCGACCCTCACGGTCAGCCTTGTCCACCTGGGCCCCATAGTCAAGCAAGGTAAGAAGGATCTCCTCATGCCCCCCCCAGGCAGCAGCTCTTAGTGCAGTCCGTCCCTCACTATCACAACCATCAACATCTGCCCTTGCATCCAACAGTTGACGTACAACCTCACTGTGTCCTCCCCATGCCGCAGAGCGCAACGCTGTCCATCCCTCACTGTCTGCGTGCTCTAACATCCTTGCTACGGTCTTTGGCTCTTGCATTTTCGCCCAGTTAAGGAGTTCTGCCAATATTCCGATGTGACCCTGCCTGGATGCTAACGTGAGTGGCGTTTGACCCTGATGATCCCCAATTAAGGGGTCAGCTCCTCGTGTCAGGAGGAGGTTGGCTACGTCAACTGAGCCCACTAGGGCTGCACTGGCCAGCATAGTCCGTCCATCGATTGAGTTGACTCGGTTGACGAACACCCCACTGTCTAGCAGCATCCTCACAGAGTCCTGCCTTTCTAATGCCTGGCGCACAACAGTCCCAGAACCCTCTAGACAATGCACTCCTACATTTGGACCTAAATCTGTAGAGCAGGTTGGAGGAAAAATGCCACTTCTCATTAAGAGCTGAAGTACTTCCTGACTAACTAGAACAGGCGGTTCAGTTGAGGAGGAGCTACAGTCCCAAGGAGCGTGACAGGGTAGCTTAGGGCTAAAGCAGGGAGTGAGAGGAGGTATGTCTGCCAAGAGAATCCACAATGCCAACAGGGAAGGGTTGTCCTTGTGCATACCTGAGCAAACCAGATGGGTCCCTAGCTGGCAGGTTTCTTCTGTGTTCAGGTGTGGGCCCCATAATGTGAGGGCCATAGCAAGCATGCAGTGACCCTCTTCTACACAACACAGGTACTTCTGTGTACAGTATTTGACATCCATTAGCCACTCAGCAAAACTGGCATGGAAAAGCAGCTTGTTCCCGAAGGGGCCATCAATAAGGATCGGAGAGAGGGTCTGAAGGAGGCTCTGGAAGTCCGGGAAGTTGAGGGTGGTGTCCTGGGTCCAGACTGCTGTGAAAAGCTGCTGAATGCTGAGGGGCCTGGGGGCGGCCAATAGGGCATTGAGGAGGGGCCTGACCTGGAGAAACAGCCCCTTGGGGAAGAGTCTCTGGCACAGCCACAGGTAGAGGCCATTGAGTGTCCCAGGGATGTCACGGATCTCTCGTAGACCAATCAGAGAGGCCGCCACGCCGTCCAGCACACGCTCCAGGAACAGGAAGCAGCCGCTGCTCTTGATGTGCAGCAGGTTCAGCATGTCGGCCGTCTCGGGGGTCAGCTGTCGGCGCAGTGGACCCTCCTTGTCCAGCCGGTGGAGAATGTACTGCTGCACATCACGTACTGGAGAGGGCTTCCGCAGGTCATCCAAGCACAGCTTACGAAAATCTGCAGCAAGAGAAGCAGAACAGTAGGAAATATACTTAATAGTCGTAATGCACTCTCTCATTAAAATCTATTCTTTGTAAGATCCAAAAAACAACACAGTTGATACATTTATTTTCAATCATAAAATATAAAATCCCTTAATCCTCACTTATATCCCTCATTATAATTGAGCTTTTGTATGCTGGGGTTATCCTTTATTTTTTAATTTAATTAGATGGTAATATTATTACAAAATGAGGCTCAATGAGGCTAAGAGTAGGCATTGACAGTGAAAAAGTATGACGGAATCCCAGGGTATTCAGAAATCCCAGAGGTATGATTTTCTATACCTTAAAGAATACAGATGCTCCTCTTTCTATAAAACTTTTTCTCCGACATCTAATGAATACAGTTTTTATTATGTAGTTTGAAGCAGTATAATAATTCAATCATAAATAATATAAAGTCTTCACCGTTGCATTTCTGTAAAATAAGTTTCCTCACTAAAGCTACAATGACTTCTTTCACAAAGAGCTGAATTTTTTTGTTTCGATTACATTTTTAACCACTGTGTAAAATAAGGAAGGTATGAAAAAATGTATACTGCCAATGCCTAGCTAAGAGGTGAGCCATAGACGGCAGGGATGACAGCCAAGCAGATCTCTCTAGACACTAATCTATTCTGCCCTGTAGCACATTATATACATACATAAACACTTTTGATAATAAAAATGTTTTTCACACACACACACACACACACACACACACACACACACACACACACACACACACACACAACCACCACACACACACACACACACACACACACACACACACACACACACACACACACAGTAGTGGGTAGAGTAGCAGTGTAAAATGACTGCAATAAAGTAATCTGATAAGAAAAACTGGTAAAGCCTTACATTGTGTTCCAAAGCAATTATGGTATAGATAAGATGCTTTTGATTTGTTGCCAGGCTTTCTACACCTTTAGACACCCACGGCATTACTCATCGACTATAGCTTCACTTGTCTTGGATACCAAATATACTGAAGAAAGTCATCCAACCACTACTAAAAATCCAACAGCAATGTCAGTGACGAAAACCAATTAGGGAAGGTATTCTCCACACTAAAGCAGCCTGTGTAACTGAATGCATTGGTTAACACAGACGCTCTGTGTCCAAAAGAAATAAAACACTGCAGCTGTAGCAGTGAAGCAAGCTGTGCCTTTTGGCCGCGTGTTCCAACGCAATTTCAGACTAAGCACCAGCCAATGGTCTCATCCTAGAGTTTAGAGATTTAAGTGGAAGATACATTTTAAATGAGAATGGTGTGACACTGACTTCTCTAGCGGAACCGTGCCCATACCTGAGAACATCTTGCACACGGCTTTGTCATGGCGTCGGCGACAGACCCACAAATCAATCAGCAGCCACTGGGCGAGAGCAGGTGCTGAGTGGCTGAGCAAGGAAGAATCTCATGCAATAGTACTGCTCTTCCCTGGGGGTGCCCCAACAGCCCCTGCTCCACGTCGCTGCCCATCCAAGCAGCTCTGAGTCCAGCGAGTCCACCACACCATCAGAGTGTGCGTAGGAGGAGGAAGGTCCAGCAGGGGAGACAACACCGCCCTGGAAAGTGAGTGAGGGAGTGAAAGAGTGAGATGATTCATTATCATTCAAGAAAGCAATCTATCAGGATTTTGACACCTGAATGAAAGACACAAGGAGGGAAATGAGAAAAGACCAAGGAGATTAAGTAATAAGTAACCTTGTCATTATTGCATTTAATATACAACTACATGAAGAGCAATCATCGGAAATAAATGCAACTGGACAGCTGAATGAGATCAATCCAATTGAAAATAATCAAGAAGAAGCACTTTATGACAGGGAACAAAAAATGTAATCATTAGAATAAAGTGTGACTATTCATCCAGGAGTGGGTGGCAGGTGGTTCTTGCTGGGACAGGCAGAGCAACCCCATTGCTGCGCTTCATGCGGTGTCCTTCACCATGGAGTCTGCTCAGGGCTGGGACTCATGTACTGGCTGATGACTCAGGTTGTTGGAAGGTTTAGGATTTCCAGCTACGCCCCACAGGCAGGCAGGGAGCACGCTCTCACACACACACTTGCACACATCAATGTGACATAGCATTCTACTCTGCCTGGCTTATGGGATATTGTTCAGTTAAGTAGGAATGACAGAGATTCCTTACTCCTTAATGAAAAACAAAGAGGTACATTTTATTCCTACAACTATACTAGGCAGTATGATCAAAGTAATATCATACTTAAAGTTGGGTTGTTTTAGTCTATGATTTATTCATCTTTTTTGTTCTTTTCATTTTTTTTTATTTTATAAAGACATAGGAACATTTGACATCTTCCTTTGAAATTAGGTTTATACAAACACTATATCCATGTCTCAATCATATCTTTCTTATTAATACTGTTTATGCACCAGAATTTACATTATTCATGCTAATGTGAGCTCCCACGTCATCATGATAAAGAAACAAACATTTTAATAATAGAATAATTAAATCACGAAAGCGAACCAAGAAATCTTTACATGGGACAAGGATAGACCAAATCTGGAATACATGCCAGTATAACTGCAATGATGACCTTTATGATTAGGTAATCATTATAGGGTTTATTTTTAAAGAGCAAAGTAAAAAAAAAAACTGGGCAGAAGTCCAAACTATTTAGGTTATGGAGCTTATCACCTTTGAGTGTGTGATTTGATCAATAAAAGAAGGGTAACACATCTCCAACCCGGTGCAAGCTGCTGATTTATGCGTTGCAGTGAGGGCACCAATTACGATACAGAGTTCTCTTCTCCACGAAGTTTGTGTAGTCTCGGCCGTGGACGGCCTTTACGTAACCTTTGACTGGTAACAGGGTTTTGCTTTGGAAGTGTTAAAAAACAAGTGCTTAAACTACTGACCCCTATGGATAATGATGGCCCACTGAGTCCCAGTCTGCTCGGAGGGGGGAACCATTGTGAAGAGCATTATAACACAAATGGCCTGTTTATGTATCTCCGTCATACAACCCCAGAGATCCAACGCCAATTCAGCCGTAGATACTTTAAACACCGCGGTAAAGAAACCTCGTAAAATTGCCTTTGTGAGATATAGTTCACTGACTGCTGTTGACCATGTCCAAACAAACATTGATAATCGCTTGTCTAGCTGCAGCTGTTTATAGCCAATACATACATCTCCATACATACACCTTTTTTGACCAATGCGCGAACCTTTGGTGTCTTCACTGTGTCAAAACGTTTTGTGGTCATAGTGACTGTTCGGCGATACCAGTTGCCGCCCTTTGCTCTCGAAGCCTCTTAATAGTCTGTCATACAACACGAAAGACATCCAAAAAACACACATAGCCTCTGGCTATGAGCCAGTGAGAGGGGAATGTGGAATCTGGCCCTTGCGCTTTACACCAGAGAATAGCAAACATGGGAGGAGGAGAAGGAGAGCTGCGAGGGGTCCCAGAGCCTTTCTCAGAGTAAACAACACGGAAGGGAGTGCGAGGGGACGCACCTCGCTGGCACCAGCACTTGTGCACTATTGGCTTTTGTGTCGGCCGCTGGAGTTAACATTTGGGAATTTATTCACCTCATCATCTCTATAAATTGTGTACGTTATTTACCTCCGAACTGAAAGATGGTTTGTGTTGTAAATGGGCATTGTGAGGCATTCGACTATGGCGCCCACTGTGTACATGCAGTGGGAATGGTATGATTCATTGACCGGGGGGGGGGAAATGAATTACAATTAAATAAGATGATAGATAAGGACGACAACTACATTTTCTTCTTGGCCCTTCCGTATATTAGCAAATGGCATTAAAGAACATGGCTGTCTTGGTGAATTTATATAAATATATATTTATATATAAAAGTTACATATAAAAACAATACAATTGCAGCAAGTCAACCGCATTGATCTTCAGTTTAGGTTGTGCATATATATTCTGGTGACCAATAGTCATTTGATATATTTTGAGAATAAACCTTGGAACCTCGAGATACAAGGATCCCAAAATGTTAAGTTTCTCAATTTGGTTTAAATGAGTATGTGCAGAGATAATCTCCATATGTTGGAGCGGAGTCAATGCATCGAGGCCAAAGAGAAAATATGAGCCCTCCTAAACCTTTGTAACGTTCCGTCTTCTGGGGCCTAACTTTAACATGACCATTGGAGCGGGCTCTCCAGAGCACAGGGACACGTAAAGGGAGGTTCCCAGCAATTCTCAGCATCTCGCGTAGCGAGGAGTCAGGAAGAGGCGAGGGCCCTCAACTATATCGACGACGTCCCAGAGACCTCAAACCTTCACAGCACGACCACGCTTTGCTGGATCTCCTCCTCCCGGCAGAAGTGCGAGGAAGCCCGGCGCAGCGTGCGCCAGCCAGCCGACCCTGATCCCTGCATCCGAGGTGGGGTACACCAACTCAGTGCACAGGGCCGTCTTCCCAGCACCGGGGCCCCCAGTCAGCAGGAGCCCCGGCGGCCGCCCTGGCACAGCGCGCGCCTCCAGACAGTGCCTTCAGCTTAGTCCAAGTGGGCCCAATTCGCAGTAGATACGAAGGCGCCAGTCCTACTGGAGCAGGCTGGAGTTGCTGTGAGAAGTAAACCCAGAGCGACTGTCATTATGTCCCCTGGTGGATTAAGTCGTCCGTCTACGCTCCGTTCTATTACATTTCTCCATGGCTCCACGCTCTTCTCTTCTTCATCTATACAGCTTCTTCATGGGAGAACTGGCGGTTTGACAGCTGAGAAAAGCATCTGCATCCCCCCCCACCCCCCGCCTGCTCCTACAGTGCCAGTTCCTGTTAGTTTAAAAAAAAGTGCTAGTGCTTCAGCCTAGCTGTTTTTATCAGCAGTCCTCTCAGGTAGCCCTCCCAGTCCTCTGGTGGGGTCAAAGGTAAGGTGAAGGGGTTGGCAACAGGACAGGGCAGGATAAGGGTCAAGTCCGCTGGAAGTTCACGCGTGGGAAAAGTATTTTGGCAGCTCCAGTGTTATTGGGTCCATGGTGCTGTCTATTTTTGAAGCAGGTGTGCTGCAGTTAATTAAGCAATATACAACAGGATGTCCTGTTGCTGTTTCTAACCCCCCGACCTCAGAATACTGAAATAGATGATAGAGTGAGGTATCCTTGGCTTCTGCTGCTGTGCATTACACCTTGCAGGTTTTTGACGGCTCCATACAGATCTGTGAGAATGAAAGGAGAGAGGAACACAACGAGTCAGTCAAGATAATGATTTCTTATTTCCGCTAGCAGATCTAATAGTTACCCCGTATCGCTCACCTCACGGCTCCCGTTGCACTCCCTAGGTCCCCCAATTACTGGCCGACTGTTCTTCCAAGTGTCTCAACTCCCCACTCCTACTGCCTGCTGCTATATATGTTGCTTTTGTTTTCTGTCAGGCAGCTAGCTGCTTCGTTCTGTGCTGCCTCGGAAGGAATGCCCTGCTCTTTCACACGCCTTTTCTGTTTCTCTGTCTATCTCTCTTTCCTCCCTCCTTTGGCTCCCTCCCTCCCTCCCTCCCTCCCCCCTCCCTCCCTATCGCTTTCGTTCTTTGCTGCCCTGTTTTTTTACTCCTCCCCCTAGTGTTGTAGAGCATGTCAGGACATGCACTGAACAGCATAGCGGTATTTATACAGGGCAGAAGAGGAGGGGAGAAATGTTAAGAAATAGACACATTGAGTACTCATTTCAGCAAAAATGTGGGTCATTTGGAAAGCAAATTAGTAATTATATGGGGTCAGAGTTCAACAACAGAGCTAGGCTAAGGAAACACATGTACTCCCTCAGGACATGGGTCACAAAATATCAAGAAATGTTGCAATGAGCAGATTAGACGACTATGGTATTGAAGATACAAATGATTGATTTGTATCTTCAATTTTGTAGCTCCTTGTCTGGACTGAAGACCACAACAAAACCTATGTTCTGGTTCAGTCAAAGCTGTGAGAGAGGATATATACATGTTTAAAGTGGAAAGTGCTTTTTTTATTGCTTGTTCACTTTGGGTAAGTGGATTTTACTGGCAGCAGCAGGGACTTCTGGACTTTTCAAGCAGAGTATCAGGTGTTGGAAAAGGAAGGTAGAAACTCAGAAAGGACCCCTGAGGAGATGCGAGCTCAATAAATTATGACATATGAGAGGCAAAACCATGGAAAATGGATGCATGCAATTCAAAGTGCCTCTGAAGATCATGCCTGCTTTGGTAATGCAGTTTAAGCTTACCTAAGAGTTGCTGCAGCATTGTTTTCAACACATGACTGTTCATTCAAACAAGAAGCGGGAAACAGAGGGCAGATAATTCCTGCCCGCTGACAAGAGTGAAAGGGGTCAAAGTCAAGTCCCAGAAATGGAAGTATCTGGATGTAGTCTGATAGCTGCAGTCTGGGATATTAGCCATCGAGAGAGCAGAGGCATATTGCATGCATTTAAATGCTTCTCCAATACTGTCCATTTCTAACTCACAGGGAAATGTTGATTAAATGGTCAGTTAACCAATAGCCTTGTAGCAATCCAAACATCTCCATGTGACGATGTGTACGAGTTTAAAAAAAGGTAATCTATATTTGTAAGGAAAATAAAAACTCAACACTAATCCATGCTCCCTCTCCCTCCTCTCTCCAAACCCTGGCCACGCTAAAAATAAACTTGTCATGAGGTTTCTTAATGCTTCTGCAGAGTTGGAGCAATTAACCTAGATCCATGTAGCCTTAAAGTGACAATGTGTTGTAGAACACATTTAAATTATAAATAATTTATGCTTTTTGTACTTTTAAATTAGGGTTTGATACAGACAGAAGTTGGCCTCAAAAGGTTCATCCCGATTTGAAGCGTGACTGGTCTGGCTTTGCAAGGCTAGACAGATTAGCCTGTGGAATCAGAATCAATTACACAACAAAGCAGATTGGTTTTTTTACTTATGACTTAACACCAAGGACTATTGCCATCTCATGCCCTGAATAGTCTGGGAAAGAAACAGAAAGCAACCTTTCTAATGTTGTCAAATATGGTGGTTTATGTTTATCATCTGACCTCTTTGTGTAATGCCTTTTTGTCAATGGTAATTCAGTTGAGTAAATTAGACTGGTTTCATATTTAAGTTTTGGCTTCCGTTGACAGCAAGTCAGCTGTTTTGCAATCCAACGCAGATCCTAAACAGGCCTATACATCACATGGGTGTTATTATTAAGCAGATGGGGGAATTCAAAACACTCTGACCTTGTTTCACTTTAAATTGCTGACTAAATCTTTCTGCGGGTTCAGTTCACCAGGTAAAAGGACAGGCTGGCTGTGCATGGAGCAAGTAAATTAATGTAGCCCTATTGAAGAAAGAATGGCACCCAAGATGCATTTAGGCTCGATGAGGCATGTCATTCCCAAGGCATGCAGATCTGGCAGCATGTTGCTCTTAACAGATGGCAGCTAAAAGGGAACCCTGAACAAAATTTACACAAAGTCCAGACAAGGTATTTCAGTGACTTCTGTGAAAGTGTTAACATTGTAATGACAGAATGTGCATAAGCCCATAATATAGACAACTGAATGATTCAACCCAATGACAATTGGGTGCCAAATGAGCTACCTTCATCACGGCTGTGTTGCTGCAGGCGAAACGGCCCACAGCATTAACTACGGCATTGTGGAAACGGAAAGACATGATGCAAGCAGGGAACAATATTTTTGTTAGCACAAGTTTTGTGCTTACAAAAACATTGACTCTTATTGCTTGTCAACATGGATATCACGTTGTATAAAAGTAGCCGAAATGTAGTTAAGAGGAATCCTACCGTAGCAAAAATGGCACGATTATGTGATTTTAACAATATCACTTTATACCGTCTCTAGTAGGTAGAGCGCAATTTGATAGCCCCTGTAACACATTTTTCATTAGAAAATTATTATTATTATGGATGTCTTGATATCAGGGCTGGTGATTCTACAGGTGCTTTGATACAGATATTGCGGAGCTGCGTGCCCGCACAACTCACTAGTAGGCTACTGGGCAGCACAACGCGCAGGCTACACGTTAACAACACAACGAAAGTGTGAACACATCCGTAAGGTCGTAATGTGCGTTAATGTATATCAATTAAATTAATCTTATATCAAGAAATTACCTGACCTGTAATCAACCAGAGTCGACGCGATAGAAGATGGAAACACGAACGCTTCCTTGTTTTCTGCCGACAACTTGCACACATGACGCCGGTCTACAGTAACCAATGATTATACACGAGTACACTGCGAGTCCATCACTTTAGAGGATTCCATCGAACAGCTGGTATTAAGTGTGTGATCCGCCGGTGGTCCAGGTTCAACCACGCAACGACATCTTGGTAAGTTGGTAGGCTAGCTCCACAATACTTGATATTTAAAGTATTTGTGTATTGTGTTTTAGAATTGCTAGTGGCCTAACGACAAAATAATAGCTCGCAAAGAATTGCGTTTAAAAGTAGTACTACTACCTGTGTCTGTGCGCGTGTAGAAGCTTGTGTCCGCGAGCGTGTGCAAGAATGCGTGCGCAGCAAATGTGGCTTTCTACATCGAAACCGATAGCTTTCAGAGGTCTCCTCTTTCCTGTCTCCTGCCCAAACCAAAATGGATGTTAAATGAAAAAATAAAAAAGCATTGGTGTCTTACAAGGAAATCCTCTCAGGGCCAGCTGCCTGTTCTTCAGTCAGAAAGGAAGCAGACCAAGAATAGAGGGAAAAGCTAATGGAAATATGAAAAAACTCAACACCTGCGTAACACTTTTGAAACAATGGAACCGAGGTTACAGAATAGAAACCATGCTTGACATTTATAGTCCAGCTGGGACCTGGGTCTTCCCTTTAACTATGTTGGTCACCACTCGCTTCCCACCTCTTCTTGTTTGTTAAACTTGTTGGCCTTTATAATAGCCTACGTAAATAGTCTGATCCTAACAAGCAAACACGAGCAAAACGCAAACTCTACCAAGCAACATAAATAATTCATTTTGCATAATTAAGACACACAGATTTAAACTTGGGTCCATCATGTAGCCTTTTCCCCAACAAAACCCGAATAAGCCTGCTGTTTGGTATAAGCTGAGTAGAGATTGCCCTATAATTTCCTATCTCAACTGTTCCGTGTAAATCCTTGGGAACTGTAAATAATTGTAAATACTGCATATTTGTATTTATTTCACCATTTAAATATTTGTAGGCTATATGTGTTTAACATTTCTGACTTCCCCCTCAAATGCCCTCATCCCGCATTACGGCCCCGGAATGTCCTTGCAACAAAGACTGGTGGAACGAATAGGTCCATGGGTGAAGTCCCCTGTCATTTGTTGATATTTCCTCCAATGATTGCCAACATCTCTGATGCAGCGATATTACACTTTGAGTTCCTCCATGTGCAGTTCTCCTGCTGGAACTGCACCATTTAATGCACAAGGGAGATACAGTATGTTGATTTAATAACATGGACAGTGTTTCCCCTATGCATCAAGCAGTGGCGCAGCGCCGCCGCTGGATACTAGCTCCACTGCGATCAGCCATGCAAAAACAAAAACAATATATATTATTTTAGAGCTATAAATGTTGTTGGGGGCCCCAAATGCTGTTTATTTTTAATGAAACCCCTCAATTGTGACATTTTCATTGGATAAATAGTGAAATACTAACAAATACTGAGCCAATATAAAAATAAGTGACCTAATAATAGGCCTACATATTTGATGTTGGTAACCAGAAGCAACAGTATTATAATAAACGCAGAATTGAAAAACAGAAGAATTGCAGATTAAAATTGATTTGCGCTAATGTTAATGTCAAAATAATATGGCTGCTCACAAAGTCCGCTCTGCATGCTATTACTTGTTATTTTGTATTGTTATACCAGTGTATGAAACCTTTTCTGTTGTAATGCACCAGAGCCATACTGGAATTTGTGATCACACTATAACGTCCACATCATCAACATCAGCATCGTGATTGCACACATAACCATAGGTATGTGAATTAAATGGACCATGACTCTTCTTTTCTTGTCTCTTCTTGGCATTGTTTGATTCTTCATTTTTTCATTCAACAGCGAAGTAGTGCATGCATGGTTAAAGAGCTATACCTTTCTGTGCAGACCATTTATTTGAATTGTAATAGCTACATGATGCAGCAATATCAAAACAATAGCAATTAATACCCATGAAACAATATCACCCAGACCAAGAAGCAAACTTTTATTTGTATATTTTTTAATTTTTTACTTCTTTTTTACTTCCTTAAACTTGATCCACCAATGAGTGCTGTTGGTTATAGCTCTTTTCTCCTCAAAACTATAAGTAGATGGTCAAGCATCACATTTAGTAGGTCTCATTTTGGACATTCTTGATAATGTACACATTAAGATATACAGTAAGTCATGTACAAAATGAGTCCAGCTTTTATAATAATAATAATAATAATAATAATTGATCCTTTTTTTATAGCGCTTTTCTAAGTACTCAAAGATGCTTTATAAATAAGAAAGGAATACATACATACTCATAATACATACATTATGAGTATGTTGATGACTTCCAAAAAGCATGACTGAATTGCCAGTGCCTGCTGTCACCCAGTTGAATAGAATTATAGTCATGGGTAATGTGTAGAGTAATTAAAAATGTTTTGGTCAACCTGCCTGCCACACAAACAGGATGGGTAGTATGATGTTCCTATTTCAGCCTTAAGTTCACATGTAACAACACATACAACTTCCCCTTCACTAAGATGATAGGCAAGACAAATGTTGGTTGCCGAGAGTTCAGAATTCTGCTTTTCAAGGTAGTTTTGGTCCGTTCGCACAACATTTGTGGTTTGCTAGAGAAGCTAGCTGTGTAAGGTGCAATCACCTTCCGGCAGCTGGAATTCACTATCACAGAGACAAACTGGAAATGGTTCAGTTGACGCCCACTTGAGAAGTGGATACAGGTCACATCACGTCTGTGCTTATATTTGAATCACCTCCTGCCTGCCAGCTGAGGTGGATTCTCCTTATCAACTCCAATCTCCCCAGAAGCCACATTCAGCCCCTGAGAACAACACTATGACTAAGTCATAGCTTTTAGTGATGTACTTTTGATGCAACCCAGTGCTTCTCATGGTAAATAAGGCAACAGCTCTTGTCGCTGTTATATTGCGAAGCTTATAAAATAGTTATTAACTTAGTTATAGATGGCTCCTTTCACAAGTTTCCCTTAATACATGCATAAAGCCTCAGCCTCTTATTGAAGTATCTAATCATGTCAATGATTGGTTTCCTCCTACTCTTTTCCCCCGCCAACTTACATTTTCATTTAATAATTTCAATTTATAACTAAAAAGTGTAAAGATTAGTTTAGAAGAAGCAGGATATTTACATAATGTGCAGGTAAATGCAGTTACCCATGTAAATGTCTCTCGAACACACACACACACACACACACACACACACACACACACACACACACACACACACACACACACACACACCACACACACACACACACACACACACACACACACACACACACACACACACACACACAATAACAACTGGATAGTTGTTGACAGGGACAGGGACCACCAGTTGGAGTTGTATATTTTTGAACAGAGTTAGCCAGTTGTTCAGCCAGTTAGTTCAATGGTTAAGAATAATAGAAAATGAATATTGTATACACACCACAAGCTATTTCCAAGTATTAAATGCTATCTTGATGTGTTATTTAAGGTGAATACTATGACATTAAGATAATTTACGACGAGCTGCCTGGAACACTGGCGGTCTTGGAGTGACCACAAGGTGGCAGTACCGGATTGAACAACATGCTACCGTGCATGGACCTATTACATAAACCAAGTTCCTGAAATTGTTATATGTTTAAAAACCAATCCGATTATCAATAAAAAGGCTCTATCTTGCATTAGAAATTAATTGTATTACATGTTTGACAATTTCCTAGGCCTATATGTTACTTACTAATTCCCCAGTGATTTTTACTATATATAGCCTATATAGACCTATATAGAAGTAGGCATAGGCCTATAATCAAGGTATACGTCTATATAAAGGTATGCACAATATTTATTTCATGTAGGCTGTATATTTTTACGTAGCCTATTACTTTGCTTAATTTCTTCCTGATTTTGACCTATTGTTTTCCTATGGTAGTGGGCCTTATCTCCATAGGTGGTGTTATTGACTATAATCCTTGAGTGCTATGAAAGGCGCCCTCAAATAAAATAATAATTATTATTAATGAATCATGTAGCCTAATGCCGACTAATGTAAGCGTTATACTGCTTATAAAGTTAGACTTGATAACATTTTAGGTTAACGGTTTATTTTTTTCTTTCAGATGCACCAAAAATCACGATTTACCAACAATTATCAAAATACCTCATTACTTTAAGTATTTCAAAGAATAATCTTTAAAATAAATTCATAAAATGTGAATATAGTTGCTTAGCAACCACAGACGCTTTCCGCACCCGGAAGTGCGTGGCCGGTTGAAAAAACATGGCGCACAGGGAACCGAGCACTGTATTATTATTGATATTTTTAAGACAATCTGTTTTAAAATATGTTCTTTCTACAATTTTAATTTGTATAAGCGTAGTTACAGTTAGTACTCATGATGACGTGTTCAGTGCAAGTCACGCCGTCAACTCGCAGATGGCTAGAGCAAGAGACATACGGTAAGTTTGCTAGCTGTTAAAACATTCGCTTTGAGAATAAGTTATTATCCTTGTTTACTATAACACTGGTTAATGTGAAAATGCACTCCTATATCTTTTAATTTAGTTTTATTGTAGTAAATTACTCGTCGATTATTTCACAACTGATAGACTGTAAGGATTGAAATTGATCCAAAGCATTTGATAAATACTACGCTTTGCGAAACTTTCACGTTGTGCATGAGGCAGATTTCATAACGCAATATCTGTGGATGTCTACTCTGACAATGTCGATAGCCGCATTAGTTTAATCTGCTGAAGTATTTGGCTACATCAGCTTACTCAAATAACGTCTATTAGGTATCTGCTATACGATGTGAACCCACCTGAGGGTTTCAATTTGAGGAGGGACGTCTACATACGCATGGCATCCCTCGTGAAGACCCTTAGGAAGGATGGAGAGGACTGGGTCCTGGTCCTGCCCCCGTGGGGTCGTCTCTATCACTGGCAGAGCCCCGACATACACCAGGTTCGCATCCCCTGGGGAGAGTTCTTTAGCCTCCCAAGCCTGCAGGTCAATGTGCCTGTCGTGGAGTTTGAAGACTTCATAGCTGGTGAGACTAGAGGCTGAGCGGGGCCCTTGTTAGCATGCACCCCTTTTCCTCCTCTGCTCAGTAAATATTAACCAAATCTTGACATTGGACTTTATATTGGCCTATGTTAATTTGAAATATTTTTTGTATTTGTTGATTGCATAGCCAAAGAAGATTCTTATTTTATTTAGTTATTTTTGATTCTATATCATTAAAAGTAAAAACTTATTTTAAGCAGGACTTTTCTCTTCTATTTTACTGTTTCATCACCTTTATTGGGCACATGCTGTAGATTGGATGGCTGAAATGGACCGATTGGACTATATTTTAATTCATTAATTTATTCTGACTATTTCCTTTCATTTATATAGGATCTGCACTGAGCCAAAGCTAGCATACTAAACCTGAAACCATTGTGGTTTAGCTAAATCTTGACCGTTTGCTTTGGGACTGCACAAACAGTTATTAACAAATGTTTCTTGCAAACCTTTGTTGAACCAGAATCCGGCGGCCCGTTCATTGACCAAGTCCTGGTACTGCAGAACTACGCCGAGGGATGGACGGATGGCAAGTGGGAGGAGAAAGTAGACGAGCGTCCCTGCGTTGACAAACTAATGTACTCCAAAGATCAACAGGGCTTCTACAGGTACCACCACACTGGCAGAGCAGCACATTGCACCCTTTTCTGTTGCAAAGAGCAACCATAGAACATCTACATTTATTGAAGGTTTTTTCTGAAGGGGTCCAAGGTGCTCAGCAAAAACCTGAGGTGCTAGCAGCAGAAATAAGTCAGAGGTTCAGCGACATAAAAGCAGCACGCTAAACACTTTGCATTAGATTAATACACATATACTTTGAGATTTAACTAGGATTATTTTCGAGGCAAAAACTTTCTAGCGGTAATCATGCCTCCTTTTCTATGCTTTGGTCTTCTGACCAATTATCCAGTCTAGACATTGAGACCTGAAAAAACAATGGGTATCATCAAACAACCTGAATTCAGTGTCGGGAAAAGCTTCAAAGCAACCAATCCAGCGATTTTTTTTATTTATAATAAATCAGAATTTCTGATATAAATATTTAGGAAGTAGTTACAATTGAGCAGAGGTGTGTGGGGGGACAAATCAATGACCTTGTGATTTTATTCAGTTATGATCATTTAAAACTATTGAATTCACAAACCTTAAGCTTATTTCTTCATTAAATGTAAAAAATGATACTTACGATTTTCTTCATTAAACTTAAAAAACAAATTTAAGATTTACTCAGTGGAATAAAGACAACAAAAACAAAGAACCAAGCTGAGTTCTCAGTGCAGTCATTTTCAAAAAGAGCCATAGATTTCCAAAATGGTTGTCATAGTCCCGTATTTGTTTTCCCTTTTCAAGGGGCTGGTTTTGGGGCTATGAGGAGACGCGGGCTCACAAAGTCATGTGTATGTCTGCACAAGGCCACGCTTCCATCATCGCCCCCGTCCTCCACAGTAACATCACAGTCACGTAAGTCCATGCACAGCCTTACAATAGCAGTACAATGCCAAGCTTTATTTACATTTATGCCCTTTTAAACGCACAAGATTGCACACAAGTGATGCTATCCATGATAACCTGAAAGGTACAGGTAAACAAACTAAATTTATTTTTGAGTAAAACACCTCAAGTCACATTGAAGTATAACTAACCACTGAACTAAGAGGTCAGTGCTTAAGTGCAAGGACCAACCAGGATCTTTCCTTGCCCTTATTGGCAGTAGCACATTTGGACTGGGAGACTGACTCAGCTGCTGCCTGTTGCTACATATTACTTTGTATGTTTTTTGTAGATCAGTTATGTTGGACCGTGCGGAGACGGTTCTGCATGACCATTATGCTGGCAAGGACTACTGGAGTGTAAGTGTGATCATTGTTGTGGGATGATGAGGATGTAGGTAATATATATAAACAATATTAACCTTTTTTTCCATGTCTCGTGTATAAATCAATGTAATTAATATTTTTTTCCTGATGTCATTTTCCAAAATTATTCAAATATTACATTCCAGTTGACTAGGACAAGGGACATCTTTGTGCAATCACTTGAATCGTTTAGCTTGTGACTTCCAAGCAACCGTCTTATGGGCATTACCAGTAACATTGAAGCTGACTGGTGGCATGTTAACCCATGATAATGGAATAATTCAGGTTGAAACCTGCTTGTAATCATCTTTCACCCTAGACGCGACGAAGCATGGTGTTTGCTAAACACTTACGGCACATTGGAGATGATTTCCGGGCCAAGTACCTCAACTCCACCGATGACAGCGACCACACTGTGTACAACGAAGACTGGACTCGTATGAAGGTGAGGTACACTTGATGCGCCCCGGTTTAAACCTTATATCCATCGTAGTTTGTTGGCTTTGGATGTATACTAACCGTTCCCCCAATGTTGGATTTTGTTGGGCCCAGGCTGAGCTGGGCTCGGCTGAAGGTGGGGCTTATCTTGGAGTACACCTGCGCCGAAAGGACTTCATCTGGGGTCACAGGAAAGACGTGCCCAGCCTCAAAGGCGCAGTCAAGAAGATTCGTACCCTGATGAAAAAGCACAAATTAAACAAGGTCTTTGTTGCAACGGATGCAGATGATGAAGGTAATGAGGAAATAGTTAATAATCTGGGATACTCATGAATATACTGCCTAGTTCACTAACATACAATCCTATACTGATTTCCGGATTTATTTTAAATTGGCCACAAGGGGGAGTCCACATCGTTCCAGTTATTGGATAACCTATGTACCGGTATGTCACCATGTCGCAGGCTCAGAGCGGCTGGTGGCTTGCCTCCCAGACTGAAACTGAACACCCCCCCCCCCCCCCCCACACACCCCTATGTTCCATCCGTGTTTTATCCACCATTCATCCATTTCACAATCTGTCCCTTTTTTCTTTTTTTTACCAAATGCTCATGACATTCAGTTCACATAGCGCCATCGTAATTGGAACTCACATTTTTCAGATTTACCTCATGATCCAATGCTTGCCAGAGATGGTGTATCTTGTGTTAAACTCACTCGTCCCAATGTCACCTGACATCAAGGCAGACCGAGCCCACTAAATTGAACACCTGTCTATACAGAGCTGGAGGATTTGAAGAGGATGCTGCCAGAGATGGTTCGGTTTGAGCCAATCTTGGAGGATCTGGAGCTCCTTAAAGATGGAGGGGTGGCTATAATTGACCAGTGGATTTGCGCACATGCCAGGTAAGTGTCTCCAAACAATGTCTCATATGCGTATGTTGCAAAAATCCACAATGCAATGTGCAGATATTTTCCATAGATATTTCGGTGCGTTCTCTTTGTCTTTCAAACAATGACCTACTGATTTGAATGACAGCTATTTAAGCCATGACTTATTACATAGTAGTCCAAAGTTCGAAAGAGGACTTCTGCTTACATAACATTGCTTACGTGGACAATGACAAGGCCACCTCCATAGCTGTGCCCTCCCTCTTGATGCTCCTCCCTGAACACAGCCTAGACGGCACCGATCAGTCCACATTCAAATCAATAATCAAAACACACCTTTCTAAAACTGCATTTAATGTCTGGCTAAAGTTGTTCTGTATATGTTTTAATTGCTTTTATGATCATTTCAAACGTATGTGCAAGGTCTTGAGGGCCACGAAAAGCACTCTATAAATTAAATGTATTATTTCTATGATATAATTTTAAAATGCTCATTTTCTGTTTTCCCATGATGGCTCGGTTTTAGATTGACACCTCATTTAAAAACTCAAAAATTCAAAATTCTATTTTCTTTTCATGGGCTGAGAAAGTGAAACTCAAACTCAGTCATTGGGACGAGTGTCTTTAACACAAGATACACCATATCTGGCAAGCATTGGATCATGAGTTAAACCTGAAAATCAAGAAGGACGGCTAAGATGGCCAAAATAAATTACAAGGACAAGATTGAAAACAAACTCACCTCTGGTAATGCAAGGGATGCATGGCAGGGGTTAAACATCATGATGGGGAAAGCCCCCAAACCTGCAGGGATCAACTGCTCAGACCTCGCCTCTGTTGCAGAGCAGCTTAACTACTTCTTCAGAAGGTTCAACAGCAGCAGTACACCAACAAGCTGGACCCTCCCAAGCCCCGGTCCATCGCACCAGGCTCTCATCGTAGATGAGGAGCTGGTGGCCTCTGTTCTGAGCCGAGTGAACCCACATGAAGCCCCTGGCCCTGACAGGCTCAGAGGCAGAGTGCTTAAAGACTGCTCCACTCAGCTAAGTGGAGTCTTCACCAAGCTCTTTCAGAGCCTTCTGGGTTCAAGCTTTGTTTCCCACCGGTGGAAGGAAACCACCATCATTCCACTTCCAAAAAAAAACCATGCCAAAGACCCAAATGATTTTAGGCCAGTTGTCCTGATATCGGTACTGTGCAAATGCATGGAAAGAGTTGTAGGTGACCACCTCCAGCATGTAGCAGGAAGACTGGATCCACTCCAGTTTTGGCCAAACATACCCAGAGTAGAAGATGCAACTCTGACCCTCTTTTGGATACAGTGACCAGACAGCTGGACTCATCGCACCCCCACACGAGGATTGTGTACGTGTAATACCGTACACATATTCACACTGCTACACTTTCTAGTGGAGCCTCAGGTCCACCTCACACTGATTTTATGGATTAAAAGTTTTCTACAGGCCAGGCCACAACAAGTGCAGGTGAATGGTTTTAAATCCAGCAAACTGGTTTTAAATACTGGTCTCCCCCAAGGTTGTGTTTTATCCCCTGTTCTCCTCTCCGTCTACACAAACAACATCTCGTGCAGTGGAGAAGGAATGACTCTTTTAAAGTATGCAGACGACATGGCCTTAGTGGCCCATTTGACGGACACAAGAGCACTGTCTGACAACTTTCCAGGAAATTTCTCTGGAACTCAACATGACAAGCACAAAACAAAACTTGCAAAACTTTGCAAAACAGGCCGGAAAAATAATTGGCTCTCCCCAAACCCCCCTACCACAACTGTACACCCGGTCAGTACTCAGGAAAGCCAATATAATCAAACAGGAACCCATCCACCCCCTCCGAAAAATCCTTTGACTTACTGCCGTCAGCTCGACGCTACAGGGTCCCGTTGGCACGAAAAAACACCTACAAAAAATATTTTATCCCCACTGCCATCACCACACTGAACACTCCACTCAGTCATCCCTTTGCACTGCCTTCATTTTTTGGCATTCATTTATTGTCATTGTTTTGGACTGTCTGTCTTAGGAGAGTGGGGTAAGCCAATTTTTACTTAAAGTGCCCTTAAAGCAAGGGGATAACAGTAATGCCTCCAACTAAGATATATACATATAGTTTAGGATGGTGTGCATCCCTGGGACAATTATTTTGGATCTTAAACAAACTGTTTGAGAAATACAGCTTTAGAAAAAAAGTGGTTTTGTGGCATAACTTGCCCCCGGTAAAACAGATCATTATAATCTCACAAATGATAATGCTATATAAAAGCAAGACAAATTCAATACAAATTACTTGTTAAACTTTTATTTAAAGTTGTAACAACATCAAAGGCCACTTTTCTATAACAAGGCCTATACCGTCACATGAACACCTAATTTAGTCACAGATCCAGCCTACTAGGCTTACAACTTAACATCCTACTTGTCAATGCAGCAGGGGAATATGAACTTCTGCTCTTTTCTGGCTGTACCACCACGTTTTGTGGTCCAAAATGAGCAACTAATCATCTGCATCTGAATCTCTTCCCAGATTCGGCCTACTATTGAACATCCCACGTGTCAATGCTGCAGGGGAACGTAAATTGATGCCCCATTCTGGCTGTGCCACCACTAAGTTTTTGTAGTGGTGGGTAGTTTCTTGAGCACATCACTTCTAGGGATGACTCCTTCATCATTCTCTCTAAATGTGAAGATGGGCTTTCCATCAACCGACCTCTTACAACTTTGCTTCAGAAAGTTTGCACTGATCTCGTCACCTTCAACATTCTCCACCAATCCAACATACTTATAGGATTTTGATTTTTTTTACCTGCAAACTTCACAATGACAAAGTCACCAGCAGACAGATCCTTGTCATCATCATCTTCATCACTCTGGACATCTGAACATCTGAATCCAAAAGTCATTCTCTTCTGAGCTACTGGAGAGCACTTTCTTTTTGGGTTTGGTTGGTTTTGACCCTTTCAGGCTCCCCTTCTTATTTCACTCCTTTTCCTCATTTTCAGCCTGTTTCTTTTCTCTGCTGTATGTTTTCTCCAGGCCATCTTCTGCCTCATCATTGTTGGGGCAGTTTTCTTCTGAGATACTGTACACAGTCATTTTCTTCTTGGTTTTGTTTTCATTTGCAGCTTTCATAGCCCTTTTCTTCTCTCTTTCATTCTTTTTATTTTCCTGTTCAGCCGTTTTATCTTCTTTTTCTTTGTGAGCCTTCTCCAACTCCATCTTCTCAGGTGTGTCGGCCATGATTCTAGCATGCTGTAGCTTACTAAAGCACTAAAACATGTGTGAACTGTTTTCAAAGTTGTCTATAACTGTTCAAACACAGCAATCAAAAAACCTTAATCATAGAAATGTTACTTTTGAGGGCAATTTTTTTTTTTTAACTTAAATTTGCTTACCTCTCAAGCCATGTGTCTCCCTTCTTTGCAGGATGAGTAAAATGGATGCCCCTTCAAAATGATGTGATCACATGACCAACTTATTCTATGGTTTTCTAGAAAAAAGGGGTGGCACTACTTGCCCATTGGCACAAATTACCCCACTCTCCCCTATGTATTTATTTATCTTGTGTAAATTGAATCCTTGATCCATATTAAATGATGTCTATTATCAAAATTATTTAATACTTATGCTTTAATTCTTTCTCATTATGATTTAATAATACTATCACATTTTTCAGATTTTTCATTGGGACCTCCGTATCGACGTTCTCATTCCGAATACACGAAGAGCGTGAGATCCTTGGCTTTAACCCTAAATCCACATATAACCGGTTTTGTGGGGATCAAGAGAAAGAATGTGAACAGCCCACCCACTGGAAAATCGTCTACTGATGTCACAAAACATTGTTGACTGTATTGATGTTAAAGTGCCAATAGCAGTGTTAAAGTGAAGCAAATATTTATATGATGGCAGTAAGAGGTATCTTTTCAAATATGCTCTCAGAATATTATGTTACATTTTACGTTTTTTCCAGAGATATACAATAAGGGTGATATGATACCCTCTTTGAGACAATGTGTGTTGAAATGCCAAGACGTATGAATGGAGAAAACCATTCCATTTTAATCGTGTCTTATCTGTTACCTGTTTAGTATTGTATGTTTATGGCCAGCTTTCTTATGCTTTTATGAATGACATAAAATTATGTTTTCTTTTTATGAATAATGGTGTTTCAATCCGCTCTAAAATTAATGTGTAATTTACATTTCTTTTTCTACTTGTATGTTTTTGTCTTGACCTCTTCAAACTGGCCTTATTTACTTCTTGAGTTTCACTTTACAATACAGTTGTATAGTGAAATGTAATGTGTTTTTTTATTTTTTAAAGGCAGATTAAATACATTTACAGACATCTGTTGACTCACGATCAACTGCATTTTTTTAAATTCAATTATGTCACATGGATTTAGATTTTAAAGAACCGATACCTTTAACATCCACACATTGTTAGATGTCTGAAAGCACAGGTGAGACAAAAGAGTTGCCATGGCATGTGAGCACAAGACATGCGGTCAAAAGGATCTATCTGAACACACCCTGTTTGAACTACCCTTTGACATTCCAGCATCATATTTTCCGTGATGAAACAAAACCAATTTGACCTTAACATTAACTGATAACTAGCACATAGGGTCACAAAAGCAGTTAAACAAACGGGGTGTATAGCCTATGTACAAATATTTCATATATCTAGCAGAATAAGGGTTTTACATTTTTTTTATCACAGGCTAATGGGGTCAAAAAACCTAAGTTATTTAGTATAAGTGTTAATGAAAAAAGGTGGTAAAAGTCTAAACATTTCTTAGAAATGGATAGGCCTTTCTTTCCGGAATAATCTTATGAATGCTCTGAAAAAAAATCAAAATTTTGACCATACAGAGCGAGTGTGGATGGCCGAGTCTGAATGGACTCTGGGATTGGGTGAGGCTGCTAACCTGTTGCACATTAAGTTATCAGTGAATACAGGTAAAAACAGTCAACACTCAATGAGTTCTCCCAGATGTCACACTAGCCCTTGTATTATTATAAAACATTTACAATAAGCCGGATATCTAACGCACCTGCGTCCTTCGTCTGGAGGAGCCCAAAAGTGACCTAGGTTGAGTTTAGCATTGTCCTTTGCTACCCCATAATATTTCAGCATTGGTGTTGATATTCAAATAGGCCTACAGAGGAGTCAGATTTCAGCGTTTTCTCAGTGATTGGAACGAATGTAGGCTACACATCCTTGTTCTCATGAACAGTGTTAGACTAGCAGGGGCTGCATCACAGAACACAAATATGGCCTGTTAAGCCCTTTGTGACTGTACTTGTGATTAATACAAATTCAATTTCATTAAATGTAGCCTACGGTAATTGTCCAAAGCGATGTTATAAACGCATGCATTCTTTGAACTACATAACTGAGTTGCATTTATATTCCACATAGGCCTATACGGCAAAAGTGGTGGGTCGCACCTTGGTTATCAAAATGGGAACATCCACAGCCAAGCGTGGAAGAGACCGGTTCTTGAAACAGGGCAATGCAGTTGAAACCCGAGGTTGTTTTTTCACCAGACAGGTCCCGGCGGACGGGCGGCGGTCGTACTTAAGTGACTTTCCCTTTGTATCCCCACGCCTGACAACATCCATATGGGCGGTGCACTGCACGTAACATCCACTCCTCCGCAAAGATCACCGATTAGTTCAGCAGTCACAAACAGATGTGGTGCCGTCCTGACAAAGCTCAGACCTCTTCTCTACGGACCTGTGCAGAGTGAAAAAAAACAGCCAGTTTGAATTTTCTTTAATTCTTTGCCGACGGATCGAGAGTGTCACCTGCTAGATAACCCTATGGCGCGCCTACTATGCTGTGATATGTTGTGATAACAACTACTTTTCTTTTGCGAAGTGGAAATAAATCCTGAGGTACGTTGGAACTGGTTATTCTCCGAGGCTAGTGTTAAAACAGAGAAGCATTAAAACCACGTTTTTAAAATGACTTAAGGTTAATTATCACCAAAATAGTATATAGGCCTATATATAATTAGTAGGCATATAGTCTAATATGTCATTATGACTAGGCCTATATAGCCTGTACGCCATAGGCCTATATCAAATTAACTATTGTCCTAAACCACTAAGTTCATTTTTAAAGTCAATTCATGCGGTTAAAGGTAGGCCTATATATTGTAGCCTACTACAACTTGAGTATTTGTGTCAAGGTCTTATTTTCCTCTTCTCCAAAGTTTACTGCGATGGCGTTCTTCCATCAGTTGCGTCTCCTCCTCTGGAAGAATGGACTAGCGGTTGTTCGTCAGCCGGTGAGATTAAACGCATTTAAACGCACATCTTTAATGGGTTTGAACAATATATCCACGGTGCGGTTGTTCGATAGCGTAGGCTATTGACAGCCATGTCAACACTTTTGTTGCAGTAGCCTATGTTACACATTTGTAGGCTACAACATGTAACTTTTGCATTTTTAGAGGAATAATGTATACAAAATAAACGTTAAGTGGTCCGGTTTGGTCTACGTTATAATGTGGAGTGTCACAAACAGACACAATGGCCTCATGAAATACTACTGGGAAAAATCTAGGATGAGAAAAAATAGTATTATTAGTAGATTATGAAATAATCTATCGTTTATACAATGATTTACAATTTCTAAAGTTCACCGCCATAAAATACAATCATTTTATTCCATACAATTTTGGCCGTCCAGCGACTAGCCCACTGGTTGTTACCACTACGTTCTAATCCCATATCAATATTACATTTTCAAGCAATTGTTCTTTTCCTGGTGGCTGTAACTGAGCCATAGAAATACAGTTGTTCCCTGGCAAGGCCTGAGGGGATTTTTCTTTGTCTTCCAGGGATGGTCCCTTACAGTAATCATTTGGCCCATCGTCATCTTCATTATCTTGGCTGTCACCCGGAGGCAGTTCCCCCCTGTGAAGAGAGAACCATGTAAGTCCTTTCTTAGCTAAATTAGACAGTTGGATAACACCTTATTAACCCTCTATATCTTTAACTATCAAAATTGAGATGTAAACTGACAATGTCTTAAACCTGCACTACCTTAACTTAAGCATCTCTTGTTACTTGAAGTGTAACAGTTGCTCAGTTATAGCTATATTTCCTTCCGACTAGATTTATTGTCTCGTAAGGTTTTCCCACAGTTAGGGGGGGAAAAGTGGACTAGAATAAAAAATGCATCAGGAAAAATCCCTGAATGGACTGACTTGTGGATGGCTGCTTTTTATGCTTGATAAACTTGACTGAAATGTGTACACAGAATTAAAGGGTTATTAAAGGATTTCAATACTATCGTCTTCCTATTCTGTCACAGAGACTCCTAGGATTCCTTAGATTATGAAGTAAGAACCTTGATGAATTGGTTACAACAAGGTTACACCAAAATTCCGTATGACCAAGGAGTTTCAAGGGCATTGAAACACCTTGTAGTGTGCTACCTTTGGTCTGTAAGGGTCAAAGGACCATGCTCAATAAGTATTACAATCAGATGAATATGGTTCTTCTTGAACTGTTGGTTTTTTCTAAGGTTTTTGTAATTTGTACCAATCTTAATAGGCATTATCTCATTATCTCCTGGTATGTGTGTTTCGGTTTCCTTCCTCTTCTTGGTGTTTTTGTTTGTGAGAGATCATTTTCAATGACTGAGGTTTATCCAGTTGTTCTTAACAATACCCAATACCCACCCTCTCACCCCTTCTTGCCTAATAGTCGGACTGTGTGGGTGAGTTAACCACACCTAAATTAGACAAAAGTGCGACCGATCTTTATCTGCTTCCATCATCAGATAAATGCATTGCACACACCACACACACACACACACACACCACAACCACACACACACACACACACACACACAACCACACACACAACACACACAACACACACACCACACACACACACATAACTAGAAAGGGGTCGCTTGCAGGCTCAGAGTCATTGTTCCTAAATTACTACTTGAGTGGTGGTGTGAGAAGCGAAATGAGCTCTTGTATAATAAGCTTAAATGTATTACCAGCTCACAGTTCAAATGGTTAACAAGGCACACATTTGACAAAAATATCTTGACTTGTTGATGAATGTTAGGTTAAGGTTAAGTCCTTTCACATAAAGAGCATTCACCACATCCATGAAAAATGTGAATGTTTTCAAAAAGATTCCTGACATATGCACGCTAGCCATGCAAATAGGTGGTTAAAAATCTTTATGTAAAACCCCATGGATGAAAATTTGGAGCATTTATATTGATGGACTAGGTTGAGTTGGAAACATGTTATTAAACCACTGTTTTAGCCACCCGTAAACACAAATAGTCCACCATGGTTTGTAGGTTTCTGCCTCAATATGTGTGTGCTCAATATGTGAAACAACCAATGTCATGTAAAATGTCATGCTACAAATGGCGTGCAAATTGATGTCATGATTTCATCGCTCGGCGTAACCTCAGTTTAAATGGTCCATTTGAATACAGCGAAAAACCAGAGTTTTTCAAAAGCTACATTTTCAGTGACATGGAACATTTTAGAAATAGCCATCTATTTGTGGACGAGTCCTAACAAGTGATTAGAAAAAGGTTGAATATTTCATAAGAATTATCAGTCGTGTAGCACATCAATAATAATCATAACTTCACTCACTTTCTAGTTGTTAATGAGGGTTCTTCGTCTTGAAATGTCCTGTGTCATTGTTTGCGGTGTATTCGTTTGCTGTATTGTGTGATTGATATGTTTCAAAATAAGTGTGGCTTATTTAAAGTTCTTTGCATTCACAAGTGGCATGATGAGCTTAAACCTTTACTGAGACAGAAACATTTTCCTTGTTGATTTCCTTAGGAACATCAAGGAACATCATTTCTGAACCACACATAACAGATCAGCCACTTCATGGCTCTCTGCTTTTTATTTGACTCTTCAACGTGTCTTACATGTTGACGAGCAATGGGTTCACGTCACAGAGGAAGTCAGTCCTTTGGTGGTAGTTTGTTGATGTTTGCATCATGGACGCTACATGTTTTGCTTGCGATTTGCCTTTGTCACAACGGTTCTGAAGTTAACGTTAAACCCCAAAAGCTGTGTGGTCTGCTGCACTATAACAGACGGTTCCAGTGATGCATTTCTGGTAGAAGGTTCAAAGTCCCAAGGTGCAGAACAAAGCCATTCAGAAAAAGCTTTGTTCCTGCAGCCATCAATCTGGCAAACAGATTACCACCCATATCAATGGGTGGCATCAAATTCGTATCTCATTTATTCCAGTCGCATTATCTTTTTATTGACAATCCCTGTTTTCGCACATCATTTTGATGTCTATTGTATTATCTTTGTTTTATGTTTGTTCATGTGATGAATTCCTAAACTTCATCTTTATAACTATTAACTAATATACCTACCTGTTCAAACAAAGTAACCTAACCTAACCTACAGGTGACTGCCCACTGCTCCATGGCGTGTGGTACTACAGATAGCATTTGAATGCCTGTGAATCTTCTCCGACAGGTTATGTCGGACCTCGGAACCTGCCCAGCGCGGGGTTCTTCCCCTTCCTTCAGACCCTGATGTGCAACACTGACAGCACTTGTCACAACAAGTCACGCCTTCTAGACATAACCAAGACTGGAAGGTATCTCAATTTCATATGATCAATGCCTCCCGTTCACGGTATCAAACTGTGTTGGATCGTTCTTTGCCCTAACAATATTGATGGTCTGGATTTATCATCGATAGATTGATAGATAGGTCCTTTTAATAATCCTTTACAGGAAATTACATTGCCACAGCAGCTTCAAGACAGAAATAATACCACACATTTCCAAATTTTTGTGCATTGTAAAATCTTATAGCAGCTGGAATACAATATTCCTGTATCTCTCAGTTTTGCACATTGGTGCAATCAGTCTCTGACTGAAGGTGCTACTTTTGATCACCTTTAGGGCGTGGAGTGGGTGAGTGGGGTTGGTCATTATTGAATCCAGTTTGTTCAGCGTTCTGGCCTCTGCCACCTGCTGGATCGTTTGTTGCTCAGATCACTGAGCCGGCCTTCCTGTTCAGCTTGTCCAGTCTGTTTTTGTCCACTGTGTGGGCGCCTTCTCCCCAAAGGGCCACAGCAAAAAACAGAGCACTGCCGTCTCACCAGCGCCATAGTGTGACGTGGTTGAGAGTGAAATTATCACTTTCCCTGAATCCGAGTCCTGCCTTTCTAGCCCTACTTGCCCGGTAGTGCTGTTGAAAAAGAAAAGAAGTTTCAGATGAGTTAGTTAATAATGTAGAATGTAGAAAACGTCCAACGGTAACCAAGACAAGGGAAAACTCAAGGGACTTGGAAAAAATTATGAAAGCGTAAGATGCATGTCAAGGGATTTACAGGAAAGAGTTTGTAAGGGAGCGCTTTTGTTCCCACGCATTGGGATTGAAGCATCACACTAGGGGGTGATTAGTCTGTTTTTTCATGGAAAATAACTCCAGGGACAATTCATGTTTGGGCAGCAACGATGGAGGCAGGAGCTTTCCTGATCATAAGACGTTATATCGTTGATCAAACATGCAGATGGAAATGGATATCTAGGTATCATTTTGTTCGTGATTTATAAAGCAAAAGATCCCGATAACACCAAAAGACAAAAGGTAATTTACAAGCATCGAATCTCAACAGTAGTAATTTTTTTCCTATGGCCACTAGCCCACTAGGCATTATGTGTATCAAAATCTTCAACTTTATAGCATGTGATAGAACTGGATTGAAATTCCAGGGTGACAGTGGTAGAAAAACTGGTTTGTACAGATACTGCTCCTCATACAAATGAATACCTGCCTTATGCTTGTCCTTTTAGAATACGTTGTTAGAACGGTGATTTTTTTTCCTTCCTTCACAGCCATTTTAAACTAAATCTAATGAATTTATAAATGACTACTACTATAATAATAAAAAAACAAATAATAAACAAAAGGAAGCTAGTCATAAACCTATAGAACATTGATCAAAAAAAACATTGTTACTAAACTGCATGTCCAAGCCAATGTTATGACTTATTATTATCACACACAATCCGTGTACCCTCTCTGCGACAGCACCCTCTCCACAGGAAGTACCCCTTCGCTTGGACGCATGTTGCAATCGGGGAGGCTCATCAAGTCAGCTCTGAATAACTCCACCGGCAACTCTGCAGAGATGCTAGGGCTCTGGAACACCATGCTAGGTAGATCTACCTTCCCTCTCTGTTCTCCCACCCAACCCTGAGCAGTGCAAATCCACACAAAAACACACACACACACACACACACACACACACACACACACACACACACACACACACACACACACACACACACACACACAGACACACACACACACACACACACACACACATCACACACACACACACATGCACGAAAACACACACACACACACACACACACACACACACACACACACACACACACACACACACACACACACACACACACACACACACACACACACACACACACACACACACACACACACACACACACACACACACACACACACACACACACACACGCATGAACACACACACACACACACACACAAACACACACAAACACACACACACACACACACAGACACACACACAGAAACACACACTAACCCATACACATTCACACAGGTACCAGTACACATACACATCAAGCAGACAAGCACACGTATCTCTTTAAACCAAGGTTTTCTATGCCTCAACCCACATCCTTCATATAGGTCGCCCATGCTAGTTAAGTCCCCTTTAGAATGGTCACTGTTTCATAACTAGTGCCTCAATGAATTATTTTCTCAAAGGTGCAACGTATGGAGGAGTGGTTACGCCTGAACACCCAACGTGGAGCAACAACTCTCACATGGGACACCTCAACAGCCCTCTGTCTGTTCAGGTGAGTGTTATTGATGCCCTGACCAGTTCCCATATTTCAAGCAGACTTTTTCTGTGTTAATTTCCCCCATTACCCCTCAGAAAAGCGCCATTGCTTGGTTTCTTGTGTGGCTGCTTACCAAGTGAGTAGCCGAAGCCTAACCGGAACCTAGACGCTCGCACGGGTAACAATTTAAAACAGTGCTAAAGAAAAGAAAAGAAAATGAAGAGAGAGAGGGATACATAATAATAGCTTTTCAATCAATTGCAATGGACGACGTCTGCCAAAGCCCGGCAACTGCGCCATCATGGTCTCCGCCCAGATCGCGACAGCTTTGTTTTTAAGATTACCACACTGTTCGTTCAGCATGACTTTGTAATGTCATCTATCTCTGCTTGTGTGCCCTGAGTGCCTTATTTATGACATCAGAGGGAGGGAGTGTCTGAAAGAGAGGGGACTTAACCTTGATCCTTACAACAAGGTATATTGCTTTAAACGAAAAGGATCCCTATTTTCCTTGATCATGTATACAACGTTGTGGGATTTCCTAAATAATGAGACCAGACTTTGGTAGCCTTTTCATAGTTGCCATATTCCATATCCGAACAAGAAAACCAATGTTTTTTTTTTCTTGTTTGGGCAGAGAAGAGAAAGAGAAATAGCCTCTTTGCATGCCATTCAGCAGGGACCACACCCACCACATTTCAAACACACATACCAAATATGCTAATCCATTCAACTCAAAAGCAATGCACACACGAAAACAAGAACAAAAAGAAGGGAAATTACTGCTGAGATGAATAACTACGACGAAGAGTCACAACACACACGATGACGATGAAACCTGTTCTCATGATCATATGGATGACCTCTCTATGTTCAGAACACCTCGGAGGCCATGGTGGAGTCCATGAGGGAGCTAAGGACAGCCATGTGCACCGTTGGTCTCCCCATGGTCAACTCCTCCTCTGGCCACCCTCTCTACTACGCCCTGGTCACCTTCTGCGGGACTAACAACACCGTCCTGGAAGTCTCCCTGCTCACCATCAACCAGGTTTGTGTGTGTGTGTGTTTGTGTACGTGTATGTCTGTGTTTGTGTGTGTGTGTGTGTGTGTGTGTGTGTGTGTGTGTGTGTGTGTGTGTGTGTGTGTGTGTGTGTGTGTGTGTGTGTGTGTGTGTGTGTGTGTGTGTAGCGATAGTCTTTTTACCCTTCTTATAGATATTGTAGGAACAGTAGGACCGTACAGACGTGCACACTCACAGCTATTATCCCCAGGCCATACGGGAATAAGCGACAGATACAGATATTTTCTGTGTATACGCCAGTCCAAATATCATCAATGCCACATATGCATCGTTTGTCTCCTTTTTTTAATTTGTGCTTCTGCCTTGTAGCTGCTGAAGGACCTGATGAAGAGTGAGGCCAACGTTGTCATGCCGATTGCAGCACAGGTGGTGGTGATGTTTGACCAGCTCCAAAACCACAGTGCATTGTGGGACAGCCTTTTGGCCTTCCCACAGCTCCTCTCAAGCACCTCTGTGGACCAGGCACTGGCTGAGGGGGAAAATCTGTTCACCAACCTGCAAGGGTAACCATGTAGCTTTCACCTAACAGACCATCCAGCACACATTCCCCACACACAGTGTTTTGTACGATGGTTATTGTAATGTACTGTGTTGAATTAAGATACAGTACATATTCTTATAATTTCATGTCTTTTGGGCGACTCCACACAGGGCGTTGCATGTGTTCCAAGAGTCTTTCCCAGAAGCAGGTGACACACTCTCGCCGTTGCAAATCCTTCTGACTGGAGGAATAAACCTCAGCCGCTACGTTCAGAAGTGGCCAGGCCGAGGTAACTATTTGAATCAATATCATACACCTTGTTTTTTTAACCTTTGCCTCTTCTAAGTTGTGGGCTCAATGTAACATCGTAGCACAGCCTATGCATACTTACCTGCACTCATTTCCAATCAGCAGTCTCTAGGTAATTTAGTTCAAGCTAATGGAGTAAATTGCTGCAGTAATAAAATTGACATAGTGCAGGTTTAAAACGTGAACTTGAAAGACCTAAATGGAAGTTCATCAAGATTGCATTTGGAACCGACGTGGTTTCACCCTTTTTTTTTCATAACGTGACTGGTTTCGGCTCTGTCTATTGTGTACCGTCTGTGACAGAACACAATAACTAACTTTGCTTTTATTATCTTCATAGACGTCTACATCTCACTTGGAGATGTTGTCATGTTGCAGAATGACACAATCAGCGAACTCGCCAAGCATGTTCTGCGGCAGATAAAAATACCCCTTGATAAGGTATCGTCCCACATCAGCAGTCACTGTTATGGGAAAAACACTGGCCATCTGAGATATCCAAACACATCCTGACACAATGGTTTTATATGAACCCGTGTCTTGTCTTACATTCATGTTAAAACTGTTGTTTCAACCATAGAGAACCGATAAATCTCTTGATGCTTCCTACTGCCAGATGATCATCCCTGTCTCTCTTTTTCCCACTAGGCCATTTGCCTGTTGCTTGACCCAGACACGGTGCAATCCTACATTTGTCAAAACAGCAGTAGCAATGTAGGACTGACTGCTGCATGCATGACTGGGATGGTGGACACATTCCTGGGCTGGATTAGTCCAGAAAAAGTGGCCACGCAGGTATAGCTCCAAATTTACAATAATGGGAAGAAAATGCTTCCAGACAAATGTGTGTTCCTACAGAGGTGTTGATGTCCTGTCGTTCTTTTCTCTCTATGTCTTTCTCTGTCTCTCTCACTGTCTCTCTCTCTCTGTTTCTTTCTGTTCCTCTCTGTCTCTTTCTCTGTCTTTCTGTCTGTCTGTCTGTCTGTCTGTCTGTCTGTCTGTCTGTCTGTCTGTCTGTCTGTCTGTCTGTCTGTCTGTCTGTCTGTCTGTCTGTCTGTCTGTCTGTCTGTCTGTCTGTCTGTCTGTCTGTCTGTCTGTCTGTCTGTCTGTCTGTCTGTCTTTATGTTTGTCTACACCCGTGTTCTGTATTTCCCAGTAGCAGCTCATGCAGGTCGATACGTGCTACTTCAAGGCACTGTACAACTCTGGACAATTACTTGCCGGAGCTTGTTAGCGACCTGCTAGCCTTGTTTGGACACCACGTGCACTAGACATATCCGAATGCTGCTTAGTTGTTAACCTACCATTTTATTATTTGTTTTTATTTATTACCTCCAGGGATGAAATCTCAATACAGGAAGATAAAGATTAATATAGATTTAGTTTCAGCTTTATAAATATTACTGTTATTATGATTGTTTAACTTCCCATTATCACCATTATTAATTGAACCTTATTAACACAAATGTGATTTATAACTAATACATGCCATTCTCCTCATCTCTCTACTATTCCCTCTGATGTGCCCTACTGCAGACCCTACTAATGTGGAGTAAGTCTGTGGCCGCTGGTGACCTGGCCTTTGTGAAGGGCTTGCTGCATAGTGTGATGGGAGGGCCCATGAAAAGTCCCCAAGACACAAGGAGGAGCCGTCGCAGCGTGGACACAGATGGGCCACAGAATCTGGAAGAGGATCTGTATGATGAAAACAAGCTATATACGCACATATAAACACATATAATAATTACATCTGCACATCATTAAACATCACCTATGCATATTGTAATGCTGCTAACTCATTTTACTTATTATTTATTATTGTATTAGATAATAAGCACTATATTATTAGGATTTGACTTGTATTGAATTGTATTATATTATTATTAAGCTAATCCTTGTTTTTACTTTATTTGATTAAAAACTAATTTAAAACTTTTTGGGGCAGAAATGGCAAGTTGATGCTCATAAAGTATGGCATTGCCGGTGAACAAACATTTGAAAACATGCACCAAACAAACACCTTCTTCACATGTGTAGATTTGTGAACGTGGGTCGTGTGGTACTGGAGGTTCTCAACGTCTTCCCAGATGTCGACTTTGTCATTCAGCGCATCCTGAGGACCGGATTGTTTTCAATGCACACTGCCAACCTGGCCATCAACACCATTGAGAGTAAGTAGCCGGTTGACATGACTCACAGCTCATCAAGTAAAAAACTTCTTCTCTCTCACAATTGCAGTTCACCTTCCTACCAGAAGACGAAAGGAAGTTAAACAAACTTGAATACAAGAAATTGAAATGAATATAGTAGCTTTAAGTAACTAGCCACTTTAGGTGTTGAATTCTACATGGTACAACGACATTCTCCAACTGCAAACATTTTGATTGGCTACGCCATTAAATATCTAAACACCAAAATCCATTAACAAATTGTCGATTTATATGTTTTTTATGTCCCATGTCCTCCTAGTTATAGTTTTATCCCAACCGTTTTTTTAAGTCCATATAGCTCATTGAGTACATTTTGTTCTGTGTATGGTGTTGCAATAGCTGCCTGACGCCTTCCTTCTGGTTTTTCTAGAGATGATTATGAGCGTTAGTAAGGATGTTCATCAATTCCAAAACACTTACATGATGCTGATGACTGAGCGGCCAGAGGCGGGTGCTTGGATTGACCAGGTCCTGAACAGCACCGCTGAGATGGTGTTGGAAGTAAGTGTTAGCAAAAACCGTCCCTGTTAAGGCCCGGTCCACACGGGCAAAAACAATCCTCTGAAGCGTTTCAGGAATTATCTTGAAAGACGGACTCATTGCGAAGGCGCATCGAGCTGTAGAAACGCTGTAGTAAATATTCAAGGCGCTGGTTCTCCACAAAAAAAAGTGGAGCGCGTCAAGCCTGCGCGCATCCAGCCTGCGCGCTGTATACAAAACACTCAGTCGAGGAGGAGATTAAACCTTTTAAATTGAGCAGGAATACTTTTTAATGTACAGTTAATAATTGAATGTACCAAGGAGCCATATTTAAAACTTCAAAAAGAGTACAAATAAAAAAACTCAATAAAAATTCAATGCAACTTTAACGTCGCCCAGCTGGTGGGGGGGCGATGATGTCATCGTTTGCGTTTCAGGCATCCACACGAATCCTAACATGGAACTGCATAGGTCCGTTTTTATTTGAATTCACCCTGGGACCCTGGTTTCAGAAAAGTGACTTTCACAAGACTTATGCAGTTTCACCAAAAAATCGTCTCTATGTGGAGGGTGCCTTAGTTTAGTCCTCTGCACTTTATATCTAGATCTGCCTGGACATGGGCCGTGGGATTGGGTGTATTATATATCACAAATATGTTATGTAGGGGGTCGCTTAATGTTTTGTATGTACACTTATTGTCTATTATTATTTATTTTTTTACTTATTTTTTTGCCGACCTTATGCATTTGCACCAAAAATACCATCTTGGGGCAACTTAAGTTATATTATTTTATATAATCAACCAACATAATCATTCAATTACCATAAAATAAGATGGATTGTGCTATGATTGACTGATCCTTGACAATCCTTTTTAACTCTCAGCTAAGTTTGGACTTCAATATACAAATCGTCCAGTGTAAAACATTTCCCCCTTCTCTGTGTTCTGTGATCCTTTACGGATTTGTTTTGACCTAATAGTCCTCCTGCAGTGTCGGGACTGAGACAACAAAATATGAATATGTTTTGCATTCATTTGACTAGGTCTTGACACCAAGCGGGCCCTTAACATGTGAACGCCTGCTGCGTCCCTATGATTGGCTGTTGCACTCCGAGTGCATGGACCCTGAAGCGTGGAAAGCCCTCATTTGCCAGAACATGACCAACCTGGAACAAAGCCTGGCAATGGAATGGTGGCCTCTGTTCCAGATGGTAATTACCATGAAACACACTAGTATTTTTAATTTATTTTATTGTAAGGCTCCAACATTTGTGTTCAATGACAAGCATTGCTGCCATTCATTTCATAAATAAAAGCAGTACAACTCTATTTTATAGGTACTAAAAAATACAATTTTTATTACAGTGTATCAGTATATATCAAATCCAAGTTGCACAACATATTGGGTTATGTCATTCGTATTGGTCTGCAATTTTGTGTGACTAGGTTTTAATGTTTCTTTGTGCTGATTTACCATTTGTAGGACATTTCATCAGTGAGACTTATCATATGTATGTTTGCATCTGTTGTCCCCAGGTAGAAGAAGGCTACAGTAACATCTTTAGTCACCAAGGCGACAACATCACCCTTCCCGTGATCCTCTCTGAGTGGCACAAGCTGTGTAACAACACGATGAACTTTCCAATGTTCATAAACACAACGTTTTGGAACTACCTCTCTGATTCCTGGATGTCTGGGAACAGAAGTGACGATATGACAGAAACTCTGCTTCAAAGGTCTCATGAATATCCATTCAACAACATTACAGTTGCATGATGTTTGAATTCATATCAGTCAAAAAATAACTTTAAGGATGCTCATTTTTCATACGTTAATCACGCAAGAATAAAATATCTATAATATATAGTACAGATGGACAGCAACCAGCTCGTACTGCAGTGTCCCGGTTTCCGTGCATCCACTCTGCAATGTTGTTTCCCTTGGGTTCCTCAGGTTCATGTCGTCTGTGGCAAGTTTGGGCGAAGGCATCGAAAGGAGCCCGCTGTGGCCCCATGTGGGCCGCTATGTGCACATGACCTCGTGGATCCTGAACTACAAGCCTGGCAACACCACAGAGCCGGCAAACTGTGAGTCCTGCATCCCCTGTGCACTTTTGTTGGTTTCTCCCTTCTACTATGGCTCTGCTCAAACCAATGTGTGGAATGAGCAACATGTGATTGGTACATTGTTGGTTAATGTGTGATTCAGTTTGGTTTACGCTTTGTTAAGTTTTATTAAACAAGATACATAACCCCCAACCACTCTCCCTGGAAACACAGACGCACAAATAACACACATAGAACAATGTCAGACACATGGAAACAAAAAAACATGGAAAAGTTATAGAACCAAATCACTGATCAAATAAAAACAGGGTCAGAGCCCTCTTCCACACTGATAAACACAAATTATGTTTTAATGTACAAGAAAGGACCCGAGATCTGATGGGACCGTTGGCTTGACTTAATTCTGTATTGTTCATATGTTTAAGTATTACTTTTCTGCCCCCTGCCTGAAGGTTCCTTTGATTTGCAAACCATGGATGTGTACTGCAATGCTAATGTGGACTGGCCACAGTTTGTTCAAGTAGCAGCACAGACTATGCAGTCACTTCCAACACAGCCAGAGATTTTGATCAGGTAACAACCTTTTCCAGAGGTATGGGTTGTCTTGCATATCAGACTTTAGATGAATATGTAAATCCGATCTGATCAAATCTGGGTTGCGTTTTACCTTCTTTCGCATTCCTATTTGTTTTGACCACTTGGGTGGCTGGAAGTGGGAATCTGGAAGTGTATCATTTGTGAAGACAAACTCAGCCAGCAGTAGTCAACTGTAGAAATGTGTCTGTAAAGGCTTCAAATTAACACAGTGTTGACCATTGTAACACACAACAATCTCAAATCCCCTTCTGAAAACTCATCTATTCGCAGGAATGCATTTTTTCGATTATTTCTGTGACATAACAGGGAAAAAGGAGATACTCCACCTCTGCAGGTTATTGTTTATGGCCCACGTTCTGTGCTGTCCCACCCCAGAAATGTTTAGCATAGTAGGACTGTTGTATCCCTGGTTATGTTATGGCGTGGGCTGTCTGTCTGTCTGTCTGTCTTTAAAACTTATATACCCACCTAAAATTATTCTCATTGGATGAATATGGTTACGCTCAAACAGATGTTGCACTTAATGCTGATTCATATGATATAAACAGTAGTTGTGTGTATACAATTATATTGTTTGTTTATAATATTGTAAAATAATATATACGTCTACCATTCTGAAATGTTCTTTTTTTTTTACACCTTTTTTTATAATTGCCACCGTTTTCTATCTGTGCACTCTGTAGATGCCTCAAGGGAACAGTGAGTCTACTGGAACACGTCTATGGTAACGTCTTGAGAGGCCTGATTGCATTACACATCCCAAAACCAATGCCTGGGGGTGATGCACTGTCTCACTACATGATCAACCTGGTAGAACAACTGCATGGCTTTGCACTAAATCTATCCAACCTCAAGGACAGTGACATTTCCAACCCTGATCTAATGCTCCCCAACATCTACAATCTTCTCCAATCCACTGGTCTGACGCCACTGATGCCCCTGTTTGGGAGCGGTGAATCCATTAACGCCTCCACTGTTCTGGAAGTTTCCCTGAAGCTTGGAAGGCAAAACCAAAACCTCTTCACCTTCAATGAAAGTGACCCCACTCTGCCAGATCTGGAGCGGTTGATCATGAAGTTGCTGTCCATGGAGGGAAATTTCACCCTTCCACTGTCTCTCAGCATGGGACACACGCTGCTCACATATTCTGGGTACCTGCGCCCAGAAGATCTGGCCAGCCTCCAGCAGGCCATTCAACCTTACACCAACCAGACATCAGCGGGCTTCACAGAGGCTTTGCTCTCTGCTGTGGAGCTATTGAATACACTGACGGATGCGCCGGGTGGCAACCCTACAAACATCATCGTGGCATATGTTCAACAGCTCCAGCAGTTCTTGATTTCAGCACTCAGACTGCGTCGAATCGATCAAGTCTGGCTATCAAGTGGGCAACTTAGTCCAGGTCAAGTCACCGACCTCCGCCAGGTCACAGTTGACCTCCTCAAACTGCTATCCCCAGAGGGCCTCCAAAGTCTAGCTCAGGCCGGACCCAACGCCACCCATCAGCTCATCATGCAGAAACTTCTTGCGTTCCTCCCAGTTGAGGTCCAGCTCCTTGCAACTGACCTTGTCCAGGAGGTCCAGATGCTGGCTGGTCAGTTGTCATTCTGTACATCAACAGGACAGGACTGTGTGGCAAGCCTCTCTGAAATCATCAAATTCTTGCAGGAGGTCGCGACGATGTTACAAGGGACCGAAGGGAACGGCACCATCCAGATAGAGCCGACCAATCCTTTCCTGCAGACTCCGTCGTCTCTACGCACGGCCACCGCCATCTTTTCAATTGTACTGCCTCAGAGCAATGCGCAGCACTTTCGATTGATCAACCAGACGCTCCATTTCATCACATTGCTCATGGACACACCACAGCTAACAGTAGCCCAGGTCCAGGATGCCCTAAGAGAGTCCCACCTCACCCTGGCAGAGCTGGAAGAGGTCGCTGCTCTGTTGGGAGCTGCCAACACCAACAGCCTGCTGGTACACATCGTGGGCCTCATTGACGTTCAGCAGTGTTTCGAACAGCCGCCGGGCCCGAGCTGTGCCACAGACTTGATCAGCAGAGTCACTGGCTTCCTCTCATATATACCCGCGCTCCGCAATCAGTCCCTGATTTTTGCCCTAATTCCGGAACTCCTCAACAAGTCTATTGTCAATGCCGAAGGCGCAATCTACTACAACGATCCGCATGTGTCGACTGTACTGATTCTGAACCATACCCTGGCTAATATCATGGTGGGCCTGCATCAGCTGAATCTGAGCTCGCCTGAGCTCATGCAAGAGATCAGAGTTCTACAAAACCTGTTGAAACTTGCCTCCATATATCCGTACAGCATGCCTCCCTTCTCCAACAACACCATGATTGATGCCCAGTATCAGGCCCAACTGGAGATCATCCAGTGGTACATTAGAAAGCTGGAGAATATCACAAGCAGCAGTGAAGTGTCAAGCCTTCTCTATCCTATATACCGCTCAGTGGAACTATCGGTTGCTATGCAACTGGCGTCAACTAACTTCTCTCAGTTTGTCAGTAATGAGGTGACAAATCTGGTTGACAACCTTGAATACCCTATAGATGGGGCAGGGGTGAACAGAATTGGGCTGGTAATCATTAAACTGGTAAGGGAGCAGATTAAAACCATCTTGAATAATTTCCAGCTTCAAAATGACCTTGACCAGAGTCTTGGATATCAACCTCCGTTCAACACCACAACCCTGAATGCCTTATCATATCAAACTGGGCTGTATCTTGATCTCATAGGCAACTGGATGAGAACACCTAACGTCACCACAGTATTCAACAGCATGTTAAACTGGGGAAATTCTAGCCTGAACCTAACCACCCCAGGGAACGACATCCACCAATTGCTGCAGTCCGTCGCATATTACCTCGACAAGGAGCAGATGGCCTACTTCTCAGTCGTCAGCAACTTCACCCAAGTCATCAACAAGGCTCTGTCTGCGGCGGAGCAACCGGGCGGTCTCCAGAGCGACACGTTCTCCGAAGCCATCATGGCAGCGGTCGGACAGGTGATCCAAATCCTGGACCCTGAGATCCCAGGTCCCCTGCAGCAAAACGTCTTGGCCGTCACAGCGGACTCCCTCCAACTGATCGTCAACCCTAACATGAGCTTCGCCACGGGACGATACCTCTCCTTGCAAATCCTGGGAAGGGCGGAGATGCTTGTCGAGCAAATCCTGCCCAATGAGGTTGTTTATTATGTGATTCCTGGAATCCAGATCATCACCACCTATTTTGAGGCCATCTCTATGATTGATGGATCAGACAAGTGGAATCAGATGTAAGTTGCCTTTTTTTTTAAGATTCTCATGCAAATAAATGTCTGTAAATTCACCATCTATTGCCGTATATGTCAACCCATTGGGGATTGAGCATATGGCTCACAGAGGAAGGCCCTTGCAATTGCAGTATTATGAAGGTTACGAACTGGCTACACTGCTTGCATCTGTGGGGAAAATGGCCGCTTAGCGCACAAAGTGTCCCCAAAGAGAACGAAGCGTGAATTTTTGGGATTGCCACTTTATATGGGTGAAAATAAAAGTAATGGAATTGCTTATTTGGTTCTGTCTCTTGCACTTATAAAGGTTAAAACATGTTCATGATGCACGTCTATGTGTTTCTCTCAAGCATTTTGAACGAGTTGAAGACCATCCAAGGATTCCTTCCCGAAAACAGCACGGCCTTCTTGGCAATCACAGTGAACTCCCTCCAACTGATCATCAACCCTGACATGAACTTCACCGCGGCACGCAACATTTCCTTGCAAATCCTGAGAAGGGCGGAGATGATCGTTGAGCAAATCCTGCCCAGTGAGGTTGCATATTACGTGATCCATGGAATCCAGATCATCACCACCTATTTTGAGTCCATCTCTATGATTGATGGACAAGAAAAGTGGAATCAGATGTAAGTTGCATTTTTTCGCTTTTGTTAAAGGGGTAACATATACTGAGGAAGGCTGAATAGACTATACCGTTTGTATCTTGGATTTGTCTCTTGCACGAATACAAAAGATAGAAAATGTTAATGATTTTGAGCTCTAAACAGGCAAAGAAGTTAAAACATGTTCATGATGCACGTCCATATGTTTTTCTGAAGCATTTTGAACGAGTTGAAGACCATCCGAGGTTTCCAGACAAAAAACAGCACAGCTGAAGCCTACTTGACCACTATCATTGACGTAACTTACTCATTAATGGGGAACGATAAAGGCAAGTATGCTTGTCACTGTCCAAATGCATAAAATTGAAAGTCCAACTGCCAATGTAAACAATTCTTGAAATAACTTATTTTATGCTATGTTTTCAGAAAACAATACTCTCTGGGACAGTTTTGGGAACTCATCATCAATGGGAGAATTGACAATAGTTATCAGTCAGGTAAAAATCATACAAAGACCTGTTACAATTTGGAATATTAAATTTTTATTATCTAAGAACAAAATGCTGTGTAGGTTACAATCTGATATGATTACTACTACTTCTGTTAAGTTTTGAATCGATTGGCAATAAAAAGTCAGAGTTTGTTACAATAGTTATAATTATACAAAAAAATACTAAATAGTACTACAATAAGATGACAACATAGACTGTCAAATTGTACTTCTAGGACACCTCACCAGAATGCCTACGGCCTATTTTGAAACACTGCAATCCTCCTGCCTTTCATCAAACTAAAATAGTACTTCTCCCCAGATTCAAATGGTCCTGAACAAAGTGTGGCCTGCGTTCACGGAACACCTAGGGTCTCCCATCAGGGTTCCCCCCATCATGAGCTTTGTTGACCTGGCCCCTGTTCTGGAACAAATCGTGACTGGTACTGCAAACCCAGGCACCTGGTACAAGTAAGATTGATTGCCCTGACAGAGGTGGTAAATTTTGTGAAAGTTAAAGTCACGCCATATTTTGATCAAGGTCATCTGATCACATCCTTTATTTAATAAAATAGTATAATCTTCACTGGGAAATACACATGTGATTATGACCATGACAGAGTGACAACGGTGTTGGCGGGACACTTCTGCACTGTTACGGCAATCCGTTTCAGCCATTAAATTCTCACACATAAGGATATATTTCTATCGAATGACACTAGGCCCATTTAAAGCTAATACGGCTTGCGATTCACCATGACATCATCGGTATCTCTCTTTGAAAGGGAGCGTGGGATAATGATGGAGGGGCGCTTTGGACTGTATCACCGGGTATTAAATGGAGGGCTTGTGGTTGAGTTTGCCCTGGAAGCCAACGTCGCTGCGTTTTGTCACAGGCTGGAGATGATGCTGAACACGCTGCTGTCGATGCTCCAAGAGACGTCCCTTTGGGATCCCGACGTGCCTTGTGTCTTGATCATCGAGACCATTTTACAGACACAGGTTCAGACTATTCAAGCTCAGAATGGTGAGTTTCTTAAACAGCAGAGAGCTGACTAGGCTTCCCTTGATACTTCTCCATAGTTCAACTATTATAATCTGATATACAGTATAATAGTATATGTGTATTTAATCTTACTGACTTAGACTAACCAAAAACAACACAGATAATTCATGATTCCCGGTCGTGGAGCATGATGTAAGCTTTTGCCTATTTTAAATGCTTATTTGTTTTTAGCATGAACAGTACATCACTTCAGTAATAACTCATTATTTATTTGTATGGTTTTCTTGTCCATCCCATGTAGAGTTGATACAGAGCCTTAATGGACCACTCGTCACATTGACAGCAGAACTCATCCAGTCCATTAACAGCAGCCATCTCAACTGGTCTGCCATCCAGGAGCCATTCCTGGTCGCTATTGAGCGCATGGTGATGGCTGCCGCACAGGTCAGACTGCTGTAATTTTCCTATCTGCCTTATGCACTGATTTCTAAAAGCGATTGAGAGAAAAAATGGAACACGGGGTAAAGCTATTTCTTCAAAGGAATGCAAAGCATTCGTTCTTCCGGGTAATTAATCTTGTGGAATGATGTGGTTCCTGTTGGTAGGAAATATTTTGTGGGGGTTTAATTTTGGCACCGTCTGTACATTCGGTTCCCATATATACTGTATGTTGTTTTTTAAATGTCAAAATGTCACCCAACCTTTTCATATCAGAAAGGTTGGGTTAGGTTAATTTAACCTAAATTAAAATAACAACGCTAGGTTAAATATAGGCTCTTGTACATTATATTTCTGAGATATGTAATTGTTTATATCTTTATACCAGAACTTAAATGTTTGATAACAAATAGCATAATCAACTAAATTTAAATATTAGCCAGAAAAACATTGGTTAATATCTGAAAGTGAAACTTTCATAAGACGTACGATAAACAGACACTGTGATTGATCTGTCCAAAACACTATTTTTATATTTGATCTATGGGCTTCCCAAAACTTCAGACATCTGTCCATTACAACCATTGACGGCTGCAATCGTCATTACAACATGCTGTATGCTACAGCATGTTGTAATGAGGATACTCTCCAAATGTATTTTATATTGTAGCATACAGTATGTTTTAATGAGGATACTCTCTGATTGTATTTTATACTGTAACATACAGTATGTTGTAATGAATATACTTTCCAATTGTAATTCATACTGTAGCATATAGTATGTTGTAATGAGGATAATCTCCAAATGTATTTTATACTGTAGCATACAGTATGTTGTAATTAGGATACTCTCCAATTGTATTTTATTCTGTAGCATACAGTATGTTGTAGCTTTCATCAGCTTTAGATCAATAGCCTGCTATGGTGACACAATGGCATACAGATCACAGGACTCATGCTAATTCATCCACTCAAACTCAAAACTCAAACCGGTTTTTCGCAACCTGTAAGGGTCATTATAGAACATTGTGTGTCAGGTATTTGGAAATACAGGTGCACGCAAACTCGTTACCTATCTTTTTTGAAGATTGGACACAGAGTTTAAGATATCAGAGACATTATTTTACACATGAAGCAGGTTAGAGTGTGATCTTCAACCTTCGTCCTGCAACCATTTGGTGGGAGATGGTTTGAAGGACAGTTGCTCCACTGATGCAGGATCACTGCCCTTCACGTCTCCCTCTCACTATAAGGCTTAAAACATACTCCTTTGTCTGCATTATCCCCTTTCTGTCCATTGTATGCCAACCCTGCAGAACAGGTTTAGCTTTTTCATTTCAATGTCAAAGCTCTTCTACGAACAAATAGAGGGATGTCACCATTTGTCTGTTGTAAACATTGCTCTCTCACCCACTCCCTGTATAGACCAATGGGACCTTGGACTGCCCCCATGTTCTCATGCTGTGGGAGCCTGTGAGGGCCGCGGCCGGGCTGGGCAACGACACAGACACCCTGCAGGCGTGGTGTCACGTGAGCCTGCAGCCAGTCCTCCAGAGCTACGCTGCAGCTCAGACCCACTACGCCAACCTCAACATCAGCGTGAGTGCTGTGCTGCCCCCTGCTGAGGAGAATAGAGAATAGATGGTTTTAAAATGTATGACGCGTAGTGCTTTTAAAGGGGCCCTATTCCTACCTCACAAGGGGGAGTGTTCACCTAGATGTATGATGGATGGATAAGCCCATCAGCTGCTACAGTCCACTGGGAGGGCTACTAGACTGATCGGTCCAGCATCTGTACACGCACATGCGCAGAACAAGCCACTTTTGTACTTTCACATGCTGACCACTGGATGGCAATGTTGCATCATCAAACACATTCTACCGGTTCTGCTTCTAACGTTGCGCCCTTCTGAACAGAACCTCACACCAGGGGCCGCCAGTGTGACGGCTGCAGGGATAGCCATGTCCCTGAGTTCTTTGTACCACGCCTTCATCAACAGTAGCCGTGTGTCGGAGCAGCTCATCATCGCTTTACGCATAGAGCTGTCCGATCTGCAACCCCTGAGCTCCAAAGAGCAGGCTCAATGGTACCAGAACCTCCAGGAAATGCAGCTGCAAGAGAGGTGACTATTCCATAGTTATTGAGCAGTAGAAGCCGCCAGCACCTTTCAAAGGCCAAAGAGATGGAGCACGCATTCAGTGTCACAGTGTTGCCTGAACACATGGGTGCATGCGTATGCACAAAAATGCATGCATGCATGCCCACACACACACACACACACACACACACACACACACACACACACACACACACACACACACACACACACACACACACACACACACACACACACACACACACACACACACACACACACACACACACACACACACACACACACACACACACACACATGCACGCAAGCAGGCCCGCACACGCACGCAGACAAGCATGCACATATAAGCCAAGACACACACACACATGCACAGCGGTACACACACAAATTGCACAGCTCATTTACATAGTTCCTATGATATCCACGTGCGTTAGCAATGAGCCAATTTGAGTCTTATGAATTGACACGTACTGATTGATGTGGTCACACTTGCATTCGTTGCTTGATTCATTAAATTTGACTCCTTGCCTGCGGAACAGCCAAATCCACACATATAGCGTCTCAACCGTGATTAATTTAGGCCCCTCTTAAAATTGATTTCCCCTTATGGTCCCCCTGTAACAATGAACCGGGCATAGTGATAAGGATAACATTCTGCATATATCGGGGAATCAATCAAGTCTGACTGCATGAGTTATAGATCATTGATCACAGCGGCAGAGTGGCTCCGGAGTCTATTATCTAGGCCGAAATTTGAAGGCTGTGTGAATGCTTTCGAAGGACGTTGATGACAAATTATTATGTCTTCTTGCTTGAACTGAGAAACGATCACATTAAGGACATATTGCATTCGGGGAAAAGTTCAAATCAATTACAGCGGCTGTTAATGTGAAGTGAAAGCAGCTTCTGACGGGGAACAGTCTTTGGACTGGCGTGTTGGTTTGGAACGTTGCTATTTCACCTTGCTATTCTTGTAGTCCTTACTTGATGTCACATTAACCTTGTTGTTTGACGGCTGTCTTTCAGCTTGGACTCCCTCGAAATGCTCACAGATGAGCTGCTGACCGCGGCCCCCTTCCTCAAGACGTACGTGGAGGCCGCGGAGCGAGCCGCACAACACCTGCTCAGCAACATGCAGTCAATGCAAAACGGCGACATCTCTCCGGACATTTTCGGAGAAACCGCGTACACTTTCCTGGACTCCCTGAACCTCACCGACCCCACGTCACCCATGGTCTGGGGTAACGGTACGACACTTGACGGGCCCTCTGTCTACAACCTCATGAAGGAAGTGGTGAGCATGATCGTGCGGACGGAGCTGTTCGGTGACATGCCCGACCTCTACCGATGCATGGAGCGCTTCGTGGCCGCCAACTCCACACGCCAGGTGGCGGAAGAGTTGGCGGAGCTGTTGGCATGGGCCTCCGAGACCCCGCAGGGTCCCGGAATGGACGTGCTGCCCCGGCTCATCTCCCTGATGCACACGCTCTTCAGAGCGGTCCACGACCAGCTGGACATGGAGCTCCCGCAGAACACCGGGTTCTTTGGAGACTTGGCGTTGGCCCTCGTCCATGCGGTGCAGGCCCTGACCCCCGTGGAAGACGACTACAGCGGGCCCCAATGGGAGTCGTTGCCGTGGGGGAATCCGGACAACGGCACCATGTGGCTGGAACGAAACGCCGTAGCTAAATCCAGGCGCCGTCGCGAGCTCCCCACGGAGCCCGCCAGGGAGCCCATGGTGAACTTCATCGAGCTGTTCTCCGTCGACTACCCGGCCCTGTTCCAGGCCGTCTCCCTCTCACCCAGCCCCGCGGAGGTCCTGGAGACGGCTCACGTGCTCTTCGCAAATCCAGACTTGAACGTGGTGATGAAGGGTACAGCCCAGGACATTGTGTGGCAAGATGACACCTCAGACACGGAGGAGGCCATTGACTCCGTGCTGGGCGTGCTTGCCTACCTCACCAACCTGGAGGTCTATACATCGTAAGTCAATCCTGGGTTGCAGGGGCTCTGTGAAAGGGACTCGGGAAATGATTGCTTTAATGGCATTTCGTGGATTTAACACATTGAGGCTCCTGTTGGGGTGGTGGGAAATACTGACAAGGCGCGATGGTGTCTAGACTTGCGTGGTGTTTCTTTTGTATTTAAAAAACAGGAAGAAGTCCAAATACTATTAAATACGACTATACTATTCAAGAATCTAAACCCCAACAGGATCTCAATCTTCATGTGTGCCATCCGATTAAATGTGCTGTAGGTATGATTTAAGAGCTGTAATTTGAGTGTCATTTGTTTGAAATACCATAGCCATCCGTCATCTATTCGTGAGTGAAATGCTGTCTGAGAATAGCGATTTTGGTTGACTGTGCCTGCATATGTCTGGGACTATTTTCCTTTTAGACTAATTTCTGACTGATTTTCCCTGATTGTTTTTTGTAATACATTTGCCTGTCAATCATGCTGCGTGATTGCAAGACTTCTCAATAGCAGAGAAACGTTGGGAGGAAGTAGAGATGGTGGGGTGTTTTTTTAGAGTTGTTTATTTTCAAAAAAAACTCTCAAATTGTACTCACAATACCGTTTGAAGTTTAAAACAAACTTGACAATGAAACGTATACATTAGCATTCTCTGTAATCAATTAAGCATAATGAGCCTTATTGTACTGTAGGTTTGCAGATGTAGATACTACCAGTATCTACAGGTAGGCATGATACGCATACCCTAACAAAACCTAAGACGCCTCATGTTTAATCTCCACCAGGCCGTGGGCGTATGGATCGACGGAGCTGTTGACCAACATGGCCTTCCTGCTCCCAGAGGGGCTCCCCTACTCCTGGCTTATAAAGAACATCACCATGAGCCTAGCCAGGGAATCTCCAGGTATCCCCACTTCTCCTCATTGTACAACTCCTTTTACACCTCTACTTCTGACTGACTCGCCTGGCTAGGGAGAAAGCTTGGGTCTCTGAGGCAGGTGAGAAATGCCCATCGCACAGACATTAGTAAAATGAATGTTAAATAAAGGAGTGTGTGTTTTTACCTCTCTATTGGGTTGCATCCCTCAAGGAGACTCTTGGGTTCGCTACCCATTCGAAGATCTATACAACATGTCACATGCATACAGAAAATATGCAAGACTTGTGGTACCAGGACTCCATATATTTGATTTATTCTGTTTAATTTAGCATTTAAATATCTAAAGGGAACACAGTCTTAAGAGTTGCAAGTCCCCTCGGGCTGTATCCAAGGTGAACAAACAACTGCGATACTTTTCTTAATCTACCCTTTTGCTTGTTAACGTAACCTCTGGCTTGCCACCTGTTGTATGAGCATCATGTAGGAATAAACAGAGAAAAATGTCTTGTCCCGGCTTTCGTAATGAAGATTATAACGATTTTACCTTAATTTCAGGGCCCCTTTT
>OLKM01000085.1:127500-150000 GCA_900291075.1 Melanogrammus aeglefinus
TAGAGATACAATAATATATAGCCTATTTGGCCCTATTTTCGAAGCTGGGGTCAGAATTGCTTTAATATTTTCTGACTTAAGCTTCTGTTGGTATCATGTTCGGAAACAACACCCAAATTGTTTGAGTGACCTACAAGCCTTCATTGAAAATGAATGTCCCACCCAAACACAACAGCCCACGCCTTACAAAGGTCAATGACGACACAAAAGCAAAAGACCTGCAACTGTAAGCGATAGAATGGGACATTCACAACAAACACAGGGCAAAAGACCTGCAGCTGCAAGCGCTGTAATGGATCATTCATAGGCAACAAAAGAGTGGAAAGGTGTCTGTAACCTCTTCTCTTGGGGTGGGGCGGGCGCTCCCCAGCTGGTGATGTCTGAGGAGCTGCAGAGCATCGTGGGCTTCATGCTTCAGATGACCTCCTTCCTGACGGACATGATAGGCAGGCTGGGCCCCGTCATCGGCCAGCTGCAGGGCTTCCTGACCTCCGTCGACGACCTCAACCTGGTCGCCGACCCCGTCTTCCGCAGCGTGAGTCCGCTCGACCAGGGGCCTCACGCGTTCACACGCACACTCACGCCTTCACACGCACACCTTCACACGCACACCTTCACACGCACACTCACACACACCTTCACACGCACACTCACACCTTCACACGCACACTTCACTGCACACCTTCACACGCACACTCACACCTTCACACGCACACTCACACCTTCACACGCACACTCACACCTTCACACGCATGCACATTCACACTTTTATATGCATACAGGATTAACCTGTATTTTTTTTCTGCTTTTTTTGTAAACAATCGAGGGGTCAACACTAAGGTGTTTTTTTCACTTCCCCGTCGGGCCAGTTTTACGCTCGAAATTTATTTTAGGGAACAAATGATGCGTAGAAGTCTACCTTATGGAAAGACCCTGGTCCAGATATCTACGTTTTGAAAACATAGGACAACATTTAAACATGGAGTCAAATTAATGTATACAATGTATGCAATGCACATTATAAAAAGTTTTATACTATAGTCAAAATCTCAGATCTGTGCATTTTAAAGGTCTTCAAATTCGTCATGTTGGGTGTTTAAACCGTCATATTACATCAAATATGAAGGCATGCTATCATAAAGTAACTATTACCTATTCCAGAATAAAAAATAAGCCTTTTGGGTACATGTAAATACAGTCTTGAGATGTCTACCTGTTTTACTCATTAGATGGTGAGAGGATACACACCGGACCTAAGGAGCCGATCGATGCTGACCACCATGACCAGAGCCCTGTGCAACAACGGCATGATGGCCCTCTTTGGCATCTCCCAGCTGACCAGCATGACCGACGCAGACCCCTCCTTACCCTACACCGAGCAGAGAGAGGAGATGATCACCAAGTTCAAGATACCGCGTGACGCTTGTATGTATAATAGCGAGAGAGAGAGAGAGAGTGGGAGAGAGATAGAGACTGAGACAGAGAGAGAGACTGAGATTGTTTTAAAACACCTTTATTTTTTGATAAATTAGGACAATCTCAACTTGCTCAAACAGTCCCTGACAAAGTCACACGAATGTTTAAAACTACACTTCCTAACACCACTTATGATTCCTGATGTGAGAAGACTGTCTTATACTTTTTCCTCACTATTATATACTTCTTGTTTGAGTATCTAGACTTCTTTCTTCAGTCTGTAGACTTCCTTGTCAGGACCTCCCTTTCAAACGAACTTCGTCTTGGACTTTTTTCATATTCTTTGCTTTTGCAGAAACTTTCCAACCTTTTGTAGTTTTGTCCATATTTGTACCCCTTCGGTGAATCGGCAGACAGTTGTGGATCAGTGTGAGGCTGACTGTCTTCAGCACAGTGCTCCTCCTTCTCCCCCGTACTAGACCCAGACTCAAGACAGCTCCTCCTGGTGTCTCCCACTAGGCCTGCTGCTCCTTCCTTCGCCCGAGAGCCACGCCTGTTTACTTTTTTTGAGACCAGTGAAAACATTCTCCTCCTCCACCATCAGGACTTAATCTTTAGTTCTACCTGGGTTTTCTTTTTGCCCTGTCTGCACTGCTTAACACAGTCTGCTCTCCTGATGCTTTTTCTGTGGCTTTGTTTCTTCTTCAGCTGTTGCACTCTGTCCCTGTTTTACAGTGCCAATGTCTTTCTGAAACTGCTGTTTTTCTATTGCCCCTCCGCCATCTTGTTTAGTCTGCTGTTTCTCTTTTTACCCCCTCCTCACCCTCTTGTTTAGTCTGCTGTTCTCTTTTTACCCCCTCCTCACCCTCTTGTTTAGTCTGCTGTCTCTCTTTTGCCCCTCCTCACCCTCTTGTTTAGTCTGCCCTGTCTCTCTTTTTACCCCCTCCTCACCCTCTTGTTTAGTCTGCTGTCTCTCTTTTGCCCCCTCCCCATCAATATCTGTCTGTCCATATGTCTCTTCTCTCGGCTGCTCCCTCTAAGAAAACACTTCCAAGTTCACAAGCACCACGTAGCCCAAATCATCATCTCTCACCTTAAACACCAGATTAAGTTCCTCATCTTTTTTTATTGAGGACCATGAGAACCTTCCGTCTGTGAAAAAACGTGCTTCAGCAGTGGAGATTTACGGCCTCACGGCATTTTCCTAACTGTGGTTTTAACCTTCCCGGGGCCTAGAGGTCATTGCAACAACGCATCATCACCAATAAAGGAAACATGGATACCAACGTGCAAACACGTGTACATATAATGTGGTTGAGAACTAAACTGGCCTTGACCACTTTATGCACTTTCAAAATAACTTTTAAAATACTATTATCAAGGACAGACCCAGCGCTATTCATCTGAGCATCGGATTTAATACTGAGGGCAGTAATGTCTTCCATCGAATAAAGAAAACCAGCTCTGATTTTAAAAAACATGTTTTCTACTGAGTTTGGTAAACTCTCAGTCGGCATGTAGCATGCCCAACCGCAAAACAAGACCCCTAAACCCCTACACACCCCAAATAAACACATACATAATATGAGAGAGAGAGAGAGAGAGAGAGAGAGAGATAGAGAGAGAGAGAGAGAGAGAGAGAGAGAGAGAGATAGAGAGAGAGAGAGAGAGAGAGAGAGAGAGAAGAGAGAGAGAGAGAGAGAGAGAGAGAGAGAGAGAGAGACTCCTAGCAGATCTTAAAGTCTCATCCCTTCCTCTGCAGCTCCGTTCTGCATGAACCTGTACCTGGAAATGGTGAACACTACGGGAGGGGCCATCGCCTGGGCCTTCCTCAAGCCCATGCTGATGGGTCAGATCCTGTTTACCCCCGACACCCCCACCACCAGGGCCATCATGGAGAAGGTGCACGCACGCACCCACACCCACACACACACAAGCACTCGAACACACACGTGCGCACACACAAACATACACATGCACACACACACACAAATACATAAACACACACACACACATACATAAACACACACACACACATACATAAACACACACACACACACACAGACACATAAAACACACATACACACACACACACACACGCACGCACGCACGCACGCACGCACGCACGCACGCACGCACGCACGCACGCACGCACGCGCGCGCGCGCGCACACACACACACACACACACACACAACATATACACACGCACGCCCGCACACACACACTCGGACACAGGCACTCGAACACACAAACTCAAACAAACACACACAAACAGTCTGACACTTTGAGGGTTTGGGTTAAGCTGTTTTTATGTATAGCATACCCAACCACAGGTGAATAATGCACTGACCACTGCAATGCCAGAGGCCCTTGTCCAGTAGCTTGGTGCCCCCAACCCTCAGTGATCAAAAGAGGATAGTAAATGATTACGATTTTTTCTGCTTTGGTCAATAACTCCTGAAGCGCGATAATGATTCTTAATCATACGGATATTAGATTATCCCGACAGACTGGCGCCGGAGCCAGTGGGTATGAGTTCAAATCCCGGTGCACGGTACAGCGAGAGGAAGCCTTTCAGTGTCTTTTCTCTCGAGATGCATTCACGTTTCCTAATGGTCCCCAGTGGCGTGGATCAGCGGGTTCCACTTTCCACTGTGTGTTTGTGTGCCCATTTGGCTCGGGTTGCTTGGCAAACCGTAATCGTGACTCGCGGCTATATTCATGCACATTGTATTTTTAACCACACAAGTCGTCTTTTTAATTCCCCCTCTCTCCCTCAGTCCAACGACACGCTGCGTGAGTTTGCCAATCTGAAGCAGTACTCGGCGGACTGGATCGAATCCTCCGGCCTCCTCGTAAACTCCACCAAGGTGCTCGCGGAAACCCTGCCCATGCTGAATGTAAGGCGCGTCCACAGTCATGACTTCCACCTCACCCTCCTCGCTATTCCCATTCACTCTGCTCCCAGCCAGCCCCTTCCTGGGAATGTGCCTCGTCGGATAATTCCGTTGTGGCTTTTGCAACGCGCCATGCGGCTGAATCCTAATACGTTATCTCCCCCCCCCCCCCCCCCCCCCCCCCCCCCCCCTCTCCCATCTATCTCATCCCTACCCCCACCCCCCCCTCTCTCACATCCTTTTCGTGGAGTCCTAGAATTCCCTGGGCAACGCCTTTGTGAAGAAGTTCATTGAGATGCAGACGGACATCAATGTCACAGAGCTGAGGGAGACCCTCAGTGACTTCGGTGAGTGTGTGTGTGTGTGTGTGTGTGTGTGTGTGTGTGTGTGTGTGTGTGTGTGTGTGTGTGTGTGTGTGTGTGTGTGTGTGCGCGTGTGTGTGCGTGCGTTTGAAGGGCTCCTCTTGGAGGGGCCGCACGGTGCTCAGGCTCCCGTCCTCACATCTCCAGTCCTTTGTCGGTAAAATATATACACAGTATTACACAGACACATGCACACGCACACAACTCTGTGTTCCATCAAAGTCATCGGGGGTCCGGCAACGCTTCAACAATTTCACTGTGCACATTGCATCATTATACTTTGCCCTGCCCGTTAGCCCTGCGGTCGCCTACCTGGGAACACCATGCGAATGTAGCCCCCGATGAGGAAGTAGATGGCCGAGTCGATCAGCAGTTCATTATATAAATCTCTCATATTTTATTTAACATTTGACAAGTTTCAATGTGGAAGATAATGGGAACATACTTGACATCAATATTTACCTAAAGTTCTTTAGTCCATTACAGTGTTAGAGTCCATCAAACATCAAGTCTTTCTTTCTTTCTTTCTTTCTTTCTTTCTTTCTTTCTTTCTTTCTTTCTTTCTTTCTTTCTTTCTCTCTCTCTCTCTCTCTCTCTCTCTCTCTCTCTCTCTCTCTCTCTCTCTCTCTCTCTCTCTCTCTCTCTCTCTCTCTCTCTCTCTCTCTCTCTCTCTCTCTCTCTCTCTCTCTCTCTCTCTTTCTGTCTTTCTGTCTTTCTTTCTTTCTTTCTTTCGTCCCAAGCTAACATGGGGGTCATGCTGGATAAAAACAAGCAGGCTCTCAAGCAGATCACCGTGCTGTCCAACCTCATGGTCAACATCGCTTCCTGCATCAAGTTCGACCGTTACCAAGGCTACGACTCTGCTGAGGAGATGGACTCCGATGCCCAGGAGCTGGCGAAAAACCGTGACCTTTACGCAAGTCAGTTTGACGCGCCGCACCATGGGCCCTGGTTACAAATGATGCCGTTGCATTGAGCTTTTATGATTTACTGAATACAACGTTCAATATTAAATACACCAGATGTAGATTTGCTCACTATGGATCAATATTACAGTATCAGTTTATGAAGAGCAGATTTACCAGCACCACTACCCAGATGGGTATTGCATTTTAAATAAGAAATGACTAATATATTTCAGTAATTTATAAACATATGTGGTGTCTGAAAAATTAACAAATGCTTTGGTTTGTATCGTTATAAGGGTGAGCTTCAGCAATAATTGTGACTGATCATAGGCCTCTATGGTAAGCAATCAAGGGCTCAACACTAGTGGTTATTTTCCACTTCCCGGTCGGGCCCGTGGGTCTGAATTCTATTTGCCTGAAGTCCATTTTTACTGGCCCCTATACAAATAGTTGTTTTATCAGTAGTTCAAGAAAATTGAAAGTACCGGTGAGTAAATCAAATAATTCGGAAATTATTTTCCGACGTGGGCAAGGGGAGTGGGCAACATAAGGATAACTTTATCGATGCATTAAAATATGTAAATATTTTTTTTGCTTTTAGTCTTTCACCCTGAATGCGCAAGGGAGTTGTCATAGTTACTTGCCCGACATGGCGTTGAAGTTGTCCCGGGCCATCGGCCAATCCCTATTGTTGAGCCCTGGAGCCGTTTGTTGAAATAGTTTATCATTGAGCTGCACCGACTCAAACGACCAATGAACGATCAATTCAAATGAACTATAGTGACCAGTACCACCAGCACCACCCCCACCCCCACCTTCACCATCAGCGGTGACACTGTGCCCATCCATTCTGCCCCTCAACAGGTGTCATCTTCAAGCTCCCCCCGGGAGACAACCAGAAACCGGGGAACGGCAGCGATGGCGCCGAGGCCAGCCTGCCGCGGAAGGTCAGCTACACCATCCGCATGCACATGGACAACGTGATGCGCACGGACCGCGTGCGCAGCCTCTACTACCTCAAGGACACGCACATCGATGCGCGCGAGACCATGCGCTACACGCGTGGCTTCATCTACCTGCAGGAGAGCATCGACCGCGCCATCATCGCCACACATGCCGGCCACCGCGTGGCCGAGCCCGCCGTCCAGCTGCAGCCCTTCCCCTACCCGTGCTTCATGCGGGACGAGTGAGTGCTTTCAGAGTTCTTCGTAAAACAAGTGTGTTGTGATGTCCCCCCCCCTCTGCCAACGTAGGCTGAATTTGCAGGGTGTCGATGTTTGTTTAAACGTCAACAACCTGCTGCACAGCGTGTGTGTAGCCTCACCCAGCCCAAGTGTCTATTCATCACGCATACGCAAGCACGCACGCACGCACACGCAGTGTCAACACGCACTGAAACATACCTTCTGCATGCTTTTAATTAGGCTTGTGATTAGTCCCTGCATACATTACACTCACAAAAACACACGCACACACACGTACAAACAGACACGTGAGCACACCCACTTCCTCACACTCGTGGTCATGTGTAACAGACGCGCACCGCTGAGTACTGAGAGCCGGCCCCCTCACATCTGCTGGCTTTTCATCCGTACGCATCCGTCAGCGCAGTCCATTACTCCCAGTAAATCACCACTGAGCCCTAAATGCCTTCATTTGGCCCGAGCCCCAGGAGGCCTCTTCTTAAGGCCTTCGCTGATATCTCCTCCGAACAGAGCCCTGGTCGCGGGGTGCCTGGGTCAAGCCTTCTGCCCGCTGTCTGTACGCCCAGATACGATTTATCCCTCGGGCGCCGGCTTCAGCCACGTTTATTGCATTTTTTGGGGGGGGAGGAGGGCGGGGAGGCGGCAGACACAAAGCACTGCTGTGCGAATATACGGCTCTGTCGGCATTGTTAGAATAAGCGTGGTGTTACTGTTGGTGTTCCCGTGTCCATGTCCAGACGGGGGTTTTTCCGGTTCTCCGTTTTCAGCTCTGCATCCCTCCAGCCTTCGTTCACTCCCGTAGCTTTCACTCCATATGGTTCTCCCCTCCGCTATTTCTTCCTCTCTTTTCTGTGGCTTTTCATGTGGTTTTCGTGAAGATGTTTTTGTTTCATGTCAAATTTTGTATAATGATACATCGTTTTTTTTGGTCCGAATCCAAAATGACGAAATATCCATTACATAAAAATACATTGAATTCCAATAAGGGTTCAGGGTATTGACTGGCATTGACTTGACTTATTATTTCATCAAACATAGACGATAAAAACAGCCCACCCAGATATCACGGGCTATCATTCACCTCGAAAGTCCTTTTTTTAACATTGATATCGCAAGTCGAGTGTGATTGGACGATGCCTGTGATTGATGGCTGAGAACCCCTCCCCTCCCAACACCCACAGGTACCTGGAGGCTATCTCGTTTGTCTTCCCGATCATGATCATGATTGCCTGGGTCCTGTTTGTGGCTGACTTTGTGAAGAAGCTGGTCTACGAGAGAGAGCTGAGGCTCCATGAGGTAATATGCTCCTCAGACAACAACAACAACAACAACATTGTGATGTACTCTCGGCCAGCCGATCGAGGGGCTCATCTCATTGTGCCCGAGGGCTCTCAAGGATAGTGTGACAACTTGTGAACTCAGTGCCTAAGTGCAATCCCTGGCTGTCCTGTGCTATTTTGTGTTATCAGAGAACATGTAAATCTCACTTGATTTATGTGCCTGATTGGAAGCAATTATAGGAGATATGCTAGTAGAAGTGTTTTGTATCAATGTGCAAATAATTAATATATTAATAATGACCTTGATTTATTTAAAACAAGGCTTACAAAGGTCTTTACAATATATTAAAACAGATCAAACTGAACTGAATACAGAATAGATTCTATTCTATTCAAATTCTATTTTTATTTTTACTCGAAATCTCTCAAATGTATTTTTTATTCCGCTTTTACCCAAAGCGTTTTACAATAAGTGCACCCAACCGTTGAGCTACGAACCAAAAAGAATCACGCGAGCGCACACAACTCACCATCCGCGTTTGTTCCCCGGCCCGCAGTACATGAAGATGATGGGCGTCAACCCGCTCAGCCACTTCTGCGCCTGGTTCCTGGACTGTGCCGTCCACCTGCTCTTCACCATCGTCATCCTCACGCTGGTGCTCAAGTACGGCGGCGTGCTGCCCAACAGCGACGGCTTCCTGCTCTTCCTCTTCTTCTGCAACTACGGCCTGAGCATCGTGGCCATGAGCTTCCTGGTCAGCTCCTTCTTCGACCAGACCTACATTGCCGGCATGACGGGCAGCCTGGTCTACGTGCTCTGCTTCTTCCCCTTCATCATCGTCATGGGGATGGAGACCAAGCTCAGCCTCTCCGAGAAAAGCGCCCTGGTGAGCGGATCGTAAAGAAGTGTTTGTCGTTCGTTAAAGCTATCTCCAAGATTTCCATCTCGGTCTCTTTGGCGACATCTTTGCCGTTAAGTTGTACTTTTTTCCCCAGAAATAAAAACACCCAGTTCATAATATTCATATTATTGCAAACACAGGGGCTTTCCTCCGTGGGCCATAGGCTCAAGCACTATTGTGGTACGTCTTTCGGCGATAGATAGTAACTATAAGATAGTAATACTATAAGATTGCCACTGTAAGAACCGACACAGCTGTCCATCAGGTATACCCGGGTGAAATCTCTGAGAGCATGTTATTTGAGTTGAAAGCGCCTGCCTTTGTGTGTGACAATATGGATTTTAGAGTTCTGACCAATCAATATATCTCTCCCCTGTTTGGTTCTGGGAATCGCTCAATTACATCTTACATTTCTCAATGGCCGAGGAATGTAAGGGGGAAGAAGGCTATTTTGGGCTGCTTAGATTCCAAATATTGCACCAAAAGTTTGGAACCCAGTGATCTAGGTATAGTGAAACTAGTGTAGAAGTAACTTTTATGAATAGATATTTTCTAGATATTTAGAATTGTTTTGGATGGGTGTCTCTTGTCTGGTAAACTTAGCTAATAACTATAACAGGCCCCATGATCATTTTAATTTTCAGGTTCCAGACTGTTGAATCGGTTGTCCTTTGGGGTACATGAAGGATGATTTATAAACCCAACTGCCAGTGGTAAACTTCTTTGTTGTTCACTCTGCTATGGCTAATTTCCCTGACAATAATGTTGTTTTGCCACAGGGACTACTAGCGCCTACCTGCTTCAGTTACGCCACACAGTACGTCACACGCTACGAATACCAGGGAGAAGGTACAGTACACCACTTTTACCACCAATTATGGTCCTGGTACTAAGGATTTGGAACATCCCTCACTTGAAATCCAGAATCCAGTGAGCATCATGTTCGTGGTTGTTATTCAATTACAGTTATATATATATATATTATATATATATATATATATATATTATATATAATATATATATATATATATATATATATAATATATATATATATATATATATATAAAACGGAAAGGTTGAAATCCGGCGATCTGATTGGGCTGTTGACCGTGGTATATTTGAGTATATACCACGGCTACTATTCTAAAAAAGCTTATATCGCAGCATATCATTCCGCAAGCAACAATGTCTCCATGGCAACAACCAACTGTTACAGTAGGAGGCTAGGTAGCAAAAAGTAGCCGAAAGTGTTTGACAAGGTTAATAAATTGACTAAATTCGTGAGTTGACATGTTTAAGGTTAACTTCTCACCTCCGGAGATAGGGGTTAACAATGGTAGAGGGGACTGAGGAGTGACCTGCTCCTGAAGAAAAAGGCGAGAAAAAGAGACATGCAGAGCTAATGTCCGGAAAGGAGGGACTATTTTTTTCATAATGGGGCTATTTTATCAGTTAGGTAGGCTAATTTGTGATTATTATTATTTTTTTTGATTGCGTATTCCTCTTTCATATTGCCCTTATTGGTAACCGTTTTATAAAAGCAATAGATCACTCCAGTCCCGTGGTAGGTCTATATGCTCATTATACCACTCCAAGGGGGTTGTCGTCCCTCCGCTTCGCGTCGGGCCGAACAACGCCCCTTAGCCGTGGTATAATGAGCATATACCACGGCCTGTCGTGATCTATTTCTTAAATATATATATATATATATATATATATATATATATATATATATATATATATATATATATATATATATATATATATATAATATATATATATATATATATATATATATATAATATTATATATTACCCCAGGATTTATTGACTTTATTCCTCTAAATCCATTCGTAGAGGGAGTACACTGGTGAAAACTGACAACATCACAATTCCTGCGAGCTCAAACAGATCACATTACCACTCGCTATTAGTATATTATTATTATATTTTAATTTTATTCAAATTATTTCATGTCCAGTGTGTGTTTCTCTTATAATTTTTCTTTTTATAGTGCATTGTTGAAGGAGCTTGAGACTCAATAATTTCATTGTAATTGTTCTGAAAATGTCAAATAAGCCATCTTGAATCTTGAATCTTGATTGGGAGACCATGAGAGTTTTGTTAGTGCTTATATTGGTCTTTTACCCCCACCCCCAGGAATCCATTGGAGCAACGCCTACAGTTCCCCGGTGAGTGAGGACACCTCATCGTTCGGCTGGATGTGTTGGCTGCTGCTGATCGACTCGGCCATCTACTTCCTCATCGGGGGTTACATTCGCATGGTGTTCCCAGGTAGGCGACCGCAGGGCTAACGGGCATAGCCGCACTCTGGTACTGGCGCATGTCACAGCTTTCGAACACTTTGGACACCATCCCTGGGTTGATTTATGTCCACCTTGTAGTTTGTTCCTGTCGTCTCCGGGTAATTTGGTCAGGGAATGTGTCCAAAATGTGTGTGTCGTGTCATGTTACATAAGGCTGATATTTTTTTACATGGGATCCCTTTATTGTCAGATATGTTCAGAAAGCTGTTCTGAGTGAAAAATGCCAAGGTCAAACTAACCTTAGACAGACAACAGACAACAAAAGTCAGTCCAATCATACAGAAATCAGCGAAGACATCAAAGACAAAAATCCCAAATCATTCCCCCTCCCCCCAAGTACAGGATTAACAACAACAGCTAAAAAACACATAATACAATTGTATTATTTTATTTTACCACACAATATGAATCAACTTATCAACTAAATCAGAAGTGAAGCGCTTGGGACTGACATTAAACGCATTGCTATCGTCTGACGATCAGGACAGTACGGCATTGCCGCCCCGTGGTACTTCCCCGTGTCGCGGTCCTTCTGGGCCGACCTGTGTTGCGCCTGTCGCCGGCGAGGGGCCAAGGAGCCCCGCGGCCTCTTCATCACCAACATCCTGCAGAGCAACCAACCCGTCTTCCCCGAGGATAAAGAGAAAGGTACGGCTCCTGTTTCCGCTCTCACACACACTGGAGAACCCCTGCTGCCTCTCCTGGTTGGCCAGGTTCATAGCTATTAGTATGGCGATAGTAACAACATGTTGTGCGGCTGTAATTGTTGTCCATTTGACAATAAAAAATATTGAATCTTGAAGCTTGAATCTCGAATCACACAGTGAAGTGTTTTTATTTTTGTTACATATTAAAGGTTTTTCGCTTGTGCTTTTAAATTATGAATAATTCATTTGCTGAATGCCTGTCTTTTCTGGGATAACTGTGGCTTTTGAATTTGTTAATAGCAAAGTGTCTTTGTTTGTATTCTCACTCTCTCCCACCTTCTCTCTGCCACCTCTCTCACTCTCTCTCTCTCTCTCTCTCTCTCTCTCTCTCTCTCTCTCTCTCTCTCTCTCTCTCTCTCTCTCTCTCTCTCTCTCTCTCTCTCTCTCTCTCTCTCTCTCTCTCTCTCTCTCTCTCTCTCTCTCTCTCTCTCTCTCTCTCTCTCTCTCTCTCTCTCTCTCTCTCTCTCTCTCTCTCTCTCTTTGCCTCTCTCTCTCTCTCTGTCTCTCTGTCTCTCTCTGTCTCTCTCTGTCTCTCTCTGTCTCTCTCTCTCTGTCTCTGTCTCTCTCTCTCTGTCTCTCTCTCTTTGCCTCTCTCTCTCTCTTTGCCTTTTCCAGACCAGAAGATGTTCTCCTCGGCGACCAATGAGGAGTTCCGGGGCCTGCCGGTGGGCGTGGCCCTCAACCGGCTCTCCAAGATGTACGGCGAGCGCGTGGCGCTGAGTGACCTCAGTGTATCCTTCTACGAGGGCCACGTAACCTCCCTGCTGGGGCACAACGGAGCCGGCAAGACCACCACCATGTAGGCTGCCCCCAGGCATTCAGTCCTTCACTCTCTCTCTCTCTGTCTGTTTTTTTATTTCTTCCACCCTCTCTTGCTTTCTATCATTCCTTCTTTCATTGTTTTTTTCTCTCTTTCTTTTTTATCATTCCTTCTCTTTCTTTCTTTCTTTCTTTCTTTCTTTCTTTCTTTCTTTCTTTCTTTCTTTCTTTCTTTCTTTCTTTCTTTCTTTCTTTCTTTCTTTCTTTCTTTCTTTCTTTCTTTCTTTCTTTCTTTCTTTCTTTCTTTCTTTCTTTCTTTCTTTCTTTCTTTCTTTCTTTCTTTCTTTCTTTCTTTCTTTCTTTCTTTCTTTCCAACCTTATCTTTAGTGGCTTGATCCGTCTTGTCGTGCTTTTTGAAGGTGCTAAATATAATATATATTGTAGATATACAACATGGATTCACTTTAATTTTTTTAATCTTTCACTGTGGAAATATTAAAAATGTTCACGAAATAAAATATACCTATGTGATGAATATTGTATACGACACAATTCCTTTGATTGAATTACCTTAAACAACGTTTAAGGTAACGTTTCCCTGGATCCAACTCGTTCTATGTAACCCATGGCGACATCGGTTTACCCATATTGTAAAACATGGCGTTATCTGAACGAGCTGCACTCTGCGCCTCTCAGGTCCCTGCTGACCGGCCTGTTCGCCCCGTCCTCCGGCTCCATCGAGGTCTACGGCCGGGACATGCTGGCCAACATCGTGGACATCCGCAAAGAGCTGGGCGTGTGCATGCAGTACGACGTCCTCTTTGACCACATGACCACCAAAGAGCATCTGCTTCTATACGGACAGATCAAGGCCCCCCACTGGACAGAGGGAGAACTGCGAGAGCAAGTCCGCAAGTAAGTCCTTGCAAAGATAAATATATATATAAAAACACGTTTATACTGTGTATATATGCAGTATATATATATTTTTTTTTAAACCTTTTTTTTGGGGTCCCTCAAAAAAGTAACATTGATTGGTAGAGAGCTACTGCGATGAAATTTTAATTATCGTTGGGATTTTGCACAAATGTATAAGATCTACTGTGGTCCAAACGTGTTGAACAAACTGGTATTGGTATTCGATAAACATAAATTACCGAAAACAACATGCAAGAACACAACAGAAATGAGTGTTGACGGATGTTGACACACTTGAAACGGCGATTATATGAACTACAAGGATCAGATAATTGGCGTTCAGGGTTATGTCCCATTTTCACGACCATCACAAAGACTTGAAGCTTTGTTTACTTCAATTGTTTAGTGTTTCTTTGATTACCTTTGAATGAAATGATGGAGAGAGAACTGTGTTGTCTGAAAAACATTTGTACCTCTCCTGAGAAGCATTTCTACCTTTCCATTCTTTAATTGGCCTATTTTTCCTAGGGTATGATAACACTTTAGCATGGCGTATTTTACAGCCTTATCAACAGTCTCAGATAAGCTTATAATTAACAGCAGCAGAGTCATTCAAGCTCTCATACCGTCATTAAAAAGTCAGCAAATGAGATTAGAACGAAATAAATTCTCTTGGGACTTGAGAGTCCCCACATGGCCATAGTCACAATGGGTTTTAAACACGCAAACGTTAAAATGGGATGGAACTCACATCTTGCAGGGATGGAAATGGAGTCAGGACTCCGGATGGAATATGTAAAAATAATCATTTACATTCAGTTTGTAAGACAATCCTATACCAAATGGAGTCAGTATTAATCCCTTGTGTTTCATGATCAACCTTTTTTTCTAAATAGTGGAGCTCAATTGAGTCCCAGGACTCTTTTTTTTGTGTCCAGATAATATTGAAAGGGAAAAACACACAGGGAGATGTGTCTAAGCCTATGGATACTGAATTCAAATAAAACATTAATTAATTAAAAAAAACATTAAAAACACATCAGAATAAAAATAATTGAATAACGAATATGGAATAAAAGTGAAGGATAACACAGCGGGGAATTACCAACAATACAAAATGAAGATGATTAAGATACCGGTAGATACAACATAAAAGAATATAATTGAAAAAGATAGTAATTACTAAAAACAGGAAGCGCCTTATGAAAGTGATTAAAGCAATGTACAGACACAAAGGGAAATCAACGTAAAAGGAATAACATTCCACAGCAGGCAGGAGTGCTAGTATCGTTTTGTATCGGCCCAGTGGTATCGGTGCCTCCCTGTCTTAACTTTGAGCGTGTTCTGCTCGCCCGCCCTCCACCTCTCCTTCCCAGGACCTTGGAGGAAACCGGCATGCACGCCCACAGGCACAAGCGGGTGGGCGCCCTGTCAGGCGGCATGAAGCGCAAGCTGTCCATCTCAATCGCCTTCATCGGGGGGTCTCGCCTGGTGGTGCTGGATGAGCCCACCACAGGGGTGGACCCCTGCTCCCGACGCAGCATCTGGGACATCGTGATCCAGCATAAGACTGGTGAGGGCTCTGTTCTCACAACACAGCGCACGCACGCACGCACGCACGCACGCACGCACGCACGCACGCACGCACGCACGCACGCACGCACGCACGCACGCACGCACGCACGCACGCACGCACACACTGACGCATGCACGCACACACTGATGGATCGCAAAAACACACATACACACACACACACACACACACAACACACACACACACACACACACACACACACACACACACACACACACACACACACACACACACACACACACACACACACACACACACACACACACACACACACTAATGGAATCGCCCAAACACACATACACACACACGCACGCACACACATGCACACACAGACACATGGCTCACCCAAATCTCTGCCCTTCAGTATCTGTAAAGATACGTTCTGGGAGATGGTTGATTTGACTTCAGTTTCTCTATCTCCTATTCTTTGTATTTCGGTATTCAGTAAAAGTAATCAGCCTGCCGACTGAAGCTAATCCGGTCTGATCACAGTGTCAGCGACATGGGTCGTGTTTGAACACTGATTTAACACCGTCACATTGTCCTCCTCTATTTCGGGCATTATTAACCAATCATGTAAACATGCCAATCACGTAAACCAATCACGTTCACACTTATCGTTGACACACTCCCGTTGTCAATCAAACGTCAGAGTCAGCATGGAGTGAGAGCGTCCCCAGAGACACCAGGTGTGTGCTGGGGGGAGGGGGGATGTTGGGGGTGACAGCGCTATTGTTTGTCACACACATGGTCCGTCAAGTCGGAGGAGTTCCTTAATTCGTTTCTTGACACTTTAACAAGTTGTACTGTAGACTGCTTATTTCCTAAGAGAGGTAATAGCAGTCACATGGTAGCAGTCTCAGCCGAACACGGAGGAAATACCTGAGTTGCAGGGTTCTCACTTTCCCTGGGTTTAGATTTTCAATTTGGAAAAGTAATTAAGCAGAGATCGATTATTCAGGTTTTTCAACGTGTATTTTCACTGAGGATTTAATGACTTTGTGTGCGAGTGTGCCTCTGTGTATGTGGGTGGGTGTCTGTTTCTGTTTGTGTGTGTTTCTCTGTGTGTGTGTGTTTGTGTGCGTGCCAAATCAGTTGAGAGGGCGAGCACTAACCGATTGTAACTCTAGAAATGTCCTTTTTAATTCACCCTGTCTGTGGAGCTAGGGGGAGCAGGGGAAGTTAAGACACAAAATGAGAACATTTTGTGTCTGGTGTGTTGCATTCCTCTCTCTCTCTCTCTCTCTCTCTCTGTCTCTGTCTCTGTCTCTCTCTCTCTCTCTCTCTCTCTCTCTCTCTCTCTCTCTCTCTCTCTCTCTCTCTCTCTCTCTCTCTCTCTCTCTCTCTCTCTCTCTCTCTCTCTCTCTCTCTCTCACTCTGTCTCTCTCTCACTCTGTCTCTCTCTCACTCTGTCTCTCTCTCACTCTGTCTCTCTCTCACTCTCACTCTGTCTCTCTCTATCTCTCTCTCACTCTCACTCTGTCTCTCTCTCTCTCACTCACTCACTCACTCACTCACTCACTCACTCACTCAATCACTCACTCACTCACTCACTCACTCACTCACTCACTCACTCACTCACTCACTCACTCACTCACTCTTAAGGAGCTGGTTTATTTAAAAAAAATCTTCCCCAGGACGCACCATCGTGATGTCCACCCACCACCTGGATGAGGCCGAGGTGCTGAGCGACCGCATCGCCTTCCTGCAGAGCGGGGGGCTCAAGTGCTGCGGCTCCCCCTTCCAGCTGAAGGACCGGCTGGGCCAAGGCTACAAGCTCACCCTCACCAGGAAGGTACGGTCCGCTTCCGCCCTCCTCCCCCTCACGGCCCCACAGCCACAGGTCTTGGTCAGATGAACCGCTGAAGGGGTCTCTCTTGAAGAGCACACGGCTCGGCAGCAACAGACGTAAAATTCGTTTTTTGTTTTTTTAAATTTCGCATTCCAAAATAGATTTGTGGCATGAGTATTGCTTTAAGGCTACGCAACAATCCAAGCACGCAATCCAAAGTGTAGCCGAGGAGCTGGCGCAAAACATGACGTAGTAGCCACAGGGGCAGGAACACAAGGTTAGCGAAATAAGCGCTTTGTATTTTTAATTAGTGGTAGTGCACGCAGCACATGTTTATGCTTTCTAAATCCCACGACCGGTTGGATAATTCGACACAGCTCAACAAAAGGGGTGTTCTACGCCACAAGCGCTAGCGGAGAGTCAGGCCTCGAGTTAAAGCACCACCTTTGACATAATGGCTAATTTAAAAGGATGCAGAACGCATGTAGAAGCCCTGCATGTCGTCCCTTTACACATAACGTTATGATATAACCAACAACAACGTCTCTCTATCTCTCCCCCAACCAACTGTCGGCATCCAGGCCGCCGGCGACGGGCCTGGCCTAGACAACGCAGAGCTGAAGGCCTTCATCCAGGCCCACGTGCCCGAGGCGCGCCTGAAGGAGGCCCAGGGCAGTGACCTGGTGTACACGCTGCCCCCCTTCACCTCCTCCAGCGCCTCCTCCTACCGATCGCTGCTCTCGGCCCTGGACGGCAACCTGGACGCCCTGCAGCTGGGCTGCTACGGCATCTCTGACACCACCCTGGAGGAGGTACCCCAGGAACACATGCACACACGCGCGCGAACGCACGTGCGAACGCACGCACGAATGCACGCGCGAACGCACGCGCGAACGCACGCGCGAACGCACGCGCGAACGCATGCACGGATGCACGCCCACACACGCGTGCACGCAAGACATACCAACACACACACACACACACACACACACACACACACACACACACACACACACACACACACACACACACACACACACACACACACACACACACACACACACACACACACACACACACACACATGCAAGCAATAGATCCACCTCATACAGCTCTGGTCACTAAATACTACTCCTTCTCTCTTCTCCTTCTCACACACACAAATCCAAATCCACGCATGGATGCACGCACACACGCCTACGCGCAGGTGCTTGCATGCAACGCAAGGCTGCATGATCACACACACACGCGCACAAAAGCGAATGCCTGCAAGGCTGCACGCACACTGACATACACACACGCACACACACACACACACACACTGATATGCTGACATGTTGGCATGATCACACACACACACACACACACACACACACACACACACACACACACACACGATAGCAACTGATCACACACACACACACACACACACACACACACACACACACACACACACACACACACACACACACACACAGACGCATACACACAGATGTATTGATGATTATTGGCTGACACATAGCTTCAAACATGCTGTTTAAAAATGGATCCATGATGGAAAGTGATGAAGGTGACGAAGTGGTGAAGTCTGCAGCAGCCCCAGCACACTGCCATGACAACATGCATACAAAACACCGCCTGTGATGTTGTTCTGCCATTCTTCAGACGAGCGAGAGAAGAGATATTCTAAAAACATTTATGCAAATCTGCTAAAAACACATTTGAATAACGTTAAGATGAAACCAAACAGTGCCAAAGGGGGAATGGCCTCGCTCTCACCAGCGTGCACAACCATCACCGTACACCCAACATTTGGTCCAAGGTCTTCAAATATGTCAAGCAGCACCATTTTACGTAAAAAAAAAGATAATTTTTCTGTATACACTGTGATCATTCACGTTGTCCATTCAAATTCCAAATACTGTATATGAAACTATATATATCGATTTAGCTCATTTGCAGGGTAGTCGTGGGTGGTTTTGCAGGGCTCTGAGCTGGACATGTGCTTACCCCCTGCGCAGGTCTTCCTCAATCTGACCCAGTCCGACCCCCACTCTGAGGCCCCACTGTCCATCTCTGAGTCCGTGTCCGACACGGCGTCCTTGGACAGCTTCTCAGAGGAGGTGGATGGAGGCCGGTCCCTTCCGGGCGATAAGATCCGTGAGTCTTTTTCCCCTGGTCTCCTCTCTGTGGGTGGGAAGTGGGTGCACGGTTTCCGGTCACGTCCTTCTGGAAGTTTTCTTTCTGCCTTTCTTTCCTTCTTTGAATCACCTCGTTTAATTCAATTCAAGTCAATTTTCTTTTTAGTGTTATAATGTTGTTGTAATATATATATAGAATACTCAACTACTAGCTGACTTAAAATAGCTGCTAATGATAATCAGTTTTAAAATGTTCACTAATTAAGCACATGAGCGGGAGTGCTGCTGTACTGCATGTCAGCACGGCTGTGATTCGGGCGTAGATCCTAGGCCGTAGGCCGAGTGTGGAAGATAATCACGGTGTGATATTGCTTTTATACAACAGCAATAAGCAACAACAGATTAAGATTTGTTTGTTTATTTCATGATTTATTTGGCTCTGCCAACATAAATAGATCCGCAACTGGACTGGGACTGAACTGTTGCCAAGCAACACATAAACACACTAGCTAGTTAACAACATTTACGGTTATGAGAACACCTGTGAATCGGAGGGATACATATATCGTTAAAAGTCCCATTTCTGTTATACTCAGCACTCATGGAACGCTTCTTGTCCAATCAAATTACTTGTTCGGAACTAACTGTTGAACAATTAAGGTTAATTCAGGCTGCAGCTCATGTAATGATCACAAGTGATTAGGTTGAGACCATAGGATGCACGATGTATATGAAACTAGTCTGTTTCCCAATGGGAAGTCTCAAAAGTTTTGTGAATCTGAAGACCTACCCTTCTCTGAACACAAACAGAGTTTTTGAGACATCTCAGAGAAAGTGGATGTTGTTGTAGCCTCTTGAGACCTTCCAGGTGTTCAATTTGCCATTTCACAATCGGTCTGGCCTTGGGCTGGTGTCAAACGATGTCCCCATATGGGCATGGCCTTACGTTGTGAATAACAACCTCCAAGCAATTCAATCAAAATTACATAGTGACGCTCTCGCCAAATCTGGTTGGACTCATCTCCTCTGAGAATAGACTTCCATGCTAATTTCAGTTAAAATTTTAACATGGTCATTGGATTAAATTCAATTACACCGTCGATCTCTACACTTTCCTCAGGCGCTGCCATTGTTTATTTAATTTGTCAGGCTGTGGCGCTCCCTGCATCGTCAAGAGCGGAATTTCCCTTGGGGGTTCCCCCCGGTGGCTTACCGGGGAGAGCGCGTACCACATAGGCTCAGTCCCGATCGCAGCGACCCACCTGCCCGTGGTCCCTTGGCTGCATGTCCTCCCCTGTATCTCCCATACCTTCCTCTCTTAAATGAAGCATAAAAATGCTCAAATAAATCTTTAAAGAACGGGAACTCCCTCCCCGCAGCACTGATCATCTATCACTTATCTATCACTTAAAGCATGTTTTGCGAGGCTCTCAAGCAGGCTCAAGGGCAGACTCATCTGCTGCGGAGAGAAACAGAATGTGAACCCCCCCCCCAGATCAGGACAGTCCCGCGACGAGGCTAGTGCTGTGTCGGGCTCCGACCCAGAGTTCCTCCCTGTGGTCTCATCAATGTCCTCACCTTTCTCCGCCCACTCCCAGGCCTGACGGGCTCACCCACGCTGCGCGGCGCCGCCCTGGTGTGGCAGCAGGCGTGGGCCCTGCTGGTGAAGAGGTTCCACCACAGCCGGCGCGACTGGAAGGGCATGCTCACCCAGATACTGCTGCCCGTGGTGTTCGTGGTGTTCGCTATGGGCCTGGGCTCGGTCAAGAGCGACATGCAGCACTTCCCCGAGATGGAGCTCAGCCCCGCCCTCTACAACATCGGACCCAGCTACTCCTTCTTCAGGTGGGTGCCGGCACTGGTGGTGGTGGGTGGAGGAGGAGGAGGAGGAGGAGGAGGAGGAGGAGGAGGAGGAGGAGGAGGTGGATGACGTGGTGTAGGTGGTGATGGTGATGGTGTTGGATTTTGAGCTGGTGGTGGTGGTGGTTAGTTATGGTGGTGATGGAGGAGACGGTTGAGGTGGGAGTGGTGGAGGTTGTGGCGGGGATAGAAAGGGTGGTGCTGGTGCTGAAGGTGGTGGTCATGGACGTGGTTGTGGTGAAGGGGGTTGTGGTGTTGCTCAAGGTGGGAGTAGTGAAAGTGGTGCTGATGAAGGTGGTGCTGAACGAGAGAGAGAGAGAGAGAGAGAGAGAGAGAGAGAGAGAGAGAGAGAGAGAGAGAGAGGAGAGTGGAGAGAGAGAGAGACGAGAGAGAGAGATGAGAGAGTGGACAGTGGACGAGTAAGTGGGTGATCAAAGCGAGAGAGATTAAGAATGTCAGACTGGGCGAGAGACGTCTCAACTCCACCAAGTAGTGGGTTTCTTTGATCACTGTGATATGCAGCAAAAAGGGGAAGAAGGGAGAGAGAGAGAGATAGAAATAAAGACTGACTATGCTGAGGTGCCGTTGCATATGAAATAAAGCAACCAAATGGCCTTCGTGCTCCACTGATATGAAGTCAGATTGCCTATTTCTTATGTAGGAAGTATCTCTCTCCTGACAAGATATTCTACCCCAAAGACCTCTCTCTCTCTCTCTCTCTCTCTCTCTCTCTCTCTCTCTCTCTCTCTCTCTCTCTCTCTCTCTCTCTCTCTCTCTCTCTCTCTCTCTCTCTCTCTCTCTCTCTCTCTCTCTCTCCTCTCTCCCTCTCCCTCCTCTCTCTCTCTCTCTCTCTCTCTCCTCTCTCTCTCTCTCTCTCTCTCTCTCTCTCTCTCTCTCCTCCTCTCCTCTCTCTCTCTCTCTCTCTCTCTCTCTCTCTCTCTCTCTCTCTCTCTCTCTCTCTCTCTCTCCCTCTCTCTCTCTCTCTCTCTCTCTCTCTCTCTCTCTCTCTCATATATCTCTTCATGTGAATATATGTATATTTTGCAGAAACATTACGTCATTATGTTTCAGAGTTGCACTGAATCCATAGCTCCACCCCTGGTTCCTCCACATCCTATACCTAACCCTATGTCCTTACTTGCTGTTTCATTCCCCGTGTCCTTCTCCACAGCAACCGCAACGCTAACTCCAGCCGCATGGTGGATGCCATGCTGTCCTACCCGGGGATAGATAATGCCTGTCTCGATAAGCGTGATAACCCGTAAGTATGAACTTTCCTCAAACTCTCCCGGCTTCTCTGTCATGGGGAGAACAATCTTTCTCTTCTCCAGCGCCTCTCTCCATCCAAGCATCTCTTTTTTTTCCTCGTATTATTTCCAGCCAGAAGCATTTTTCTAATGCATAATAATAAAAATAATGCTTTGGTTGCCCA